>CM061749.1:175030355-175550354 GCA_030979885.1 Lolium multiflorum | reverse complement strand
GTCGGCAGGATAAGAACGCATGGGTGGACGCACTGCTCGATGAGATAAAGCATGTAGCGCACGACGCCCTGTCGAAGAACAAGACAAAGTAGAAGAGGTGCAGTGCCTATAAAAGGAGCATCGATACGCCTTGCCGAAGCAGATCAACAAGCCAAGCAGAGTTTCATTCCCATGGATGAAGGAAAGGGTTGGGAAATCTCCCGTGGCACAGCTTCTCGAAGATGTCGTTGGTGCACACGCGCCCTACGGCATCTTCGGAGGCTGTGCCTCGGAAAAATTTCCCGGCAAGCCCGTGAACGACTACATCTCCTCTAACAGTACTGTTGGGGAAAGGTTTGGGAAATCTCCCGTGGCGCAGCTTCTCGAAGATGTCGTTGGTGCACACGCCCTACGGCATCTTCGGAAGCTGCTCCTCGGAATTTTTCCCTGCAAGCCCCCGAACGACTACATCTCCTCTAACAGTAGTACTGTTGGGGAAAGGGTTGGGAAATCTCCACTTTTAATATCTTACATACAGTTAAATTGATTGCCATGTTGAGATACTCATTTGTGCCATGAACATTCTACAATTAACTTGATGATGGAGCATCTTCATCATTTAATCTTCTTCGGCCTTAACCATGGAGCATCTTCATCATTTAACTTGATGCTTGGATCAATGTTCACTCTGAAGGGTGGAATTTCATCAAACTTATTATAATCTTCTGACATGTCTGTCTTGTCCTCCACTCCCACGATGTTTCTTTTTCCAGAAAGAACTATGTGGCGCTTTGGCTCATCGTTTGATGTATTTGTTTCCTTATGTTTCCTTTTTCTTGGTTTGGTAGACATGTCCTTCACATAGAAAACCTGGGCCACATCCTTGGCTAGGACGAATGGTTCGTCTCTATACCCAAGATTGTTGAGATCCACTGTTGTCATTCCATACAACTTGTCTACCTGAACCCCGCCTCCTGTTTTGTTGACCCATTTGCACCTAAACAAAGGGACCTTAAAAGAAGGTCCATAGTCAAGTTCCCATATATCCTCTATGTAACCATAATATGTGTCATTTGGGCCTTCATTCATTATTGCATCAAATCGGACACCACTGTTTTGGTTGGTGCTCTTTTTATCTTGGGCGATCGTGTAAAATGTATTCCCATTTATCTCGTACCCTTGGAAAGTCACTACAGTCGAAGATGGTGTCTGGGCCAGCAAGTACAGCTGATCTTCAATATCTTTGTTATTCAGGAGATGTTTTTGCAACCAACCGCCGAAAGTCGACATGTGTTCACGTCTAATCCAATCGTTCGACTGCCCCGGGTTCTGGGAGCGTAGAAAGTTCTTGTGGTCACCGATATACGGAGCCACCAAGGTGGAACTTTGTAGAACTGTGTAGTGTGCTTGAGTCAAAGAAATTCCGTCCCTACATATCATTGATTTCCTTCCTAGCGTGCCTTTTCCACTTAGTCTCCCTTCATGCCGCGATTCAGGAACACCAATCGGCTTAAGGTCAGGAATAAAGTCAACACAGAATTCAATGACCTCCTCTGTTCCATAGCCCTTGGAGATGCTTCCTTCTGGCCTAGCACGGTTATGAACATATTTCTTTAATACTCCCATGAACCTCTCGAAGGGGAACATATTGTGTAGAAATACAGGACCGAGAATGGAAATCTCATCGACCAGGTGAACGAGGAGATGTGTCATAATATTGAAGAAGGATGGTGGGAACACCAGCTCAAAACTAACCAGACATTGGACCACATCATTCTGCAACCTCGGTAGAATTTCTGGATTTATTACCTTCTGAGAAATTGCATTGAGGAATGCACATAGCTTCACAATGGGCAGTCGAACATTTTCCGGTAGAAGCCCCCTCAATGCAATCGGAAGCAACTGTGTCATTATCACGTGACAGTCATGAGACTTCAGGTTCTGGAATGTTTTCTTCTCCATATTTATTATTCCCTTTATATTGGAGGAGAAGCCAGACGGGACCTTGATACTGCTCAGACATTCAAAAAATATTTCCTTCTCTGCTTTTGTAAGAGCGTAGCTGGAGAAATGACGTCCTTTAACTCTCTCATGCAGATTTTTGGGGTCTTTCCAACGTTGCTGGTCCTCCCGTGCTTCTGGTGTATCTTTTGTCTTCCCGTACACGCCCAGAAAGCCTAGCAGGTTCACGCAAAGATTCTTCGTCACGTGCATCACATCGATTGAAGAGCGGACCTCTAAGACTTTCCAATAGGGTAGATCCCAAAATATAGATTTCTTCTTCCACATGGGCGCGTGTCCGGCATCGTCATTCGGAACAGACCGTCCGCCAGGACCCTTTCCAAATATTACATCTAGATCCTTGACCATACCAAATATATCAACACCATCACGATGGGGAGGCTTCCTCCGGTGATCAGCCTCACCGTTGTAATGCTTGCCTTTCTTTCTTACGGGATGGGTAATCCTAAGAAATCGACGATGCCCCTGGTACACGACCTTCTGACCTTTTTCCAAATAATCACCTTCGAGCTCATGTAAACAGTGCGTGCATGCATTGTATCCCTTGTTTGACTGTCCTGAAATGTTACCAAGAGCAGGCCAGTCATTGATGGTTACGAAAAGCAGCGCTCTTAGGTCAAATTCCTCCTGCTTGTGCTCGTCCCACACACGTACACCTGCTAGGGACCACAGCTGTAGAAGTTCTTCGACTAATGGCTTCAGGTACACATCAATGTCGTTCCCGGGTTGCTTCGGGCCTTGTATGAGCACTGGCATCATAATGAACTTCCGCTTCATGCACAACCAAGGAGGAAGGTTATATATACAAAGAGTCACAGGCCAGGTGCTATGGCTGCAGCTCTGCTCTCCAAAAGGATTCATGCCATCTGTACTTAGACCAAACCTTAAGTTCCTTGCATCCTGTGCAAAGTTTGGGAACTCTCTATCGATTTTTCTCCATTGGGAGCCATCAGCAGGGTGCCTCAACATCACGTCTTTCTTACGGTCTTCTTTGTGCCATCGCAACAACCTAGCATGCTCTTTATTTCTGAACAAGCGTTTCAGCCGTGGTATTATAGGAGCATACCACATAACCTTGGCAGGAACCCTCTTCCTGGGGCGCTCGCCCTCAACATCACCAGGGTCATCTCGTCTGATCTTATACCGCAATGCAGTGCACACCGGACATGCATCCAAATTCTCGTACTCACCGCGGTAGAGGATGCAGTCATTAATGCATGCATGTATCTTTTGCACATCTAATCCTAGAGGGCAGACAATCTTCTTCGCTTCGTACGTACTGGCGGGCAATTCGTTACCCCTTGGAAGCTTCCTCTTAATTATTGTCAGCAACTTTCCAAATCCTGAGTCAGTGACACCGTTCTCTGCCTTCCATTGCAACAATTCCAGTGTGCTGCCTAGCTTTTTATGGCCATCTTCGCAAGTTGGGTATAACAATTTGTTGTGATCTTCTATCATCTTGTCGAAGGCCAACCTTTCCTTTTCAGTTTCACATTCTCTCCTTGCATCAGCAATGGCCCGACCAAGATCATCATCAGCAGGCTCATCTGGTGCCTCTTGATCTTCTACTTCATTGTCTTCATTGCCTTCTGCAGTATCATCGTATTCAGGGAAATTGGGATAACCGTCATCATCCTCTTCCTCTTCTTCATTGTCTTCCATCATAACCCCTCTTTCTCCGTGCTTGGTCCAACAATAGTAGCTGGGCATGAAACCTGCCCGCAGAAGGTGGCTGTGAATGAGACTCGAGTGAGCGTAATTTACGATATTCTTGCAGTCGACACATGGACAATACATGAAGCCACCATGTTTGTTTGCCTCAGCCACGGCGATGAAATTCTCCAGGCCCGAAGTGAACTCGTCAAACCGTCGGTCAATGTACATCCATTGCCGATTCATCTGCATGATATAATTAACATTATCAAAAACCATTACAGAAAATCACGATGTATATATACACATGCATTTTATCAATTACAGATGAAAAGGATAAAGTTGTTAACCTCGATGAAGAAGAAAAAAGCAAGTTAAGTGTGGCTTGATTTGTGTAAACTCAAGTGGCAAATCCTCTTAAGCATTTCATCGAACACCTCTTGTGCATGTGAAGAAGAGAGGAGAGCAATACACCCCTCTTGTGAAGAAAGTGAAAAAATGGCCAAGTGTGGCTCACACTTGGGCAGGGGCAAGGTTATATAGCCAGAGGGGGGCCTTTGGACCCGGTTTGTAATACAAACCGGGACTAAAGGTTTCCCACGCCTGACACGGCCTGCGCGCGGCGCCGACCCTTTAGTCCCGATTTGTAGTACAAACCGGGTCCAAAGGCCACTACCGGACAGGCTCGAGCGGTGGGGTCGCCCTGGGCAAATCGAACCGGGACTAATGCCCCCATTGGTCCCGGTTTGGTTCTGTACTGGGTTATTTGCTTGGGACCAAAGACCTCTTCTCCACTAGTGCTCCAATCCCTCCTCTCGTCCTCGTCCTGGTCACTTAGTTGTATTAGGCTCGTAGTCGTCATAGCACTCGATGTCGCTCGCCATGGCGAACCGCCGGCGTTGTCGGCAGCTCGAGCTGCCCATCGTCGTGCTCGTGTCCAGCTCCAATCCATAGTTCCCTAGTCGTCCTCTTCTTCGGCCTAGAACTCGTTGTCGCTTGCCATGGCGAGTCGGCGACGGCGTAGGCGCGTGGCCTCCTCGAGCAGCTTAAAATTGTCCCTGACCGTCTCCAGTCCCTGCTCGTCCTCATTGTCGTCGCTGCCATGACGAGCCGCCGCTGGCCGAGTGTTAATTTGTTCGATCGAGCGTGGCGGCCAAACCAATCTAGGGTTAGTAAATAAACCACCCGATACAAAGTTGGGGATATCAATCACGTTCCAGTATCAATCACGTTCGAGCAAAGTTGCCGTGCTGCCCGATCAAGGCAGAGTTCGGTACGGATTGTCTGGAGGAGTTCTTGCCGTATCAACCCATACCTTCCAGCTCGAGACCCAGCCTATCTTCTGTTACGGACGGACACGTAAAGTTGGTTGGACGAAAGCGCAAATTGACGGACGAAACCGACGAAAAAAAGATGGGATTCTTTCTGATTTGGAGAGGTGTGGTGGGAGGGCAAAATGGTCATATCGAAAATATGTAGGACAAAACCCCGACCGGAGGAAACAGAACAAGTTCCTCCTTTTTATATAGTAGAGATTTCAGTGCTGGAAGTTAACTCACTGCCCAGATTTAAACAAAACCATTCGGTCAAGGAATCTGTAGACTCGAATGTCATACTAATGCATACATTCTCTTACCAACCTTATTTTTTAAATCGTTTTGTGACCTTCCTACAGACAAACAAATTACATAGTTTCACGTCAGTGGAGAAAGTTAAATGCAAATTACATAGTTTCTGAAAGTGCATGCAATTTAGATGCAAATATGAATTCAGCAGTAAATGTGAACTATGTAATAGCAGTGTTTGCAGTATAGAGGGGAAATTTATTGGATTTGTGGTAGGGGCTAGGGTTCTACCGGGTCTAGGGCGGAGGTTGTAAGGGTGGAAGTGAGGGCGGAGAGGCTGGAGGGCTCGGCGCCGGCGGCTGGGCGCCGTCGCGGAGGAAGGAGGCGGCGGCTAGGGTTGGGTGCGGCTGGGCGCAGGGGTCTCCCGTCTCCCTTCAGGAGACGAGACAGTATGATACTGAATATTTGTCTGATTAATCACGAAGGGTACATGTGTTTATATAGGAGGACGGCCTCCTCTAAACCCTAATTTACTTGGGCTAAGCCCCTAATTTACTTGGGCTAAGCCCACAACTAGCCACTAGTGGGCTTCTTGCGTGTATAGGTCAGACCGACCATAACATCTCTCCCCGCCTTCTCAAACAGCTCGTCCTCGAGCTGAACTTCTGGAAACTGCTGGCGGAGATCTTCAAGCTTCTCCCAAGTCGCCTCGTCCTCTGGCATGCCTGTCCAATTGATGAGGACATCCCATTTGTTGATACAACCGCTGTACCTACAGCCACACAAATACAAGGACCAATCACTCGAGCTCGTGCCAAACAACTTAACTATCAGGTACTTTCGTTTCTTGGAACTATTCCTCATATACATGAGAATATGATGTTGCCTAAGTCAGATATGTTTGTTACTCTTAGGAATGATGGACCTAGCATGGATGAGGAGGACAAGCATTGGAGCATGATCACACATGGAGGAGATGGCAGCAAGCACTTGAGGATTGAAGATGATGCCACAAGTGGAGATTTCAGAACTTTGAAGCCACCATAAGAAGAGATGAAGACATGGACGAAATATAGAGTTCTCCACTTCATAATTTCGTCCATAGCATAATATGGTGCTGCGTCACCTTTAGTTTTGGGCCAGGCCCATGTCATTTTCGCAGGAATTAAGTCAGCCACTTTTTAGAGTCCGTATTGAAGGGGGAAAGGCCTTCTAGGGTTTGGTTCGGCCACCATACGTATGGCTGGTCGAAACCCCACCTTTTCCTCCTTTAAATACCTCCATAGCCATCACGTTTAGACTCGGATTTTGATTAGACTAAAAGTTAGCCATTGCTGCAACTCTCGTGTACTTCTTTTGAGGCCAACGCCCAGAACAAGACCGACTATTCGGAATCCCACCTTTTCAATAAAGCTTTCATCTATATCCGCAATAATTCTGATTGCATTATTAGTTCTTACTTGTTCTCGATTTCAGGTAGGAATTAAGACCCTCGCTGGTCAGGCTGATCGTGCATCCGCAAGATCAGTAACTCCCGGAGATTGTCCTAGCGATTGCATTGGCGCACGAGCTTTGCACGTGTAGTCGGATCGTCAAGCACGAACTCCACCAACAAATCGACGCTATCATAGTCTCATCGAAAGATCGGCCACCTTTGCCCTATCAAGTGGTATCAGATTTCAGGTTGCTCGGTGAGATTTTACTGTTTTCCTAGTGTAGATTGCATCTGCCATCATACCCATAAACCACGAAAAAGCCAAAAATACAGTTAGGGTTTAGATCATCTCGTCCCATAAACCCCCTGCCACGCCTTGCATTGTCTTTTCAGTTTTGCATAGTTGAATTTGTGTCTGCATCTTCGTGTCGAGTTGCTGGTCTTAGCGTCTAGTTCCTTTAGAGTTTCGAGTTCTGGTCATATTAGTCACGCCGCCGCCGCCCGCTCGCACCATACGCAGATCACCGCCATATACACCCACCATATACTTCCGCCATTGCCATATACAACCACCATATACTTCCGCCACTTCCATATAGACCCACCATATACACCCACCAGATCGTTTCCGCCACAGTCATATACATCCGCCATATACCCTGTCTTCCACCGCGACACAGATTCGTGTTGTTTCTCTGCCGCGACAGAGTCCGTGTAGAATTAGGTTTTATTGTTTTTCCTACTTAGCTGTTACCTTCTAATTTCGTCTGTGCTGTAGAAAAATTTCCGTGAGATAAGTTTCGGCCGCCAGTAAAGAATTGGAAGGAGAGCAAAAAAAAAAGTCTGGAACGCCTCCGAAAAAATTTTCTGGCTACATTGGTTTTTCACCTTGGCGATCACTTTTCGCCACTGGCCGTTATAGCGACATTTTTTGGCGCCTGCGCGCTTTCCGGAGCACTTTCCAGAAATTTCGACAAAAAATTTTCTGAGGCTATACTGTTTTTAGACCTTGGGGATCAGTTTGAGACACTTGCCATCATAGTGATTTTTCGCACCTCGCGTCGCCACATCATCGCCACCTCATCACTGCTAGTTGCTTGTGTGCCGCGCCGTGACCTCGTTAGTGTTCTAGGCTCGCGTCTCTAGTACGGTCTAGCCTAGGACCAGCACAGTACCGTCGTTGAGCATACTTTCAATACTGCATTGCTGTTTTGACAATTGCTGTTTTGCTACCATATATAAGCCATCCTACAGCTCCACATATTGTCTCCACGTGCTTTGTGTCGACACCTGGTAATCGCTTTGGCAATCTTTGGAGACGCTGATCCTTGCTGGTTGTTACATCGCCTTCCTCCTGTTTGGTAAGAACTTGTAAGAGCTTTGTATTTTGCTTGACGAATTGCGCGTGAACCACCATATTCCGTAGTTTTGTAGGCATATACATTTGTGCTTTTTCTGTACTAACCATGTCAGGACCAGTTGATCCGGCCGCTGTTGACCCGGCCAAGATGACTAGTGAGCAGTTGCATGCTCACTTCACCCACCTTTTGGGCGGACACGCACGCGACGTCGATGCGCGCATTGGTGATGTTGACGCCAAACTCACCGACGCGCTGGACAAGCTGGATGGCCTCGAGACAGCTTTCAACTCCAAGCTCGACGCCAAGTTCCAGGAGCTCTTGACTCGGTTGCCGCCACCTCGCGACAACGTGCGACGACGCGCACGCCGCGTTCCTATTGCGGATGTGCCTGCGGGTACCGCTCCTGCTGCAGCAGCCGCACATGACGCGCCTTCTGATGAAGGATACGAAGACTATGGAGGGAACGAGGATGAGCAAGTAGATGAGAACGTGCTGGATGACGAGGAGGTCCAACAACCTGCACCTGGTCGTCCACGGCAGCTGAACCGCCACGCTCGACCACCTCCCCGCCCGGTACGTAATGATGATGATCATGTTGCTAAACTTAAATTGAATATTCCACCATTTGAGGGTAGATATAATCCTGATGCATATCTTACATGGGAATTGGAAGTAGAACAACGCTTTGCATGTTTAAAATATCCTGATCACTTGCGTGTTAGTGCTGCCACTTGTGGAATTGGAAGTAGAACAACGCTTTGCATGTTTAAAATATCCTGATCACTTGCGTGTTAGTGCTGCCACTTGTGAGTTCACAGATTTTGCATCTATTTGGTGGTCTGAACATTGTAGAGTACATCATGCTAATATTCCTACTACCTGGGTTGGTTTAAAACTTGCTATGCGTACTCGTTTTGTTCCTCCACATTATCAGCGTGATTTGCTTAAAAAATTGTCTCGCTTAGAACAAGGAAAAAATTCTGTAGAAGACTATTATCAAGAATTGCAAACTGGCATGATTCGTTGTGGTATTGTAGAGGATAATGAGGCTATGCTTGCACGTTTCTTTGGTGGTTTGAATAAAGAGATTCAGCATATTTTAGATTATAAGGAGTACAACACTATTACTCGCTTGTTTCATCTTGCTTGCAAAGCTGAACGTGAAGTGCAGGATCGTCAACCACCATGGAGAAGAGCTAATGTTTCTGCAGGTCGTACATCGTCGTGGTCTCCGCGACAATCAGCGCCACCATCTCGTGGGACTGCACCAGCACCTACTACCTCCAAGTACACCGCGCCTGCATCACGAGCACCACCTGCTGCTGCTCCACCACCATCTGCTGGTCCTCCTCGGAGTTCATCTTCCATGGCCTCCACGGGGAAGACGCGCGACATTCAATGTCGCAAATGCTTGGGATTTGGTCACATAGAGCGAGAATGCAGAACCAAGCGTGTGATGTTGGTGCGTGAAGATGGAGAATATGATTCTGCAAGTGACTTTGATGAAGATACATTGGCCCTTATTGCTGCACGTGATGGTGCCAATTCTGATTCTGAGAGAGAGATGGAGGTAATGGAAGCTGACACTGCTGATCAGTACAAGAGCTTAGTTGCACAGCGTGTGTTGAGCGTGCAATTGAGCAAAGCTGAGCATGATCAACGCCACAATCTGTTCCAAACACGAGACGTTGTAAAAGAGCGAGCTATACGGATCATCATTGATGAAGGGAGTTGCAATAATCTGGCTAGCGTTGACATGGTGGAGAAGCTTTCTCTCCCTACAAGACATCGCACACATCCATACTACATTCAATGGTTTGAGAGCTCTCGGAAGCTCAAGGTAACAAGAACTACACGTGTGCATTTTACTATTGGTACATATTCTGATTTTGTTGATTGTGATGTTGTACCTATGCAAGCTTGTTCTTTGTTACTTGGTAGACCTTGGCAATTTGATAGAGAATCTGTTCATCATGGTAGAACTAATCAGTATTCTCTTATGCATGATGGAAAGAAAATTGGTCTCAAACCTATGACTCCTGAACAAATAGTAAAAGATGATCTTGCTAGAGCTAGTAGAGTAAAAAACGAGGAGAAACATAAGAGTGAAAATCAGATTGTTGCTGCAGATTTTGTGCCACATAAGACTAATACTAAATCTGATTCAAACCATGCTACTGAAATTCGTTTGAAAAATCCTTGTTTGCTTGCTAGCAAATCTGATATTGTTGATCTTGATGTGAACACTACTCAATGCTATGCTATTATTTGCAAAGAAGTTCTGTTTTCATTTGAGGATATGCCTCCTTCTTTGCCACCTGCGGTTGCTAACCTTTTGCAGGAATTCATTGATGTGTTCCCACAAGATGTTCCTCCTGGATTACCACCTATTCGTGGGATAGAACACCAAATTGACTTGATTCCAGGAGCGCCATATCGTACCAATCCTGAAGAGACCAAAGAGATTCAGCGACAAATTCAGGTTCTCCAAGATAAAGGTTACATTCGTGAGTCTCTTAGTCCATGTGCTGTCCCTATTATCTTGGTACCTAAGAAGGATGGTTCTTCACGCATGTGTACTGATTGTAGAGCTATTAATAATATTACCATTCGTTACCGTCATCCTATACCTCGTTTAGATGATATGCTTGATGAATTGAGTGGTTCTATTATGTTCTCTAAAGTTGATTTGCGTAGTGGTTACCACCAGATTCGTATGCAATTAGGAGATGAATGGAAAACAGCGTTTAAAACTAAGTTCGGTTTATATGAGTGGTTAGTAATGCCTTTTGGTTTAACTAATGCACCTAGTACTTTCATGAGACTGATGAACGAAGTTTTACGTGCTTTTATTGGACGTTTTGTGGTGGTATACTTTGATGATATTCTGATTTATAGCAAATCTTTGGAGGAACATTTGGATCATTTACGTGCTGTTTTCAATGCTTTACGTGATGCACGTTTGTATGGTAATCTTGAGAAGTGCACCTTTTGCACCAATCGAGTTGCGTTTCTTGGCTATGTTGTTACTGCGCAGGGAATTGAAGTTGATCCAGCCAAGATTGAGGCAATTGAGAGTTGGCCGCAGCCAAAGACGGTCACACAAGTGAGGAGTTTTCTTGGCCTCGCTGGTTTCTATAGGCGCTTTGTGAAAGATTTTGGATCCATTGCTGCGCCGCTGAATGAGCTTACAAAGAAGGATGTGCCCTTTGTGTGGGGCGATGCACAACAAGACGCCTTCATGATACTGAAAGATAAGTTAACACATGCTCCATTACTCCAACTTCCTAATTTCAATAAGACTTTTGAGCTTGAATGTGATGCTAGTGGAATTGGTTTGGGAGGTGTGTTATTACAAGAGGGCAAACCTGTTGCATATTTTAGTGAGAAATTGAGTGGGCCTAGTCTGAACTATTCTACTTATGATAAAGAATTATATGCGCTGGTTCGGACATTAGAAACTTGGCAACATTATTTATGGCCTAAAGAATTTGTTATACATTCTGATCATGAATCTTTGAAGCATATTCGTAGTCAAGCTAAGTTGAATCGCCGCCATGCAAAGTGGGTTGAGTTTATTGAGTCTTTTCCTTATGTTATCAAACACAAAAAGGGTAAAGATAATGTTATTGCTGATGCTTTGTCGCGCCGTTATACTATGCTATCTCAACTTGACTTCAAGATTTTTGGATTAGAAACCATAAAGGAACAATACTTGCATGATGCTGATTTTAAAGATGTGTTGCTGAATTGTAAAGATGGTAGAACATGGAACAAATTCGTCCTCAATGATGGATTTGTGTTCCGTGCTAACAAGCTATGCATCCCAGATAGTTCCGTTCGTCTTTTGTTGTTGCAGGAGGCGCATGGAGGAGGATTGATGGGTCACTTTGGTGTGAAGAAGACGGAGGATGTACTTGCTGCACACTTCTTTTGGCCACGTATGCGTCGAGATGTTGAGAGATTTGTGGCACGCTGCACTACATGTCAAAAAGCTAAGTCTCGACTTAATCCACATGGTTTATATATGCCTCTTCCTGTTCCTAGTGTACCTTGGGAGGATATTTCTATGGATTTCGTTTTGGGTTTGCCTCGTACACAGAAGGGGAGGGATAGTATCTTTGTTGTTGTGGATAGGTTTTCTAAGATGGCACACTTTATTCCATGTCACAAAACTGATGATGCTACACATGTTGCTGATTTGTTCTTTCGTGAAATTGTGCGTTTACATGGTGTGCCAAATACTATTGTTTCTGATCGTGATACTAAATTTCTTAGCCACTTTTGGAGATGTTTATGGGCTAAGTTGGGGACTAAATTGCTGTTTAGTACTACATGTCATCCCCAAACTGATGGACAAACTGAAGTAGTAAATAGAACATTGTCTACTATGCTGCGGGCTGTTTTGAAGAAGAACTTAAAATTGTGGGAAGAGTGTTTGCCTCATATTGAATTTGCTTACAATCGTTCGCTGCATTCTACCACTAAGATGTGCCCTTTTGAGATTGTGTATGGTTTTGTTCCACGTGCACCTATTGATTTATTGCCTTTACCATCTTCGGTGCAAAATGATTTGGATGCTACACAACATGCTGAATTGATATTAAAATTGCATGAGACTACTAAAGACAACATAGAACGCATGAATGCTAAGTATAAAATTGTTGGGGATAGAGGAAGAAAGCATGTTGTGTTTGATGTTGGTGATCTTGTTTGGTTGCATTTGCGCAAAGATCGTTTTCCTGCATTGCGCAAGTCTAAGTTAATGCCCCGTGCCGCTGGTCCTTTTAAGGTGTTAGAGAAAATAAATGATAATGCATATAAACTTGAGCTTCCTGCAGAATTGGGTCCGGTAAGTCCTACATTTAACATTGCAGATTTGAAGCCTTACTTTGGTGAAGAAGATGAGCTTGCGTCGAGGACGACTTCAATTCAAGAAGGGGGGCATGATGAGGACATCCCATCTATTGATACAACCGCTGTACCTACAGCCACACAAATACAAGGACCAATCACTCGAGCTCGTGCCAAACAACTTAACTATCAGGTACTTTCGTTTCTTGGAACTATTCCTCATATACATGAGAATATGATGCTGCCTAAGTCAGATATGTTTGTTACTCTTAGGAATGATGGACCTAGCATGGATGAGGAGGACAAGCATTGGAGCATGATCACACATGGAGGAGATGGCAGCAAGCACTTGAGGATTGAAGATGATGCCACAAGTGGAGATTTCAGAACTTTGAAGCCACCATAAGAAGAGATGAAGACATGGACGAAATATAGAGTTCTCCACTTCATAATTTCGTCCATAGCATAATATGGTGCTGCGTCACCTTTAGTTTTGGGCCAGGCCCATGTCATTTTCGCAGGAATTAAGTCAGCCACTTTTTAGAGTCCGTATTGAAGGGGGAAAGGCCTTCTAGGGTTTGGTTCGGCCACCATACGTATGGCTGGTCGAAACCCCACCTTTTCCTCCTTTAAATACCCCCATAGCCGTCACGTTTAGACTCGGATTTTGATTAGACTAAAAGTTAGCCATTGCTGCAACTCTCGTGTACTTCTTTTGAGGCCAACGCCCAGAACAAGACCGACTATTCGGAATCCCACCTTTTCAATAAAGCTTTCATCTATATCCGCAATAATTCTGATTGCATTATTAGTTCTTACTTGTTCTCGATTTCAGGTAGGAATTAAGACCCTCGCTGGTCAGGCTGATCGTGCATCCGCAAGGTCAGTAACTTGTCCTAGCGATTGCATTGGCGCACGAGATTTGCACGTGTAGTCGGATCGTCAAGCACGAACTCCACCAACAAATCGATGTTATCATACTCTCATCGAAAGATCGGCCACCTTAGCCCTATCACCAATGCACCAAGACGTGCCAAATACCACTTCGCTGCTGGGCCTTCATCACGCGAGCCACACTCGCCGGGGCAGGCTCGAGACGCCCATCCGAAGTAGGTGGAAGAGCTGGTGGTGCAGACGGAGGGTCGCCACGGTAGGCCTTCAGGAGGCCGACGTTGAAGACGTCGTGGAGGCGCGAGCCCGCGGGCAGCTCAAGACGGTAGGCGAGCGTGCCGATGCGCTCCAGCACACGGAAGGGACCGGCGTAACGAGGTCCCAACTTGCGCCTGGAGCGCGGGTCCAAGGACTGGGTCGTCCGGTGAAGAAGGCGTAGCCAGACCCAGTCGCCCACCGCAAACTCCGCCTCGCGATGGTGTGCATCATAGTACCTCCTGGCCAGCTGCTGAGCCTGAAGAAGTCGCTGGCGCGCCTCAGCCAGTATCTCGTCGCGGGTACGCAGCAGGTCATCCGCCGTCTCAGTACGTGCCGTGCCAGACGCATAGGGAAGCATCGCCGGCGGTGGCCTCCCGTAGACCACCTCAAAGGGAGTGGCGTGCAGCGCGGAGTGGTAGGACGTGTTGTAGCAGTACTCGGCCCACGCCAGCCAGTCCACCCAAGCTCGTGGACGATCCCCGGTGATGCAGCGCAGGTACATGGCGATGATCTTGTTGACGACCTCGGACTGGCCGTCCGTCTGAGGATGAAACGCCGTGCTCATGCGGAGCTTCACGCCCGCCAACCCAAAGAGGTCCCTCCAGACGTGACCCGTGAACACAGGATCACGATCACTGACGATGGAGGACGGAAACCCGTGGAGGCGAACGATGCCGTCGAAGAAGGCGCGTGCCACGGACGCCGCCGTATAGGGATGGCCGAGGGCGATGAAGTGCGCGTACTTGGAGAAGCGGTCGACCACCGTGAGGATGACGGACTTGCCGCCAACCTTCGGCAGCCCCTCGATGAAGTCCATGGAGATGTCCGCCCACACCTGGGACGGCACGTCCAGCGGCTGCAGTAAGCCCGCCGGACGGAGCGTCTCCGTCTTGTTCCGCTGGCATGTGACACACGCCCGCACCCAGTCTCGCACCAGGGCGCCATCCCCTGGAATGTAAAAATCAGCGCGGAGACGGTGCAGGGTCTTCTGGACGCCCTCGTGACCTGCAGAATGCGCCAAGGACAAGGCCTGGTGGCGCAGGTCTCCATGATCCGGCACGAAGATGCGGCGCCCATGGAGGAGTAGTCCCTCGTCCAGGCGCCATGGCGCGGCCAGCTCGCCGTCGGCCAGGCGCTGGCGCAGCTGCTGCGCATCCGCGGCCTCGGCAGTAGCGCGGCGAACCTCGTCGATGAAGGCGAAAGATGGCCCGGAGTGGATGCAGAGGGCCGCACCGACCGTGGGCGCGTCCACGGCGTCGTCGATGTCGCGGCGGGACAGGGCGTCGGCGACTGTGTTGAGGCGGCCGGGGCGGTACTCGACGGTGAAGTCGAAGCCGAAGAGCTTGCTGATCCACTGATGCTGCGGCACTGTGGAGAGGCGCTGATCCAGCAAGAACTTCAGGCTGTAGTGGTCCGTGCGCACACGGAACGTCCGGCCCCAAAGATACGCCCGCCAGTGGCGCACCGCCTGGACCAGCCCGATCAGCTCGCGCTCATATGCGGCGAGCTTGTGGTGGCGCGCGGCGAAGGGGCGGCTGAAGAAAGCGAGTGGCCCCTCGCCCTGGTGAAGGACGGCGCCGAAGCCGATGCCGGAGGCGTCGCAGTCCACCACGAACGGCTCGTCGAAGTCCGGCATCTGAAGAACGGGGCCCGTCGTGAGTGCCCGCTGCAGGGCGGCGAAGGCCGTGGCCGCCTCCTCGTCCCAGGAGAAGGCGTCGCGGCGAAGCAGGCGCGTGAGAGGCGCGGCGATGAGGCCGAAGTCCTGGATGTACCGCCGGTAGTATCCCGCGAGGCCCAAAAATCCGCGAAGAGCTCGCGGCGACTGGGGCGTCGGCCAGGCGGCGACGGCGGCGACCTTGTCCGCGTCCATCGCGACACCGTCGGCGGAGATGACGTGGCCCAAGTACGCGACGGAGGTCGTGCCAAACGAGCACTTCGAGCGCTTGAGATGAAGACGATGCGCTCGAAGCTCGTTGAAGATGATGGCCACGTGCTGCAGGTGCTCCGCCCAGGATGCGCTGTAGATCAAAATATCATCAAAGAAAACAAGCACAAAGCGGCGTAAGTAGGGGCTGAGCACGTCGTTCATCAGGGCCTGGAAGGTCGCCGGCGCGTTGGAGAGGCCGAACGGCATCACCAAAAACTCGTAGTGGCCATGGTGAGTGCGGAACGCCGTCTTGGCGATGTCGTCCGGGTGCATGCGCACCTGATGATAGCCCGAGCGCAAGTCGAGCTTGGTGAAGAAGCGCGCGCCATGCAGCTCGTCCAGGAGCTCATCCACGACGGGGATGGGGAACTTGTCCTTGGACGTGACGGTGTTGAGGGCGCGGAAGTCGATGCAGAAGCGCCACGTGCCGTCGGCCTTGCGCACAAGGAGCACGGGGGCGCAGAACGGCGACGTCGAAATCCGAATGATGCCCTGTGCTAGCATGACCGCCACCTGGCGCTCGAGCTCGTCCTTCTGCAGCTGGGGGTACCGGTACGGCCGCACAGCGACGGGCGCCGTGTTCGGCAGCAGGTGTATGCGGTGGTCACAGGGCCGCGAGGGAGGGAGGCCCTGCGGCTCGTCGAAGAGGTCGCCGTGCTGCTGCAGTAAGTCGGCCAGGAGCGGATGCGCCTCGTCAAGCGCGGCGGCCATCAGGTGGAGCTGCGGGGATGCGCCAGTGCTGCCCAAGCCCGTCCAGTGAACACGGCGGCCGCCCTCGCGCCAGAAGATGAGGGACAGCACGTCGAGGTCCCACAGGATGGGGCCTAAGGTGCTCAGGAAGTCGAGGCCGAGGATGAAGTCGTAGCAGCCCAAGTCGATGCCGACGCAGTCGATGGAGAACGGCTCGTCGCCTACGAGCACGGGAACCTGTCGCGCCACGCCCTGGCACGTAAGACGGTCCCCGTTGGCGACGGTGACGCTGTACTTCTCCGATCCCGCCGGCTGGAGAGCGAGGCGGCGCATGGCGGTGTTGGACAGGAAGTTGTGCGTCGAGCCCGTGTCCACCAGCGCAGTGAGACGCTCCCCATTGATCGTCACCGGGAGCAGCATCGTCTTTGCCGTCTTGATGCCCGCCATAGCATGAAGAGAGACGACGAAGGCGGACGCGTCGACCGGCGCGTAGGTCGTGACACCGGCCTCAGTGACGGTGGCGGCCGCGAGCTCGGCGGTGAGGGCCTCCACGTCGGCGTCGTCGACGGTCTCCAGGTAGAAGAGGCGGGCGCACGTGTGGCCCGGCGCGTACTTCTCGTCGCAGTTGAAGCACAGCCCCTGCGGCGCCGCTCGAGCTGCTCCGCAGCCGTCAGCCGCTTGAAGGGGCGAGTCGGCGCAGGAGGGCCCGCGGGCGCAGCGGCCGGCGCGGGGCGCGGCGGGGCGGTGGGCGTCGGGGCGGGTCGGAGCGCGGGACGAGCGCTGCCACGTTGCGCGTAGACCTGCTGCATGGCGATGGCGCGCTGCTCGTAGGCCCGTGCGTAGTACATGGCCGTCTGCAGGTCCTCAGGCTCGCGCATCTCGACGTCGACGCGGATGTAGTCGGGGAGGCCGCCGACGAAGAGATCGGCGCGCTGCCGCGCCGAGACGCCCGGGGCATGGCACGCGAGCGCCTGAAAGCGGTCGGCGAAGTCCTGGACCGTGGTGGTGAAGGCGAGGCGTCCCAGCTCGGCGAGGCGGCTTCCGCGTAGGGTCGGCCCAAACCGCTGGAGGCACAGGTCGCGGAAGCGCTCCCAGGACGGCATCCCGCCCTCGTCCTGCTCGAGGGCGTAGTACCAAGTCTGCGCGGCGCCCCGTAGGTGATAGGAGGCGATCCACGTGCGGTCGGCGCTGAGCGTCCGCTGCCCCCGAAAGAACTGCTCACACTGGTTCAGCCAGTTCAGGGGGTCGGTGGCGCCGTCGTAGGTGGCGAACTCCAGCTTGGTGAAGCGGGGCGGCTGCTGTGCCAGAGGCGGGACCTCGGGGCGCCCTCCTGGCGGCCCGGGTGAAGGACGTGCTCTCGGCGAAGGGGGCAGCAAACCCGCCAGGACCGCCAAAGGTGTGGGCGGGCTGCTGAACCGTCGTCCGCGCCGCAGTCTGAGTGTAGACGGGCGACGCGTCGGTCCATGTGGGGATTGGCGAGGGCGATGGCGGCCACCACGCGGGGCGGCCCTTGCTGGCGACGGAGGCGGGCGGTGTCGGGGTGGCGGACAGGGCCGGAACGGCGGCCGGTGGGGGCAGCGGGTGCTGGCCGGCTTTGATCTCCGCGAGCTCGAAGCGGATGGCGCGGAGACTGTCGGCGAGGTTATCATGGAAGCTGCATTGGCTGTGGAGTAACATATTCAGCAAACTCTGCTTCGGAAAATGATACATGATTCTATGACGAGCTGTTTGAGAAGGCGGGGAGAGATGTTATGGTCGGTCTGACCTATACACGCAAGAAGCCCACTAGTGGCTAGTTGTGGGCTTAGCCCAAGTAAATTAGGGGCTTAGCCCAAGTAAATTAGGGTTTAGAGGAGGCCGTCCTCCTATATAAACACATGTACCCTTCGTGATTAATCAGACAAATATTCAGTATCATACTGTCTCGTCTCCTGAAGGGAGACGGGAGACCCCTGCGCCCAGCCGCACCCAACCCTAGCCGCCGCCTCCTTCCTCCGCGACGGCGCCCAGCCGCCGGCGCCGAGCCCTCCAGCCTCTCCGCCCTCACTTCCACCCTTACAACCTCCGCCCTAGACCCGGTAGAACCCTAGCCCCTACCACTTTGGTATCAGATTGCCTAGGTCTAATGGGCTCCAACAGCCCCCCCGTCGACCCCATCACCGCCACGTCCGCCGCCGCCACCAACACCACCCCCGCCACCTCCGCCACCGCTGCCATCCAGGCCGCCGCCGCCGCCCCCACGGGCCTCGACCTCCTGCCCGCTACACTGGCGGACCTCGCCGACAGTCTCCGCGCCATCCGCTTCGAGCTCGCGGAGATCAAAGCCGGCCAGCACCCGCCGCCCCCACCGGCCGCCGTCCCGGCCCTGTCCGCCACCCCGACACCGCCTCCGTCGGCAGCAAGGGCCGCCCCGCGTGGTGGCCGCCATCGCCCTCGCCAATCCCCACATGGACCGACGCGTCGCCCGTCTACACTCAGACTGCGGCGCGGACGACGGTTCAGCAGCCCGCCCACACCTTTGGCGGTCCTGGCGGGTTTGTGCCCCCTTCGCCGAGAGCACGTCCTTCACCCCGGGCCGCCAGGAGGGCGCCCCCGAGGTCCCGCCTCTGGCACAGCAGCCGCCCCGCTTCACCAAGCTGGAGTTCGCCACCTACGACGGCGCCACCGACCCCCTGAACTGGCTGAACCAGTGTGAGCAGTTCTTTCGGGGGCAGCGGACGCTCAGCGCCGACCGCACGTGGATCGCCTCCTATCACCTACGGGGCGCCGCGCAGACTTGGTACTACGCCCTCGAGCAGGACGAGGGCGGGATGCCGTCCTGGGAGCGCTTCCGCGACCTGTGCCTCCAGCGGTTTGGGCCGACCCTACGCGGAAGCCGCCTCGCCGAGCTGGGACGCCTCGCCTTCACCACCACGGTCCAGGACTTCGCCGACCGCTTTCAGGCGCTCGCGTGCCATGCCCCGGGCGTCTCGGCGCGGCAGCGCGCCGATCTCTTCGTCGGCGGCCTCCCCGACTACATCCGCGTCGACGTCGAGATGCGCGAGCCTGAGGACCTGCAGACGGCCATGTACTACGCACGGGCCTACGAGCAGCGCGCCATCGCCATGCTGCAGGTCTATGCGCAACGTGGCAGCGCTCGTCCCGCGCTCCGACCCGCCCCAACACCCACCGCCCCGTCGCGCCCCGCGCCGGCCGCTGCGCCTGCGGGCCCTCCTGCGCCGACTCGCCCCTTCAAGCGGCTGACGGCTGCGGAGCAGCTCGAGCGGCGCCGCCAGGGGCTGTGCTTCAACTGCGACGAGAAGTACGCGCCGGGCCACACGTGCGCCCGCCTCTTCTACCTGGAGACCGTCGACGACGCCGACGTGGAGGCCCTCACCGCCGAGCTCGCGGCCGCCACCGTCACTGAGGCCGGTGTCACGACCTACGCGCCGGTCGACGCGTCCGCCTTCGTCGTCTCTCTTCATGCTATGGCGGGCATCAAGACGGCAAAGACGATGCTGCTTCCGGTGACGATCAATGGGGAGCGTCTCACTGCGCTGGTGGACACGGGCTCGACGCACAACTTCCTGTCCAACACCGCCATGCGCCGCCTCGCTCTCCAGCCGGCGGGATCGGAGAAGTACAGCGTCACCGTCGCCAACGGGGACCGTCTTACGTGCCAGGGCGTGGCGCGACAGGTTCCCGTGCTCGTAGGCGACGAGCCGTTCTCCATCGACTGCGTCGGCATCGACTTGGGCTGCTACGACTTCATCCTCGGCCTCGACTTCCTGAGCACCTTAGGCCCCATCCTGTGGGACCTCGACGTGCTGTCCCTCATCTTCTGGCGCGAGGGCGGCCGCCGTGTTCACTGGACGGGCTTGGGCAGCACTGGCGCATCCCCGCAGCTCCACCTGATGGCCGCCGCGCTTGACGAGGCGCATCCGCTCCTGGCCGACTTACTGCAGCAGCACGGCGACCTCTTCGACGAGCCGCAGGGCCTCCCTCCCTCGCGGCCCTGTGACCACCGCATACACCTGCTGCCGAACACGGCGCCCGTCGCTGTGCGGCCGTACCGGTACCCCCAGCTGCAGAAGGACGAGCTCGAGCGCCAGGTGGCGGTCATGCTAGCACAGGGCATCATTCGGATTTCGACGTCGCCGTTCTGCGCCCCCGTGCTCCTTGTGCGCAAGGCCGACGGCACGTGGCGCTTCTGCATCGACTTCCGCGCCCTCAACACCGTCACGTCCAAGGACAAGTTCCCCATCCCCGTCGTGGATGAGCTCCTGGACGAGCTGCATGGCGCGCGCTTCTTCACCAAGCTCGACTTGCGCTCGGGCTATCATCAGGTGCGCATGCACCCGGACGACATCGCCAAGACGGCGTTCCGCACTCACCATGGCCACTACGAGTTTTTGGTGATGCCGTTCGGCCTCTCCAACGCGCCGGCGACCTTCCAGGCCCTGATGAACGACGTGCTCAGCCCCTACTTACGCCGCTTTGTGCTTGTTTTCTTTGATGATATTTTGATCTACAGCGCATCCTGGGCGGAGCACCTGCAGCACGTGGCCATCATCTTCAACGAGCTTCGAGCGCATCGTCTTCATCTCAAGCGCTCGAAGTGCTCGTTTGGCACGACCTCCGTCGCGTACTTGGGCCACGTCATCTCCGCCGACGGTGTCGCGATGGACGCGGACAAGGTCGCCGCCGTCGCCGCCTGGCCGACGCCCCAGTCGCCGCGAGCTCTTCGCGGATTTTTGGGCCTCGCGGGATACTACCGGCGGTACATCCAGGACTTCGGCCTCATCGCCGCGCCTCTCACGCGCCTGCTTCGCCGCGACGCCTTCTCCTGGGACGAGGAGGCGGCCACGGCCTTCGCCGCCCTGCAGCGGGCACTCACGACGGGTCCCGTTCTTCAGATGCCGGACTTCGACGAGCCGTTCGTGGTGGACTGCGACGCCTCCGGCATCGGCTTCGGCGCCGTCCTTCACCAGGGCGAGGGGCCACTCGCTTTCTTCAGCCGCCCCTTCGCCGCGCGCCACCACAAGCTCGCCGCATATGAGCGCGAGCTGATCGGGCTGGTCCAGGCGGTGCGCCACTGGCGGGCGTATCTTTGGGGCCGGACGTTCCGTGTGCGCACGGACCACTACAGCCTGAAGTTCTTGCTGGATCAGCGCCTCTCCACAGTGCCGCAGCATCAGTGGATCAGCAAGCTCTTCGGCTTCGACTTCACCGTCGAGTACCGCCCCGGCCGCCTCAACACAGTCGCCGACGCCCTGTCCCGCCGCGACATCGACGACGCCGTGGACGCGCCCACGGTCGGTGCGGCCCTCTGCATCCACTCCGGGCCATCTTTCGCCTTCATCGACGAGGTTCGCCGCGCTACTGCCGAGGCCGCGGATGCGCAGCAGCTGCGCCAGCGCCTGGCCGACGGCGAGCTGGCCGCGCCATGGCGCCTGGACGAGGGACTACTCCTCCATGGGCGCCGCATCTTCGTGCCGGATCATGGAGACCTGCGCCACCAGGCCTTGTCCTTGGCGCATTCTGCAGGTCACGAGGGCGTCCAGAAGACCCTGCACCGTCTCCGCGCTGATTTTTACATTCCAGGGGATGGCGCCCTGGTGCGAGACTGGGTGCGGGCGTGTGTCACATGCCAGCGGAACAAGACGGAGAGTTGATACGTCCATTTTGCATCACTATTTTATATCATAATTTACTGTTATTCATTGATATATTTCATATTTGGAGATGATACTTATGTTATTTCACCTATTTTGCATGTTTCATGATTATTGGAGCATTATTCACCGGAGTCAGTATTCTGTTGGAAAAAGCACCGTCAGGACACCATATTTCTGAAGATCAACAATTGACGGAAATTACACATAACATCTTATTTTTCCAGAAGAATGAGCCAGCCAAAAGGAGGAGCCGAGGAGGGCCGCCATGGGCCCCCCATAGGCCGGCGCGGGCCCAGGCCTGGCCGCGCCGCCTTGTGGGGAGGGGGCCCACAGCCCCCTTCGGTCGCCTCTCCTTCGCGTACTTCTTCGTCCCGAAAACCTAAGGCACGGGGGATAGGCCAGAATAGACACAGCCGCCTCTGCGGGGCGGAGAAACACCAGAGAGAAAAGAGCTCTCCGGCGGGCAGGAATCCGGGAAATTCCCTCCCGGAGGGGGAAATCGTCGCCATCGCCACCGTCATCGAGCTGGACTTCATTGGGATCATCATCATCATCATCTCCACCATCGACACCGCCATCTCCACCGCTGCACCTCGTCACCGCTGTAACATCTAGGGTTGAATCTTGATTGTTTGATAGGGGAAACTCTCCCGGTGTTGATTACTACTTGTTATTGATGCTATTGAGTGAAACCATTGGATCAAGGTTTATGTTCAGATTGTTATTCATCATCATATCACCTCTGATTATGTTCCATATGATGTCTCGTGAGTAGTTCGTTTAGTTCTTGAGGACATGGGTGAAGTCTAAATGTTAGTAGTGAACTATGTTGAGTAATATTTAATGGTTTGATATTTAAGTTGTGGTGTTATTCTTCTAGTGGTGTCATGTGAACGTCGACTACATGATACTTCACCTTTATGGGCCTAGGGGAGTACATCTTGTATTCGTTTGCTAATTGTGGGGTTGCCGGAGTGACAGCAACCTGAACCCCCGTTGGTATATCGATGCAGGAGGGATAGCAGGATCTCAGAGTTTAAGGCTGTGGTTAGATTTATCTTAATTACTTTCTTGTATTTGCGGATGCTTGCAAGGGGTATAATCACAAGTATGTATTAGTCCTAGGAAGGGCGGTGCATTAGCATAGGTTCACCCACACAACACTTATCAAAACAATGAAGATTAATCAACTATATGAAGCGAAAGCACTAGACTAAATCCCCGTGTGTCCTCAAGAACGTTTGGTCATTATAAGTAAACAAACCGGCTTGTCCTTTGTGCTAAAAAGGATTGGGCCACTCGCTGCAATTATTACTCTCGCATTTTACTTACTTGTACTTTATTTACCTGCTATATCAAAAACCCCTGAAAACTTGTCTGTGAGCATTTACAGTGAATCCTTCATTGAAACTGCTTGTCAACACCTTCTGCTCCTCGTTGGGTTCGACACTCTTATTTATCGAAAGTACTATGATACACCCCCTATACTTGTGGGTCATCAAGACTATTTTCTGGCGCCGTTGCCGGGGAGTGAAGCGCTATTGGTAAGTGGAATTGGTAAGGAAAACTTTTACTGTACGTGCTGATTTTGTTTCTGCCTGCTGCTATAAGTCATTATGGAGAGATCCTCTCTTGAATTTCTATTTGGGAAATCTACTACTACTGCAAAGGTAGTGGATGAGGCGCCAGGTGAGGAAGTAATACCGTATAAAATACCTATGAAAATTATTGAACGTGTTGTGGATAACCGCTATGAAGGGGATGGAACTGTTCATCCTGGAGATCATTTACTGTTTTTACATGAATTATGTGGGTTATTCAAGTGTGCAGGTATTTCAATGGATGAAGTTAGGAAGAAATTATTTGCTATGTCGCTGTCTGGTAAAGCGGCGCATTGGTATAAACTGCTGAAGGATGGGCATTCTCTTGATTGGAAGGATATTGTGCCTCTATTTTATTCTAAATTCTATCCTCCAAGTGAAATTCACAAAGACCGAAATCGCATATATAATTTTTGGCCTCATGATGGAGAGAGTATTGCCCAAGCATGGGGGAGATTGAAGTCCTTAATGCTCAAATGCCCCATTCATGAGCTTCCTGGTAATATCATCATTGATAATTTCTATGCAAGACTTTCTTTTCAAGATAAAACCTTGCTGGATACTACTTGTTCTGGATCATTCACACGCAATAAAGAAGAGTTTAAATGGGACCTTCTTGATCGGATCCAAGAAAATACTGAAGGATGGGAGAATGACAAAGGTAGAGTGTCAGGTATAAATTATGATTATGAATGCATTGAAACTTTTATGGATACTGATAAATTTCGTAATATGAGTGCTACATATGGTCTTGACTCTCAAGTTGTTGCAAATTTTTATAAAGCTTTTGCCTCTCATTTTGAATTGCCTAGGAAGAATTTTGATAAGTATCATGAACCTTATAAAGATAAAACTGATTCACCTATAGGTAAATGTATTGAAATTAAAACTGTTGATCATGTTCTTCCTGAAGCTTATATTGAAAAAACTCCTTTCCCTGCTAAAATGAAGGAGTATTCTGTTATAACTAGTGTAGTTAATAAAAGTGCAAAGAAACCTATAGAACCTGAGGAGCAAATAAAGGTTGAACCTGCTGTTGCAATAGTTAAAGATCTTGTGACTGAAAATGTGGAAGATGGTCATATTATTTTCTGTGAAGATGCTTCTAATATTGTTTCGCATCCTAATAAGTCTAGGAAAGCCAGTGTTCCTGTGCTCTCTGTTCGAATTGGTGATCATTGTTATTATGGTTTATGCGACATTGGTGCAAGTATTAGTGCCATTCCTTATGAGCTCTACACGGAAATCATGCATGAAATTGGTTCTTGTGAACTTGAAGATATTGATGTGGTTATTCGGCTAGCTAATAGAGAAACTATCTCTCCTATTGGTATTGTTCGAGATGTGGAAGTTCTATGTGGTAAGATTAAATATCCTGCTGACTTTTTGGTACTTGGTTCTGCTGCTAGTAAATCTTGTCCTATTATTTTTGGTAGACCTTTTCTAAATACTTGTGGAGCTGTTATAGATTGCAAGAAAGAGAAAATTGTTACTAAATTTGCTGGTGAATCTTATGAGTTTAACTTCTCTAAATTTGCCAAAACTCCTTATAAAGCTGATTTGCCTAATGATGATTTTAGAGTTGAACAGTGTGCATCTATTGCTCTTGCTCCTAATAATCCTTTGCAGCAACATTTGGAGGATAGTGAGAGTGAAGTATTTAGGGAAGAAAGGGATGAGCTTGATGAAATTTTCCTTCGTCAACCCATTCTTAAACATGACTTACCGGTTGAAGATCTAGGTGTAACACCACCACCAAAGGAAGATCTTGTATTTGATTTGAAACCATTACCTGATAATCTTAAGTATGCTTATATTGATGATAAGAAAACATATCCTGTTATTATTAGTGCTAAGCTTTCAGATTTTGAAGAAGAAAGTTATTGGAAATATTGAAGAAACACCGAGGAGCTATTGGCTACACTCTTGATGACTTGAAGGGGATTTCTCCCGCTATTTGCCAACATGCCATCAACATGGAAGATGATGCAAAACCTGTTGTTGAACATCAACGTCGTCTAATTCCTAAGATGAAGGATGTGGTAAGGAATGAGGTATTAAAACTTCTTGAAGCTGGTATTATATATCCTATTGCTGATAGTAGATGGGTTAGTCATGTACATTGTGTTCCTAAGAAAGGAGGAATAACTGTTGTACCTAATGATAATGATGAGCTCATTCCTCAAAGAGTAGTTGTAGGGTATAGAATGTGCATTGATTTTCGAAAAGTTAATAAAGTTACTAAGAAAGATCATTACCCTTTACCTTTTATTGATCAAATGTTAGAAAGGTTGTCTAAAAATACTCATTTCTGCTTTCTTGATGGTTATTCTGGGTTTTCACAAATTGCTGTTAGAGCTAAAGATCAAGAGAAAACCACTTTCACTTGTCCCTATGGAAATTATGCTTATAGGCGTATGCCGTTTGGTTTGTGTAATGCTCGATGTCTACTCACGCTTCTTTTCCGTAGACAGTGTTGGGCCTCCAAGAGCAGAGGTTTGTAGAACAGCAAGTTTTCCCTTAAGTGGATCACCCAAGGTTTATCGAACTCAGGGAGGAAGAGGTCAAAGATATCCCTCTCAAGCAACCCTGCGATCACAATGCAAGAAGTCTCTTGGGTCCCCAACACACCTAATACACTTGTCAGATGTATAGGTGCACTAGTTCGGCGAAGAGATAGTAAAACACAGGTGGTATAGATGGTGGTAATATTGCAGAAAGTAAAGATGCAGTAAAACAGTAAACAAGCAGCGCCAGAAAATAGCTTGCTGGCGTGGGAAGCAATTCTTTGTGGTGGAAACAAGGCCTAGGGATCATACTTTCACTAGTGGACACTCTCAACATTGATCACATAATAAATAAGTTCTCTTCCTTGTGCTACATATACTCTTGTTTGATAATGAACACCATTCGTTGCGTAGGATTACACGAACCCTCAATGTCGGAGTTAACAAGCTCCACAACATTCGATATTCATGTTTAAGTAACCTTAGAGCATAATAGATCTTTGCAAAATAAACCGAGTACTAACATAGCATACACACTGTCACCTTTACACTATGAAGGGGGAATAAATCACATCAATACTATCATAGCGATAATCAACTCCATAACCTACAAGAGATTATGATCATAATCTACGACAAGAACTACACGATGCACACACTGTCACCATTACACCATGCAGGAGGAATAGACTACTTTAATAACATCACATGAGTAGCACATAGATAAATAGTGATACAAAACACATTGCAATCATAAAGGGATATAAATAAGCACTTCAATATGCTATCCATAACAGTGAATAAGTATTCTGTGAAATATAGCCTAAGAGACCCACACGGTGCACACACTGTCACCTTTACACACGTGGGACAAGGAGTCTCCGGAGATCACATAAGTAAAATCCACTTGACTAGCATAATGACATCTAGATTACAAGCATTATCATATGAATCTCAATCATGTAAGGCAGCTCATGAGATTATTGTATTGAAGTACATAGGAGAGAGATTAACCACATAGCTACCGGTACAGCCCTTAGCCTCGATGGAGAACTACTCCCTCCTCATGGGAGACAGCAGCGTGATGAAGATGGCGGTGGTGTCGATGGAGAAGCCTTCCGGGGCACTTCCCCGTCCGGCGGCATGCCGGAACAGAGACTCCTGTCCCCAGGATCTTGGCTGCGATGGCGGCGGCTCGGAAGGTTTCGCGTACGTGGCTTATTCGTCTCGGGGTTTAGGTCAGGGAGCTTATATAGGCGAAAGGGGAGCCTCGGAGGGGCCTGGTGGGGCCAGACAACGGGCGCCCCCTGGGCCGCCACCATGTGTGGTGGGCCTGTGGCCCCCTCTGCTGACTCTCGGGTGTTCTGGAAGCTTCCGGTGAAAATAGGGTAATGGGCGTTGATTTCGCCCGATTCCGAGAATATTTCCTTACTAGGATTTCTGAAACCAAAAACAGCAGAAAACAGGAACTGGAACTTCGGCATCTCGTCAATAGGTTAGTTCCGGAAAACGCATCAAAACGATATAAAGTGTGAACAAAACATGTAGGTATTGTCATAAAACAAGCATTGAACATCAGAAATTATAGATACGTTTGAGACGTATCAGCATCCATAGTTCCTACTCGTCCTCGAGTAGGTAAACGATAACACAAATAATTTCTGAAGTGACATGCTACCATCATAATCTTGATCAACATTATTGTAAAGCATATGACATGAATGAAGTGATTCAAAGCAATATCTATAGTTTGCTAACAAATAGATAACATATAGCAAAACTTTTCATGAATAGTACTTTCAAGACAAGTATCAAAAAGTCTTGCATAAGAGTTAACTCATAAAGCAATAAATTCAAAGTAAAGGCATCGAAGCAACACAAAGGAAGATATAAGTTTCAGCAGTTGCTTTCAACTTTCAACATGCATATCTCATGGATAATTGTCAACACAGAGTAATATGATGAATGCAAATAAGCAAGTATGTAAGAATCAATGCACAGTTGACACAAGTGTTTGCTTCTAAGATGGAAGAAAATAGGTAAACTGACTCAACATAAAGTAAAAGATAGGCCCTTCGCAGAGGGAAGCAGGGATTAAATCATGTGCTAGAGCTTTTCAAGTTTTGAAATCATATAGAGAGCATAAAAGTAAAATTTTGAGAGGTGTTTGTTGTTGTCAACGAATGGTAATGGGTACTCTAACTACCTTATCAACCAGACTTTCAAGAGCGGCTCCCATGAAGGACGTTATCTCTACCAGCAAGGTAGATCATGCCTCTTCTCTTTTGTTTACACATGTACTTTAGTTTTATTTATTAGATGACACTCCCCCAACCTTTTCTTACACAAGCCATGGCTAACCGAATCCTCGGGTGCCCAACATTCACATACCATGGAGGAGTGTCTATTTGCAATTTAAGTTGCTTACTGATAGATCAGAGCAAAACATGTGAAGAGAATTATTAATGCAAGTTAATTAATTGGGGCTGGGAACCCGTTGCCAGCTCTTTTTGCAAAATTATTGGATAAGCGGATGAGCCACTAGTCCATTGTGAAAGTCTGTCAAAAGTAAATGACAAGATCGAAAGATAAAACACCACATACTTCCTCATGAGCTATAAAACATTGACACAAATAAGAGATAATAGATTTTGAATTGTTTAAAGGTAGCACATGAAGTATTTACTTGGAATGGAAATACCACATAGTAGGTAGGTATGGTGGACACAAATGGCATAGGTTTTGGCTCAAGGTGTTTGGATGCACGGGAAGTATTCCCTCTCAGTACAAGGCTTTGGCTAGCAAGGTTGTTTGAAGCAAACACAAGTATGAACGGTACAGCAAAACTTACATAAGAATTACCTGCCAAAACCCACCGGCGGGCAATGGTTAAGCAACACGAAGAGCCGGGAGGCTCCTAGGGCCGCTTAGTGGACCCTGGCACCTCGCGTCGTCCTGCAAATCTTCCAGCCACGTCCGGCGGTTGCTAGGGCGTGCCACCTGACCTAGACCCGATCAGGAAGGTGTTAGAGTGCTTCGATTGTTCCTGCATGGTAGACACGTAAACATTAAATACGAGCCCTATCGGCTCTCAGGTTTCCCTGTGGATCGGCTCAAAGAGCCGATCGCCCCATGGTTCACGTTGGATTTGCAATGACATGGGGATCCTGCTTGATCAAAACAAAGCTAAACCGATCTACGACAGTTTAGGGTTTTCACCGCATAACCGGAACGTCCTACGTGTGATCGGGCCTAGCAGCTATGGAAGATGATGCAAACTACCCCTACAAGAGGCCTAAAAACCAACATGACGTCAATTCCCGGAACATCCCTTGTAGGAACGGTAAACAACACCTAACGCACTACCGGATCGTCCGACCCCAGCATAAGGCCTAACTATGCAGATATTAAACTAATCCTTGCGGAGCAAGGAGCAACTATAACGGATCGGATCTACTAAGTAACGAACAAGCAAGATGCTGCCCTTACACCCGTAAAGGTGTAAGGGCAGCTAGGTGTCGAGGGACGGCATTGCCACGCAGATATGCACGAGAAAGCATCAATGCAAGCCCCTAAACACCTAATGATAAGTAGTACTGCTCGCCATCAACAACGCTTCAGCACGAGCAGTACAAGGTAACGAATAAACGTATACTGCCTAGATCGCTAGATGCGATCTAGGCAGCATGGTGCTTACCCGGAAGAAACCCTCGAAGGAAGGGGTGGCGATGCGCCTGATTTTGTGTTGGTTGAACGATGATTGTCCTCCTTTTCCGATAACCCTAGATACATATTTATAGTCCAAAGGACTTTCTAATTGGGGCGTGCACCTACCGTGCACGGGCCAGACTCTATCTGTTAATTCTAAACACGATACGATCTAATATATTACAGATACATTTAAGCCCAAACTCTTAGTGCAAGGCCGCTTCAAAGATGCTCCACGTGTAATCTTCTAAGCCCATCTTCACTCGGCCCATCTCCTGATTTGGCCAAAATCGGGTGGTAACACATGCCCCCTGGTTTTGATAATGATAATTGCAAAACCATCTGCTTTTCCTTCGAGGGGTCACGTCGTGGCAGAGCAGAACCGTCGCAGTATTCTTCATGATGACGTCTTGCCTTCTCAACTTCTCTGCACGATTATTCGGCACCACGTCTTCGGGAACTGCTTAAGCATTAAATCGCTATATCCCCTTTTTATTTGGCCACTTCCTGTAGCTCCCTTCTTCATCCTGATACGGGGCGACCTTCGGTCTTCACCGCATCATGTGCTTCATCGCCAAGACGGCACGCAAAGGTGAATCTTCTCCTTTACGCGTGCCTCGAATCACCTATTTGGGACGATATACTACTTCATACTCCGTCACATCTCGATGATAGGAACTCGACGACAAGTACGGAGGGAAGGGAGGATGCCATGGAGACCCGAGGACGCAAGGCCGATATCACGGAGGCATGGAAGAGAAGACGGAAGAAGGAGATGCGTCTAGGAAGGCCGGCACTACCGCCACGGAATGGCCAGCACTGCCACCCTGCTCGACGCCGGAGGAAGACGGCACTGTCGCCATGCCTACGCCGACACCGCCGTCCCCACTACGAAGCTCATAATATAAACCATCCCACTATGCTCTTTGTATGCCTAAACTACCCCTCCTTAGTGGCTCCCTATATATAGGCTCCCACCTCCCCCTTCATTAGAAGACATAACTTGAGTGAGAACTTGGCTTATGCCTCCACCATCCCTTTGGGATTAGGGAAACCCCCTCCTCTCTTAGACACAAATCTATGAGTTGTATCAAGGCACTCCTTATATGATTTATCTTTCGCACTTGTGATTCTACCGCGGTCTCTCACTCGTGTGACTCCATAGATCGTATATCGGTCTTTCTCTCGGGGATTCTACCTCGTGTCTCTCCTTGAGGGATTCTATCGGGATAGTGGTTCGGGCTATCGGGAGTAAACCGAATTGTATCGGGTTGTGTTGCGTGCGTTCACGTGTGTTCATCGTGTTCTTCGCCGTGTTCTTCGTGTTCTTCCTCTCCCCCGCCTTTCCCTCGGTCAATTCGTGAGATCGGGCAACACACGTGGCCTTAGGCCGCATCATATGGTACCAGAGCAAAGGTTGCCACGAATTTGACCCTCGAATCTCTCCAATTTCGCCCAAAAATTTTTTGCCCAAAAATTGCCCAAAAAATAGCTCGAAATTTGATCTCCGGATTTGTTGCGTTTTTTGTGGTTTTGGTCCACAGATCTGTGTTCTTAGTGGTTGATCTACACTCCCTGCAATTTTCGTGCTCCAACTCCTTCTAAATCTCCGGAATTTGCAATTTTTCGTGGCTATTTTCGTGGTGTTCTTCGGGCAGTTCATCGTGTGAAGAACAGGGCCAAATCGCAAATCGCAGGTCAACGCTCCATCCACGCCGCGCCGCTCTAGCTCACCGCACCGCCGCCGGCCCACCGCCGGCCAGCCTCCGCGCGCATCCGCCGTCGACCCCGTGTCCGCACGCAGCGCAGCAAGGGCTGGCCAACGCCAGCTCGAGCGGCCCGGCCTCCGCCGCTAGCCCCACCACGCGCGCCCCAATCAAGCCAGCGGCCGCCGCCCAAACATTGCAGCCGCGCAGCATCCATCCACGCACGGCCGCCCCTGCTCCAACTCACGCCAGAGGCTGCACGCCGCTGCGCTCACCCACCAGCCCAGCTTCCAAATTCCCCGGTCAACCGGACCCAAACCGGGCGTCACGCCGGGAAAAATTGCTCGGACCGGAGCGAGACCGGACGGCAACCGGATGGTCCGGCCCAGAATCCGGTCAAACCGGGCCCCTGACCGGATTTCGCAATTTTTACGCACCGTTTTGACTCCACTTTTGCCCCCAAATTTTGACAACTTTCCGGAGCCCGTTTGACTCCAAACTTTGTCAACACCCGGATTTTTAAGTCCGAATGCCTATTATATCATTCATCGCAATCCCAGGAATATTGTTGTTGCGAGATATAATAGCTAAGTATCACAGTCATTATTTATTACAACTCAATAGGTCTTACAACTTGAATCACATGATCCATATTACACAAATAGTTGATCTATTGATCAACGAACACAAACACAAGTTCAATGCGGAAGCGTAAAGATAAAGGGACTCTGTAGTCCACAGGCCAACGCTTGACGTCAGAAAGCTCCTAGTTATCATAGGCGTCCTGCTGATCATCCTCGCGGTAGTTCTGTTCATCATCGTACTCTGGCCATTTGAATAGCCAGGGACAAAGCCGTAAGTACTTCAAGTACTTGCAAACTAATACCAATGTAAAATGCTAGCTCTTGGAGTTAAACTCTATTTCTACTTGCATAAGCCAAGTTTTAGTGTATGAGGAGTGGAGCATGTGCTAGCTACTCAAGTGGGAACATTAGTGTCATTCCCACACAATGGTTATCATTCTACCAAATCACCAAGTCACCATTCATATTCACGAAAGTTTTCAAAAGACTGACACAGGAGATTGTATGGCCTTTCCAATTGTCCGTAACCGTGGACACGGCTATTCGAATAGGTTGACACTCTGCAGAGGTTGCACACTTGTGCCACAACATTTGATTACATCCGTCGGAATAACTCCGAGTCACCGTAACACAGTACGCGGATCATCAACCCTAACCTTTCACTTATAAACCCTAGTATGAGCACCTCTCCCCATGAGCTTGGCCTCCCAGTGAAAACCAACTGTTAACCTGGGAACTGCACAGGGCTTGGCCGGACAATTTCACCTCAATTCACATCTTTCTCAACAACGGAGGCAGCCTCGGCATAACCCCTATGATGCGTGTTCAGAGGGAACCCATACTAAGATGTATAAACTTCCAGTTAAGCCCTACCCATAATCAGGTATTGTGGGGGTACTTGTATTTGGAAAGGTATCGCATTCAAACCAATATCAGGGTTTTATCAAAAATCACCATCTTCTCTTGGTCACATTCAACTTCAAAATTCTCAAGGAAATGTCTCACCATTCCAAGGTTTCCATTCCATCAAGTCATATGTTCCCATCTATAGTAGTCAAAGTTTTAGTATTTTAGCACTAGCACTAATCATGAGGGGTGCTACATTGCTTGCCATCTACTCTAATAGTTTTGTTCAACTATACCATTTGAATAACTCATTTGAAAAACACAGCAAGTAAGACTTGTAGGGTAAACAAATAGGATAAGCTTGTAAGAAGGTAGATAAAATCATGGTGCCTTGCCCAAGGTGGGCTTTGCACTTTGCAAGAGTATTATCTTGCCTTGGTAGTTCTCAAGGTTCTCTTCTTCCTCTTCTTGGTAGAATTCTCCTTCCTCTTGGTAATTGCCGGTACTAGCGTCTAAATTTGAGTACAAGGTATAATCACTAAGCAAGTTCAAAGTCTATGCTAAGCACATCATTATCTCACACAAACTATGCTAAGCACACTCATAAAATAAGTAGGTGCATTGGTTGTATTTATTAAAGAAAATAATTTCCTCTCATTACATATGTAATTAATAATATTCATTTAGTTCTTGAGAAAATAATTTCCCCTTATTGAAATCTTCTTAAGATTTAACTTCTCAAATAATCATATATGAATTCATATTGACCTAAGTCAAGTATTCATTATCATTATTTGAGAAAATGATTTAAATGAGATAATTCACCTCATACTATTTTATAATTCCTTAAATGATTTAAATCTCCAAAAATTCATATAGGAGTGTTTGAACCAGAGGTGCAAACATCTCATGAACTTATTTGAGACAAGATTTAAATGAAGGGAAATCCTCCATATGATTTACATAATAATTTTTGGGACAATTTCACTTAATACACTAGCCATATTGTCCATTAATTAATCTAGGGCATGATCATGCAAAGTGACCACACCATTTTATTGCATAATCAATTAGTGTAAGTCATTTGTGAACTATCAGAGTTGGAATTGTTCAAATATCTATTTTAATTGATTTTTAATAATTATTCTAAGGCAGAAAAGTCCCTGCCTTGTTTATTTTTCCATTTTAATTCTATAATATATCTAGGGTTCAAACCAGTGGCATTGTGTAGATAATTTCCCAAGCTTTCTAAATATATAAAGTTTGTTAAATTTGGCCAAGCCAAACAGTTTCTATGAATTTTCAAAGTTGGGTCCAGTATTGAATTCAAACAAAATTGTTTAAACGAAATTTGAATTAATTAGGCCGGCGGGAACACTAACTGGGCCAGATTCAAAACGAAACGGCCCAACCTAGCCCAGTCCAGCCCAACCACGGTCCACAGACGCGCGGCGCGCTGACAGGGTGGGGTCCGCTCGTCAGCGACGTTTAACACCGAAACGGTATGGGCTGCTGCGGCGCGTTGGATCAGAATCCAATCCAACGGCCGGGGTTCATCGTCACGACGGCGAGAGAGGGGGCTCGCCGGCGGCGCAGGTAGGGGGTCGGAGAGCGCGTCGGAGCTCCGGCGAGCGGCGGCGGTGTTCCGTTCGAGGTTGTCGATGACGAGGAGGCAGCCTGTAGCAGTGGCGTCGTCAGGGGCGGCCTGGATCGACGGCGATTGCTGCAGAGCTTCCGCGGCTCCGACCTTCCGATTGAGCTTGCTCCGGCGACGATCGGGGTGGCTACTGGTGCTGGGCGAAGCTGTGGTGAGTGGTGGTCATGGTGGTGTGCTCAGCTAGTCGAGGGGAGGCCTCCTTTTATAGGCGAGTGAGGTGCCGTGGGTGCTGCGGCAAGTCGTCGTGGGCGCGGCGTCTCCGGCGAGCTAGAGGGCTAGGTGGTGACGCAGCGACGATCGGGAGGGTACGGCGAATCCGCGAGCGTCCATGGCGAGTTAAGGCGAGGTGTACGGTGGTCGGGGCCATGCGCGTACTGGCGCGGCCGTGGCGGGCGCGTCCGTCCTCTCCGGCGACGGTAGGGGCTAGGGGATGACGAGAGCGTGTCCGGCGAGCTCCGCGTGGCAAGCCAGGTACCAGGGCGCGCGGGCTTGGTCGGGGTACGGCGGTGTACTGCGGGCGCCGCGTGGCCGTGCCGCACGGGTCCGTGCACGGCGACGTCACCATGCCGCTCGCGGCGCGCCAGGGACGTCGTGGGCGCGCGTCGTCCGGGCTCTGTCGGCGTCCTCGCGATCAACGGCGTGTACGGGGAGATCCAGGAGGGCGTCGTCGACGTGTTGGACATGGTGGCGTGGGCTGCTGTGGAGAGAAGAGAGGGGAGGCGTGTCGAGGTGCGACATGGCCGGCATGGCCATGTCCACGCCATGTCTGGCCCTCCCTTGGCATTGCTTTGGCATGGGCTCGATGTGGTGATGCCTAGTGGTCACTGCTAGGGCTGGTGAGGGTCAAGAACAGGTCTGGTTTGATCAAATTCGACAAAGTGATGATCTTGTTTGTAATAAAAAGTCCCTACTTTGCTTGATCCTAGCTCTTGATTCAAGATGAATTTGATATGGTCTCTTTTACAAAAGTTGTTCACTTTGTTGTGTACTTGGATGACATGCAAAGAGTTGGATGTGTTTAGTTTAGGAATTTTGAAATAGAGAGGCTCAAAGTGGTGACCAGATTGTAATTGTCAAAAATGACCATTATCTTATGTGAGCATGTTTTAATTCTTGGCTTTGATTTAATTTGGGTTTCCTTGATTCTTAAAGTTGTAATAATCATTTAATAACATATTACCACTAATGGTGAAGACCAAATGGGTCTAGGGTCAAATTTTATAAAAATAGCATGTGTCATATGTTAGGGTTTTTAGGGTTTTCTTCTTATTTGATTTCTTTCTCTTTTTCATTTATTTGTTTGGTGATCATTATTGGTTCACTCTAAGGTTGTAGAGTTTATCACATACACAAAATAACACTCATCATGGCATAGCACTCAAAATGCACAAGTCCTATGCAGGGTACTATATGAAATTTGAAAAGTTTTTGTTGGTTCTCAAATTTGGATAATTGCACTTGTTCTTCTTCCTTTATTTGAAATCTGAGGTGTTACAAACCCTTCCCCCTTACAAAAGATCTCGTCCCGAGATCTAGAAGAAAAACAGTCTAGAGGTTGAAGAGATCTGGGTACTCCTTCTTCATATCATCTTCCCGCTCCCAAGTGGCTTCATCTTCGGTATGATTGCTCCACTGTATCTTCAGAAACTTGATGCTTCGGGTGCGGGTGGTTCGGTATGCCTCTTCCAAGATGCGAATCGGCACTTCGCGGTAGGTAAGGTCGTGATTGATATCCACCGAACGGTGGTCGATGTTTTTGAATACCTCGGTCTTCTCTGGCACTTCTAAGCACTTCCGGAGGAGTGAGATGTGGAACACGTTGTGCACAGCCGCCATTTCTTCTGGTAGCTCTAGTTGATAGGAGACTTCTCCTCGGCGGCTGAGAACTTTGAAAGGTCCGACATACCGGGGTGCAAGCTTCCCTTTGAGTTGGAAACGCTGCATTCCCTTCAGGGGTGATACCTTGAGATAGACAAAATCTCCGACCTCAAAGGTCATCTCTCGGCGTCTCTTGTCGGCGTAGCTCTTCTGGCGGGACTGAGCGGTCTTGAGGTACTCTCGGATCTTGTGCACCTTCTCTTCTGCTTCTCGAAGCACGTCAGGTCCAAAGACTTGGCTATCTCCGACTTCGGACCAGTTCAGGGGGGTACGGCATTTCCTTCCGTACAAGGCTTCGAAGGGGGCCATCTGTAGACTGGCTTGGTAGCTGTTGTTGTAAGAGAATTCTGCATAGGGCAGACAGTCCTCCCACTTGGATCCATATTCTAGGACACAGGCTCTCAGCATGTCCTCTAGTATCTGGTTGACTCTCTCGGTCTGTCCATCAGTCTGCGGGTGATAGGCAGTGCTGAAATTCAGACGAGTTCCTAATCCTTCATGCACCTTCTGCCAGAATCTTGAGGTGAATTGTGAACCTCTATCGGACACAATGGACTTCGGTGTTCCGTGTAGTGCAACGATTCTAGAGATGTACAGCTCCGCTAACTTTGGGCCTTGGTAGGTGGTCTTGACAGCAATGAAGTGGGCTACCTTGGTCAATCTATCAACAACTACCCAGATGGAATCATTTCCCTTGCTGGATTTGGGCAGGCCGGTGATAAAGTCCATTCCTACGGAGTCCCACTTCCATTCGGGAATCTGTAGTGGCTGCAACAGTCCTGCGGGTCGCTGATGTTCTGCCTTGACTCGCTGACAGATGTCGCACTTGGCGATGTAGCTTCCAATCTCCCTCTTCATTCCATGCCACCAGAACTGTTCCTTCAAATCCTGGTACATCTTGGTACCGCCGGGGTGGATAGAGTATAAGGTGTCGTGGGCTTCCTTCAGAATAACTTGCTTCAACTCTGAGTCTGACGGTACACACAGACGTCCGTTGTACCACAGGACTCCTTCTTCATCAGTGGTGAATCCCGGGGCTTTCCCCGCAGCTATCTGCTTCTTGATCCCTTCAATGCTGGCATTGCCCTTCTGGGCTTCCTTGATCTGACCAATCAGGGTGGGTTGTAGCTCTATACTAGCTAGAAATCCCTTACTGACTAACTCCATTCTAAACTGCTCAAACTCCTGGTGCAGGCTGGGTTGTTCTTCTGCTATCATTGAGTTTAGCTGACACGGCAGTCTACTCAATGCATCCGCTACCACATTGGCCTTGCCGGGGTGGTAGTGGATCTCCATATCATAGTCCTTGATCAACTCTAACCATCTCCGCTGCCTCATATTCAGCTCCTTCTGGGTGAAGATATACTTCAGGCTCTTGTGATCAGAATAGATCTCGCAGCGATTACCCATGAGGTAATGGCGCCACACCTTCAATGCTAACACTACGGCTGCGAGTTCGAGGTCATGGGTGGGATAATTCTGCTCATGCTGCTTCAGTTGCCGAGACAGATAAGATATCACCTTTCCTTCCTGCATCAGTACACATCCAAGACCAATCTTGGAAGCATCGCAGTAAACGTCAAAGGGTTTGGTGATATCCGGCATGGTCAGGATTGGGGCGGTGGTTAGTCTAAGCTTGAGTTGTTGAAAACTCTCTTCACACTTGTCCGTCCATTCGAACCTCTTATCTTTCTTTAACAACTGAGTCATTGGTCGAGCGATGCTCGAAAATCCTTCTACAAATCTGCGGTAGTATCCGGCTAATCCAAGAAAAGCGCGGACCTCGGTCTGGGTGGTTGGGGCTTTCCATTCTGCAACAGTCTTGATTTTGGCGGGGTCGACCGCAATTCCTCCTGCAGACAAGATATGTCCCAGGAATCCTACTTCCTTCAGCCAAAATTCACATTTGCTGAACTTAGCATACAACTTATGCTCTCTAAGGGTCTCCAGGACAGCTTCTAGGTGTTGCTCATGTTCTTCCTCGGACTTGGAGTAGATTAGGATGTCATCGATGAAAACGACAACAAACTTATCCAGAAAGTTCATGAAGATCTTATTCATGAGATTCATGAAATAAGCAGGGGCATTGGTCAACCCAAATGACATGACATTGTACTCGTACAATCCATATCTGGTGGTGAAGGCAGTTTTGGGAATGTCAGAGGCACGAATCTTCAGCTGGTGGTATCCAGTCCTGAGGTCAATCTTCGAGAATACTACAGCACCGGTCAGCTGGTCAAACAGATCTTCTATCTTGGGCAAGGGGTACTTGTTCTTGATAGTGACATCGTTAAGCTTACGGTAGTCCGTACATAAACGACTGGCACCATCCTTCTTATCCACAAACAACACTGGGGATCTCCATGGTGACGCACTTGGTCGAATCAGACCTTTGGCTAACAGTTCATCCAGTTGCTTCTTCAGCTCCACAAGCTCTGCTGGGTTCATGCTATAGGCTCTCTGGGCTATAGGTCCGGTTCCGGGAATTAACTCGATGATGAACTCGATATCCCGATCTGGGGGCATACCGGGTAAACCTTCGGGAAACACATCAGGGTATCGACAGACAACCCTGATCTGATCCAAAGTTGGCTTGGTTAAACTCTGGTTGCAGGTAAATTTTCTGGGTAGGAGTTCAGAGACATGTTCTACTATAATACCAGTGCTACTGGTCATGGTGATGGCTTTCCTTGCACAGTCAATCATTCCATGATGCTTGGCCATCCAATCCATACCTAGCACTACCTCCAAACCTTTGGTTCCCAGAATTATCAGATTGGCAAAGAATTCTACCTCATGTATTTTGATGGGTACATTTTTACAGAATTTTCTGGCTTTAGTGGTTGATCCGGGGATTTGCACTATCATGACGTGTTTCAAGCTGATAGGTTGAATTTTACTTGTTGATGCAAAGTCTTCAGTGACAAAAGAATGAGATGCTCCGGAATCAAACAACACTCTGGCAGGTACTGAGTTGACAGGAAACATACCCAAGACAACGTCCGGTGCCTCCTGGGCTTCTTCTGCCTCCATGTGAAAGAGACGGCCGTTGCGGTTGTTGGGGTTGTTGGGGGCGAACTTCTTTCCGGTAGAGACGCGGCGTTGCTGCTGAGCGGGTGCAGGGGTGTTGCCGGCGAGCTTGGCGAGCCTCTTGGGGCACTCGTTGGAGTAGTGTCCCACTACACCGCACTCATAACAAGTGATGGTGGACTTGTCCTTGGCTGCGACCGGAATGGCGTTGCTCCCAGTCCTTGGAGCGGTGTTGGTGTTGCTGTTATTGGTGTTGGGGGCTCGCATCGGTGCGCGGTTGAAGTTGTTGGTGTTGTTCTGGTAGTTGTGGTTGTTGTTGTGGTGGCCTCCTGGCCTGGGGTTTCCTCCGCTCCGGTTCTGGAATCCGGGGCGTGAAGTCTGCATCTGGGGCTTAGTGTTCCTGGGGGCAAAACCTCCGCTTGAGCTGGGGCGATACTTGGGAGTATGGCTGGGCCCACTCTGGTGCATCATGCGGCGTTTGCGGTTTTCATTGGCTTGGTTCAACTTGCCCTCCATCTGGATGGCGGAGTCAACAAGGGCTTCCAGGTCTGCAAAGGGGATGTTGACTAGGACCGTCTGCATCTCATCATGCAGTCCATTCAGGAATCTCTCTTGCCTCTTTTCAGTAGTGTCAGTCTCATCGGGGGCGTACCTTGACAGGGTAAGGAACCTGTCGCGGTATTCTACCACCGTCATCCTTCCTTGCTTCAGTTCGCGGAATTCATCCCGCATCTTCTTAATGAGACCCGGGGGCACATGGTACTTGCTGAACTTGAGCTTGAAATCTGCCCAAGTCATGACTTGACCTCCGTTCATGGCACGGGTGCTGGTCCACCAGGCTCTGGCTGGTCCGGCAAGGTAGTGGGTTGCAAACAGGACCTTCTCATTGGCTTCAACTCCGGCGACTTCCAAGTTGTTTTCCATAGTCTGAAGCCAGTCGTCGGCGTCGAGGGGTTCTTCGGTCTTGCTAAACACCGGAGGGTTGGTGTTCTGGAAGTTCTTGAGTTTGGATCCGGGGTGATCATGATTCCCATGGCCTTGGTGAGCAAGGTTTTGCAGTGCTGCGATGTTGGCTTGACGTTCAGCTCTTTCCGTCTCCCTGTCTTGAAGCAGGGTTTGCAGCAGTTGCATCATGGCATCGTTGTTGTTGCGATTGGGAGGGGCCATCTGAATATATAGAAGATTATAAGATAAGAGGGAATTGTCTAAGGTTTAATGTGGGGTAAATTTAAAACTTGTAAAACTGGAATGCTTTTGATGACAGACACACATTCATTCATTTCACATCACACATTACCAACTAACATTCCACACTTCCATGGTTTTAAGAACCATTTCTCAGACTACGATACAAGGGATAGGGAACACACTCATACCCAGGGTTTTAAGAACCCTTCATGCTACGATACATGGGACGGGATACAACTCACACCTACATACGTGCTCAAGTGTGGCTACCCTCATCCTCAATGTCGATGGGAACGACATCATCAGGTCCAGGCTCCAGGAACGCGTAGTCCTCCTCCTCAGTGAACTCGTCCTCCTCGTAGTCGTCGTCGTCACTCAGAAAGGCGTCTCCTCCTCGAAGGTCAGCACCGGCCTCGTCCTCCTCTATCTCCATCAGCTGCTCCTCCTGAGCCTTGACGGTGGCCTCAAGTGATGCGATCTGGGCGCGAAGGCGTGTAATGGTGACATCCTTCTTCGCGCACTTCAGGCGAAGCTTGTTGCGGTCCCTGGACAGCTGCTTGATGGCATCGCCATGCGTGATCAGTGCGAGGTGAGTCTGGTTCGCGTACGCACGGGAGTTGTCTAACTCCTTCTGAGTGTGGTACAGCATGTAGTCCAGATGCTCAGCGTGGTGCCTCAGCTGTGGGTGCGACTGCAGCTCCATGGGCACACCCATAGCATCACGCCTCACAAGGTGGGCGTAGCGGGACGCAAGTATGCGCACCACGTTCTGTCCACAGAGGCGTGCAAGTGCCTCCTGAAGGCCACGTGCAAGACCATCGAGCCAGTTGCTCTCGCGGAAGGAGAAGAGGATCCTCTCCGAGGTGGGAGGCTCCAGCTTGCCCCTCAAGTCGGCGGTGATGATCCACTGCAACTCGCCTCCGACCTGGTCGTTCACCTCGATCCCGTGGAACTCCGGGTGAGGACGGCCAAGGAAGTCAGAGAGCGCGTTGAGGTCGTGCTCGAAGATCAACTCTCCACCATTCCCGAGCTGGTAGAACTTGGTGTTGAGGGGTTCATTCGGCTCCATCTGAAAGTGAAATGGAGGAATGAATTAGTGAGTGATTAAGTGTGGCACAAGAAAGAGCATGATATCACCAAGTTTTGGAAAAAGCCTCAAAGACAAGAGTATGGTAAGTTTTCACAAATATGTGCTTCATTTTGATTTCAAATTTACGTTTTTATGAACGCCCATTCTAACTAAGGTTTTCTAAGGTCAAACAATGGCTCTGATACCAACTTGTCAACACCCGGATTTTTAAGTCCGAATGCCTATTATATCATTCATCGCAATCCCAGGAATATTGTTGTTGCGAGATATAATAGCTAAGTATCACAGTCATTATTTATTACAACTCAATAGGTCTTACAACTTGAATCACATGATCCATATTACACAAATAGTTGATCTATTGATCAACGAACACAAACACAAGTTCAATGCGGAAGCGTAAAGATAAAGGGACTCTGTAGTCCACAGGCCAACGCTTGACGTCAGAAAGCTCCTAGTTATCATAGGCGTCCTGCTGATCATCCTCGCGGTAGTTCTGTTCATCATCGTACTCTGGCCATTTGAATAGCCAGGGACAAAGCCGTAAGTACTTCAAGTACTTGCAAACTAATACCAATGTAAAATGCTAGCTCTTGGAGTTAAACTCTATTTCTACTTGCATAAGCCAAGTTTTAGTGTATGAGGAGTGGAGCATGTGCTAGCTACTCAAGTGGGAACATTAGTGTCATTCCCACACAATGGTTATCATTCTACCAAATCACCAAGTCACCATTCATATTCACGAAAGTTTTCAAAAGACTGACACAGGAGATTGTATGGCCTTTCCAATTGTCCGTAACCGTGGACACGGCTATTCGAATAGGTTGACACTCTGCAGAGGTTGCACACTTGTGCCACAACATTTGATTACATCCGTCGGAATAACTCCGAGTCACCGTAACACAGTACGCGGATCATCAACCCTAACCTTTCACTTATAAACCCTAGTATGAGCACCTCTCCCCATGAGCTTGGCCTCCCAGTGAAAACCAACTGTTAACCTGGGAACTGCACAGGGCTTGGCCGGACAATTTCACCTCAATTCACATCTTTCTCAACAACGGAGGCAGCCTCGGCATAACCCCTATGATGCGTGTTCAGAGGGAACCCATACTAAGATGTATAAACTTCCAGTTAAGCCCTACCCATAATCAGGTATTGTGGGGGTACTTGTATTTGGAAAGGTATCGCATTCAAACCAATATCAGGGTTTTATCAAAAATCACCATCTTCTCTTGGTCACATTCAACTTCAAAATTCTCAAGGAAATGTCTCACCATTCCAAGGTTTCCATTCCATCAAGTCATATGTTCCCATCTATAGTAGTCAAAGTTTTAGTATTTTAGCACTAGCACTAATCATGAGGGGTGCTACATTGCTTGCCATCTACTCTAATAGTTTTGTTCAACTATACCATTTGAATAACTCATTTGAAAAACACAGCAAGTAAGACTTGTAGGGTAAACAAATAGGATAAGCTTGTAAGAAGGTAGATAAAATCATGGTGCCTTGCCCAAGGTGGGCTTTGCACTTTGCAAGAGTATTATCTTGCCTTGGTAGTTCTCAAGGTTCTCTTCTTCCTCTTCTTGGTAGAATTCTCCTTCCTCTTGGTAATTGCCGGTACTAGCGTCTAAATTTGAGTACAAGGTATAATCACTAAGCAAGTTCAAAGTCTATGCTAAGCACATCATTATCTCACACAAACTATGCTAAGCACACTCATAAAATAATTAGGTGCATTGGTTGTATTTATTAAAGAAAATAATTTCCTCTCATTACATATGTAATTAATAATATTCATTTAGTTCTTGAGAAAATAATTTCCCCTTATTGAAATCTTCTTAAGATTTAACTTCTCAAATAATCATATATGAATTCATATTGACCTAAGTCAAGTATTCATTATCATTATTTGAGAAAATGATTTAAATGAGATAATTCACCTCATACTATTTTATAATTCCTTAAATGATTTAAATCTCCAAAAATTCATATAGGAGTGTTTGAACCAGAGGTGCAAACATCTCATGAACTTATTTGAGACAAGATTTAAATGAAGGGAAATCCTCCATATGATTTACATAATAATTTTTGGGACAATTTCACTTAATACACTAGCCATATTGTCCATTAATTAATCTAGGGCATGATCATGCAAAGTGACCACACCATTTTATTGCATAATCAATTAGTGTAAGTCATTTGTGAACTATCAGAGTTGGAATTGTTCAAATATCTATTTTAATTGATTTTTAATAATTATTCTAAGGCAGAAAAGTCCCTGCCTTGTTTATTTTTCCATTTTAATTCTATAATATATCTAGGGTTCAAACCAGTGGCATTGTGTAGATAATTTCCCAAGCTTTCTAAATATATAAAGTTTGTTAAATTTGGCCAAGCCAAACAGTTTCTATGAATTTTCAAAGTTGGGTCCAGTATTGAATTCAAACAAAATTGTTTAAACGAAATTTGAATTAATTAGGCCGGCGGGAACACTAACTGGGCCAGATTCAAAACGAAACGGCCCAACCTAGCCCAGTCCAGCCCAACCACGGTCCACAGACGCGCGGCGCGCTGACAGGGTGGGGTCCGCTCGTCAGCGACGTTTAACACCGAAACGGTATGGGCTGCTGCGGCGCGTTGGATCAGAATCCAATCCAACGGCCGGGGTTCATCGTCACGACGGCGAGAGAGGGGGCTCGCCGGCGGCGCAGTAGGGGGTCGGAGAGCGCGTCGGAGCTCCGGCGAGCGGCGGCGGTGTTCCGTTCGAGGTTGTCGATGACGAGGAGGCAGCCTGTAGCAGTGGCGTCGTCAGGGGCGGCCTGGATCGACGGCGATTGCTGCAGAGCTTCCGCGGCTCCGACCTTCCGATTGAGCTTGCTCCGGCGACGATCGGGGTGGCTACTGGTGCTGGGCGAAGCTGTGGTGAGTGGTGGTCATGGTGGTGTGCTCAGCTAGTCGAGGGGAGGCCTCCTTTTATAGGCGAGTGAGGTGCCGTGGGTGCTGCGGCAAGTCGTCGTGGGCGCGGCGTCTCCGGCGAGCTAGAGGGCTAGGTGGTGACGCAGCGACGATCGGGAGGGTACGGCGAATCCGCGAGCGTCCATGGCGAGTTAAGGCGAGGTGTACGGTGGTCGGGCGCTTGCTCGTACTGGCGCGGCCGTGGCGGGCGCGTCCGTCCTCTCCGGCGACGGTAGGGGCTAGGGGATGACGAGAGCGTGTCCGGCGAGCTCCGCGTGGCAAGCCAGGTACCAGGGCGCGCGGGCTTGGTCGGGGTACGGCGGTGTACTGCGGGCGCCGCGTGGCCGTGCCGCACGGGTCCGTGCACGGCGACGTCACCATGCCGCTCGCGGCGCGCCAGGGACGTCGTGGGCGCGCGTCGTCCGGGCTCTGTCGGCGTCCTCGCGATCAACGGCGTGTACGGGGAGATCCAGGAGGGCGTCGTCGACGTGTTGGACATGGTGGCGTGGGCTGCTGTGGAGAGAAGAGAGGGGAGGCGTGTCGAGGTGCGACATGGCCGGCATGGCCATGTCCACGCCATGTCTGGCCCTCCCTTGGCATTGCTTTGGCATGGGCTCGATGTGGTGATGCCTAGTGGTCACTGCTAGGGCTGGTGAGGGTCAAGAACAGGTCTGGTTTGATCAAATTCGACAAAGTGATGATCTTGTTTGTAATAAAAAGTCCCTACTTTGCTTGATCCTAGCTCTTGATTCAAGATGAATTTGATATGGTCTCTTTTACAAAAGTTGTTCACTTTGTTGTGTACTTGGATGACATGCAAAGAGTTGGATGTGTTTAGTTTAGGAATTTTGAAATAGAGAGGCTCAAAGTGGTGACCAGATTGTAATTGTCAAAAATGACCATTATCTTATGTGAGCATGTTTTAATTCTTGGCTTTGATTTAATTTGGGTTTCCTTGATTCTTAAAGTTGTAATAATCATTTAATAACATATTACCACTAATGGTGAAGACCAAATGGGTCTAGGGTCAAATTTTATAAAAATAGCATGTGTCATATGTTAGGGTTTTTAGGGTTTTCTTCTTATTTGATTTCTTTCTCTTTTTCATTTATTTGTTTGGTGATCATTATTGGTTCACTCTAAGGTTGTAGAGTTTATCACATACACAAAATAACACTCATCATGGCATAGCACTCAAAATGCACAAGTCCTATGCAGGGTACTATATGAAATTTGAAAAGTTTTTGTTGGTTCTCAAATTTGGATAATTGCACTTGTTCTTCTTCCTTTATTTGAAATCTGAGGTGTTACATTAACAACACCCTCCAACGACTCTACATAGTCTACGTCTAATTTTTGACGATTTTTGGAGCCCAACTTTTGACCGCTCGTTTTGACCCTACTTTTCGGGCATTGACTTAATTTGCCCGGTTTCCGTTTTGGAGTGCCCTTGGACCGTGAGAACCGCTTCCGCGCCTACATCAACATCGCGACAACGGTATCGGCACCCCGGATTCCGGCGCATCTTCGACACCATCGTCACCACCACTTCGCCATCGCAAGTTCGTGTGCTTGACACCGCCTAACGTCAATAGGTATAACTTGCACCCCTCACCCCTTGTAGCCCCGTTTCTTTCTTTGTGTACCTATCCCATTGAGAGTGGCTTTCCGAGTGTTGCGAAGCATTGCACAAGTGTCACGACCGTGAGAGGGTGTGTGTGTGCGTTGTGTTGAGCAAAGCTCCGAAGCAAGCTCGGTGAGAAAGATACACAAAAGAAGAAAAAGTGTGACATATACATAGAGAAAAATAAAGCTTCTAAGCATAGAGAAAAAAAAAGTGAAAAAAAAGAGAAAAAAGAAAAAGAAATAGAAAAGAGTGTGTGTCCACCGATATCGAGAAGTGCATAGCTTGTGAGCACTAAGAGAGATAAGAGAAGAGTGGCCCTTGTGCAAATCTTGTTGCTTCTATCTTGTGCAACCAAGCTACGGTCTCTCTTGTGTTGGCGTGACACCGAGCTTATAGTCTTCGTTAGGACCATCTTGTTACTTGCTCACTTCCTTGGTCGCGCTAACCCCATTGTTCTCCATTGTGTGTGTTTCCGTGTTTCCTTGACATAGATCACCACTTTTGACATTTGACTTTGGATCTTACCCACATTTGACAATAGACTTTTTCGTTGATCTTTTTCGTTTGCTATCCACCCCTTACCCACCACATATAGAGTTCTTAGCCTTTTGCGTGTGCTTTGAGTGTGTGTGTGAGTAACCCCGATACATTTCGACTTTGCTCTTGACTTGAACCATTTTCCGATACCTTCTTGATAGGTGAGATACTTGTGTAGCTTTCCTTCCACCACATACATATACACCTTCCTAGTGAGATATATACATGATGACCCCACAAGAGCAAGCCGAGATGAGAGCATACTTCGCCGAGCTAGATGCTCGAGAAGCCCATATGACACCCAAAGATAAAGCCGAGTGCCACGCATACTTCAAACACCTTGAGAGCAAGAGTGACATACCCCATGAGTCGAGTGAGGACACTTGGATTTCTAACAACTTAACCTCTACTCCTCTTGTGTTGTCTTCCTCTTTGCTAGGTTGCTCGGACATCGACGACGCCATTGCCATGGAGATGAGGGACTCCACTATATGTGAGATGAGCGACTCCACTATATGTGAGATGAGTGACTCCACTATATGTGAGCTTGATGAGTGCCTCCACTTCGAGAGCATGAGTGATACACCAAGTGAGATGAGAGTGGTAGTTGATAGGTCATGTGAGGCCATTTTCAATTCTAACATCTTACCCTCTACCTCTAGTGTGTTTCCTTGTGTCTCATTAGGTTCCATGGATGACGAGACGCCGATCATGGAGAAGATGTACATGGTGCATGAAGACGATGATATCACACCATGCTTGCTTGAAGATGAACATGGAGGCCACATGGAGCCTACCACTCCCACAACACCTACCTCATATGAGCGGGACTACAAAGGTACCTATATGGGTGTTGATGATGCCATGATCCCACTAGTGGACATGATGATTTGTGAGTGCTTGCATGAGTTGGATGATCCTATTGCTATGTCATATGCTTCTTTCACTTTCCCTTGTGATACTTGTGATGCCACCATTCTTGATCATGTGGAAGTAGTTGCTTGTGACACATTGACCATGCCATGCTATGAGTGTTTCGATTTCTATCCTATTGCTTGCAATATGTCGAACAATTTCTCTTTCCCATGTGTTGCTTGCAATGATGATGATAATGCTTGTGTTGTGACAACCTTGCCGAACAATTTCTCTTTCCCTAGGTTTGTCGATAACAATGATCAAATGTTGAACATGTTTTGTGCTACATGCTTGCAATATTCTCCCATTAATGCAACCAAAATGATGAACAATTTCTCTTTCCAATGCTTGGCTTGCAATAATGTTAATATGCTTGTAAATGAGATTGCCCCCATAGCTCTCTCAAATTTTGGAGACTTTGCATATATCCATGTTGAGCACGTTCCGAAGTTTTCCTCGCATATTCACCATGTGTACTATAATATCTTGCTTACCGCTAATGGTGATGTGCAAAAGAAATGGCGCATCATGATGGATGATGTGTACATATACCATGCACACACGTTGTTCTTGTTGTCTAACATGTGTGTAGGTACCCAAACTCCAATGTCAACCTCGATTGAGCACGAGTTGACAAAAAGAGCTCTTGAGAGCATGATACAAGTGAGTTCCAATGAGTGGTTTTGCCCGCACACTTCCACTACACAAGATCTCTCAATGAGAGCACACCGACACTTTGATAAGGTGACCTCCTTCTACTTGCGCCCTCTTCCTAAATACATTGAACATTGGCTACGCTTTGAGTGTTCTCTTGCTTCTCTTGTGCTATTGATAGGGTACATGAATTTCAAGTGGAGATTCAAGCGTTGGTGTCATCTACCTCCTCTACACATTCATGAAGATTTATCGTCGAGGACGACTCTTTTTCAAGTGGGGGAGATGATACGGGGCGACCTTCGGTCTTCACCGCATCATGTGCTTCATCGCCAAGACGGCACGCAAGGTGAATCTTCTCCTTTACGCGTGCCTCGAATCACCTATTTGGGACGATATACTACTTCATACTCCGTCACATCTCGATGATAGGAACTCGACGACAAGTACGGAGGGAAGGGAGGATGCCATGGAGACCCGAGGACGCAAGGCCGATATCACGGAGGCATGGAAGAGAAGACGGAAGAAGGAGATGCGTCTAGGAAGGCCGGCACTACCGCCACGGAATGGCCAGCACTGCCACCCTGCTCGACGCCGGAGGAAGACGGCACTGTCGCCATGCCTACGCCGACACCGCCGTCCCCACTACGAAGCTCATAATATAAACCATCCCACTATGCTCTTTGTATGCCTAAACTACCCCTCCTTAGTGGCTCCCTATATATAGGCTCCCACCTCCCCCTTCATTAGGAAGACATAACTTGAGTGAGAACTTGGCTTATGCCTCCACCATCCCTTTGGGATTAGGGAAACCCCCTCCTCTCTTAGACACAAATCTATGAGTTGTATCAAGGCACTCCTTATATGATTTATCTTTCGCACTTGTGATTCTACCGCGGTCTCTCACTCGTGTGACTCCATAGATCGTATATCGGTCTTTCTCTCGGGGATTCTACCTCGTGTCTCTCCTTGAGGGATTCTATCGGGATAGTGGTTCGGGCTATCGGGAGTAAACCGAATTGTATCGGGTTGTGTTGCGTGCGTTCACGTGTGTTCATCGTGTTCTTCGCCGTGTTCTTCGTGTTCTTCCTCTCCCCCGCCTTTCCCTCGGTCAATTCGTGAGATCGGGCAACACACGTGGCCTTAGGCCGCATCATATGGTACCAGAGCAAAGGTTGCCACGAATTTGACCCTCGAATCTCTCCAATTTCGCCCAAAAATTTTCCCAAAAAATTGCCCAAAAAATAGCTCGAAATTTGATCTCCGGATTTGTTGCGTTTTTTGTGGTTTTGGTCCACAGATCTGTGTTCTTAGTGGTTGATCTACACTCCCTGCAATTTCGTGCTCCAACTCCTTCTAAATCTCCGGGGAATTTGCAATTTTTCGGCTATTTTCGTGGTGTTCTTCGGGCAGTTCATCGTGTGAAGAACAGGGCCCAAATCGCAAATCGCAGGGTCAACGCTCCTCCATCCACGCGCCCTCCTAGCCCACGCCGCGCCGCGCGCCCCCGCCGCGCATCCGCCGCGGCCGCGCGCGTCCCGCACGGCCCACTGCCAGCCGCCACCCGCGCAGCCCCACCGCGGCCCCAAACATTGCAGCAGCAGCGCAAACCACGCGCACGCCACGCTGCTCCAAATCGCGCCCGAGTGCCTCTGCTGCCCCGCTCACCAGCCCGCTTCCAAATTCCCGGTCAACCGGACCCAAACCGGGCGTCACGCCGGAAAATTGCTCGGACCGGAGCGAGACCGGACGCAACCGGATGGTCCGGCCAGAATCCGTCAAACCGGGCCCCTGACCGGATTTCGCAATTTTTACGCACCGTTTTGACTCCACTTTTGCCCCCAAATTTTGACAACTTTCCGGAGCCCGTTTGACTCCAAACTTTAACAACACCCTCCAACGACTCTACATAGTCTACGTCTAATTTTTGACGATTTTTGGAGCCCAACTTTTGACCGCTCGTTTTGACCCTACTTTTCGGGCATTGACTTAATTTGCCCGGTTTCCGTTTTGGAGTGCCCTTGGACCGTGAGAACCGCTTCCGCGCCTACATCAACACCGCGACAACGGTATCGGCACCCCGGATTCCGGCGCATCTTCGACACCATCGTCACCACCACTTCGCCATCGCAAGTTCGTGTGCTTGACACCGCCTAACGTCAATAGGTATAACTTGCACCCCTCACCCCTTGTAGCCCGTTTCTTTCTTTGTGTACCTATCCCATTGAGAGTGGCTTTCCGAGTGTTGCGAAGCATTGCACAAGTGTCACGACCGTGAGAGGGTGTGTGTGTGCGTTGTGTTGAGCAAAGCTCCGAAGCAAGCTCGGTGAGAACGATACACAAAAGAAGAAAAAGTGTGACATATACATAGAGAAAAATAAAGCTTCTAAGCATAGAGAAAAAAAAAGAAAAAAAAGAAAAAAAAAAAAAGAAATAGAAAAGAGTGTGTGTCCACCGATATCGAGAAGTGCATAGCTTGTGAGCACTAAGAGAGATAAGAGAAGAGTGGCCCTTGTGCAAATCTTGTTGCTTCTATCTTGTGCAACCAAGCTACGGTCTCTCTTGTGTTGGCGTGACACCGAGCTTATAGTCTTCGTTAGGACCATCTTGTTACTTGCTCACTTCCTTGGTCGCGCTAACCCCATTGTTCTCCATTGTGTGTGTTTCCGTGTTTCCTTGACATAGATCACCACTTTTGACATTTGACTTTGGATCTTACCCACATTTGACAATAGACTTTTTCGTTGATCTTTTTCGTTTGCTATCCACCCCTTACCCACCACATATAGAGTTCTTAGCCTTTTGCGTGTGCTTTGAGTGTGTGTGTGAGTAACCCCGATACATTTCGACTTTGCTCTTGACTTGAACCATTTTCCGATACCTTCTTGATAGGTGAGATACTTGTGTAGCTTTCCTTCCACCACATACATATACACCTTCCTAGTGAGAGATATACATGATGACCCCACAAGAGCAAGCCGAGATGAGAGCATACTTCGCCGAGCTAGATGCTCGAGAAGCCCATATGACACCCAAAGATAAAGCCGAGTGCCACGCATACTTCAAACACCTTGAGAGCAAGAGTGACATACCCCATGAGTCGAGTGAGGACACTTGGATTTCTAACAACTTAACCTCTACTCCTCTTGTGTTGTCTTCCTCTTTGCTAGGTTGCTCGGACATCGACGACGCCATTGCCATGGAGATGAGGGACTCCACTATATGTGAGATGAGCGACTCCACTATATGTGAGATGAGTGACTCCACTATATGTGAGCTTGATGAGTGCCTCCACTTCGAGAGCATGAGTGATACACCAAGTGAGATGAGAGTGGTAGTTGATAGGTCATGTGAGGCCATTTTCAATTCTAACATCTTACCCTCTACCTCTAGTGTGTTTCCTTGTGTCTCATTAGGTTCCATGGATGACGAGACGCCGATCATGGAGAAGATGTACATGGTGCATGAAGACGATGATATCACACCATGCTTGCTTGAAGATGAACATGGAGGCCACATGGAGCCTACCACTCCCACAACACCTACCTCATATGAGCGGGACTACAAAGGTACCTATATGGGTGTTGATGATGCCATGATCCCACTAGTGGACATGATGATTTGTGAGTGCTTGCATGAGTTGGATGATCCTATTGCTATGTCATATGCTTCTTTCACTTTCCCTTGTGATACTTGTGATGCCACCATTCTTGATCATGTGGAAGTAGTTGCTTGTGACACATTGACCATGCCATGCTATGAGTGTTTCGATTTCTATCCTATTGCTTGCAATATGTCGAACAATTTCTCTTTCCCATGTGTTGCTTGCAATGATGATGATAATGCTTGTGTTGTGACAACCTTGCCGAACAATTTCTCTTTCCCTAGGTTTGTCGATAACAATGATCAAATGTTGAACATGTTTTGTGCTACATGCTTGCAATATTCTCCCATTAATGCAACCAAAATGATGAACAATTTCTCTTTCCAATGCTTGGCTTGCAATAATGTTAATATGCTTGTAAATGAGATTGCCCCCATAGCTCTCTCAAATTTTGGAGACTTTGCATATATCCATGTTGAGCACGTTCCGAAGTTTTCCTCGCATATTCACCATGTGTACTATAATATCTTGCTTACCGCTAATGGTGATGTGCAAAAGAAATGGCGCATCATGATGGATGATGTGTACATATACCATGCACACACGTTGTTCTTGTTGTCTAACATGTGTGTAGGTACCCAAACTCCAATGTCAACCTCGATTGAGCACGAGTTGACAAAAAGAGCTCTTGAGAGCATGATACAAGTGAGTTCCAATGAGTGGTTTTGCCCGCACACTTCCACTACACAAGATCTCTCAATGAGAGCACACCGACACTTTGATAAGGTGACCTCCTTCTACTTGCGCCCTCTTCCTAAATACATTGAACATTGGCTACGCTTTGAGTGTTCTCTTGCTTCTCTTGTGCTATTGATAGGGTACATGAATTTCAAGTGGAGATTCAAGCGTTGGTGTCATCTACCTCCTCTACACATTCATGAAGATTTATCGTCGAGGACGACTCTTTTTCAAGTGGGGGGAGATGATACGGGGCGACCTTCGGTCTTCACCGCATCATGTGCTTCATCGCCAAGACGGCACGCAAAGGTGAATCTTCTCCTTTACGCGTGCCTCGAATCACCTATTTGGGACGATATACTACTTCATACTCCGTCACATCTCGATGATAGGAACTCGACGACAAGTACGGAGGGAAGGGAGGATGCCATGGAGACCCGAGGACGCAAGGCCGATATCACGGAGGCATGGAAGAGAAGACGGAAGAAGGAGATGCGTCTAGGAAGGCCGGCACTACCGCCACGGAATGGCCAGCACTGCCACCCTGCTCGACGCCGGAGGAAGACGGCACTGTCGCCATGCCTACGCCGACACCGCCGTCCCCACTACGAAGCTCATAATATAAACCATCCCACTATGCTCTTTGTATGCCTAAACTACCCCTCCTTAGTGGCTCCCTATATATAGGCTCCCACCTCCCCCTTCATTAGAAGACATAACTTGAGTGAGAACTTGGCTTATGCCTCCACCATCCCTTTGGGATTAGGGAAACCCCCTCCTCTCTTAGACACAAATCTATGAGTTGTATCAAGGCACTCCTTATATGATTTATCTTTCGCACTTGTGATTCTACCGCGGTCTCTCACTCGTGTGACTCCATAGATCGTATATCGGTCTTTCTCTCGGGGATTCTACCTCGTGTCTCTCCTTGAGGGATTCTATCGGGATAGTGGTTCGGGCTATCGGGAGTAAACCGAATTGTATCGGGTTGTGTTGCGTGCGTTCGCGTGTGTTCATCGTGTTCTTCGCCGTGTTCTTCGTGTTCTTCCCTCTCCCGCTTTCCCTCGGTCAATTCGGAGATCGGGCAACAGTGGCCTTAGGCATCATCCTTCGCACTAGCACTTCCAAAGCCCTTCTCCGCCGCCATGTCTTCTTCTTCTTCCTCCTCCACTTCGTCGGGTCTCTCCTACGTGTCCTCTCCCATCAGGGAATCAACACCAGAGTGGGGCACGCAGGCGGCGTACGACATCCTTGCCCCAACAGCGTGGGACAAGGAGGACCACGACTTCTCCGTTTGGTCCGAGGATGACAAGTCCTCGACTGACGGGGAGAGTGACCTCCGCTTCCTCGCCAATGAGGAAGCGGTGGAGGAAAGCGACGACGACCGCCTTTCCTGGGACGGGGTCACCTCCTCCGAGGAGGTGAAGGAGGAGGAGGAGGACGACAGCTCCTCCGACGAGCCGCCGGCCAAACGCCATTGCCCCTGGCCCGGGAACCTCAGCGACTTCGACAGCGAGGGCGACGATGCGACGAGGAGGATGAGGACAACGAGGGTCCTGCCGGCGGCCGCTACAGCAGCGACGACGAGCCGGCCGGGAGCAGCGCCGACAGCGCGATGACGACGACGACGAGGGCAGCAATGGCCCCTAGATAGGAGCTTAGCTTAGGGCCAGCAGTAGTAGATAGGGCAATGTACCCCTAGTCTTCCTTTTGAGAGCAATCAGCTCTTTATGTAAGAAATCTCGTTTATCAATGAAGAACTTTCCCCAATTTGATTTTGCCGATTTCTTTAATTAGCCGATTGTCCTTGTGCTGACCGCCGACAACGGCAATGCTCCGAGCCGATGGCACCGCATCGGTCTCTCACTAAATCTCAGGATAGATCCATAGCCTCCAAACTCCTGAAATAATCCATTCTCCTCATTAACTTTAAATTTCAGACATTCTTCTGCCGCATCCTTCCCTTCCTGATCCTCCTTGCCTTCAGGAGAGCCCTAGGACTGTTGCTGGATCAACTCGAATGCTGAAGCTAACACCTTGCAAAAACAGGCACCATTCGCCCATAACTGTCCTTGTGACGCTCCATTTCTTTGCAGCAACCAACTGGTCCAAAGCCCGTTGATGATCATGGCTCCCTCTTCAAATTCCTCTCATCAGCTCCGGCAGTTCCCTTCTGCAATAATTCACTACCTTTCAAATAAGCTGTGATGCAGAGTCAGCCGATTCCAACAAGATCAGCTCCGTAGAACAAAAAACCTTAGGGGCGAGCTGTCCCCCGAGTCTCGATCAAGGCGTATAAAAGTGTACCAACCGAATGGGCCATCATCGGCTTCCAACTGTAGTGCAGCGTTAGCCGATTCTGACCAAATCGGCTTTCCATAGCAGAGAACCTCCAAGGCGAGCTGCCCCCGAGCCACTCCAGCTCTTCATCAAAACTGGGCAGGAAAGCTTACGCCCAAGGAGACAATGCACTAAGACGGCTCTGGAAGGATCGGCAGCTCCCTTGAACTAAGAAGCCTCAAACGTAGTGGCCCTTGAACTCTTCCTAGCTCCATTCCTGCGCCTTGCTGCTCAGATTGGCTCATCACCTCGGGCAGACTGATGTAGCTTCTGGTGAGGCTGTTTGATGAAGTTGCCACCTTGGTCAAGTGATACGCGTAGATGCACACGTCCGTTGGGAACCCCAAGTGGAAGGTATGATGCGTATAGAAGCAAGTTTCCCTCAGTATGAAACCAAGGTTTAATCGAACCAGTAGGAGCCAAGAAGCACGTTGAAGGTTGATGGTCGCGAAATGTGATGCGGCGCAACACCAGGGATTCCGCGCCAACTAGGAACCTGCACAACACAACCAAGTACTTTGTCCCAACGAAACAGTGAGGTTGTCAATCTCACCGGCTTGCTGTAACAAAGGATTAAACGTATCGAGTGGAAGATGTTTGCAAAGAAAACAGTAAAACAAGTAGATTGTATGCTATGTAAAGAATAGGACCGGGGTCCACAGTTCACTAGAGGTGTCTCTCCCATAAGATAAAAGCATGTTGGGTGAACAAATTACAGTCGGGCAATTGACAAATAGAGAAAGGCATAACAATGCATATACATGACATGGTAAATATAGTGAGATTTAATCCGGGCATTACGACAAAGAACATAGACCGCCATCCAACTGCATCTATGCCTAAAAAGTCCACCTTCAGGTTATCATCCGAACCCTCCAGTATTAAGTTGCAAAGCAACAGACAATTGCATTAAGTATGGTGCGTAATGTAATCAACAACTACATCCTTAGACATAGCATCAATGTTTTATCCCTAGTGGCAACAGCACATCCACAACCTTAGAACTTTCTGTCACTGTCCCAGATTCAATGGAGGCATGAACCCACTATCGAGCATAAATACTCCCTCTTGGAGTTAAGAGTAAAAACTTGGCCAGAGCCTCTACTAATAACGGAGAGCATGCAAGATCATAAACAACACATGAACAATAGATTGATAATCACCATAATCATAGTACTCTCTATCCATCGGATCCCACAAACACAACATATAGTATTACATATAGATGATCTTGATCATGTTAGGCAGCTCACAAGATCTAACAATGAAGCACACAAGGAGAAGACGACCATCTAGCTACTGCTATGGACCCATGGTCCAGGGGTGAACTACTCACTCATCACTCCGGAGGCGACCATGGCGGTGTAGAGTCCTCCGGGAGATGAATCCCCTCTCCGGCGGGGTTCCGGGAATCCGAGATCGGATTCGCGGCGGCGGCGTCTCGTAAGGTTTTCCGTATCGTGGCTCTCGGCACTGGGGTTTCGCGACGGAAGCTTTAAGTAGGCGGAGGGTCAACGCGAGGGCACACGAGGGCCCAGGGCTAGGTCGGCGCGGCCTGGCCCGCCGCCACCCCCGGCCTCCTCGTGGCCCACTTCAGGGTCTTCGGTCTTCTGAAGCTTCGCAAAAAATAGGACCCTGCGAAAGTTTCAATTCCAGAATATTTCTTTACTAGGATTTAAACCAAAAACAGAAAAACAGAACTCTTCGCATCTTGTTAATAGGTTAGTTCCAGAAAATGCATAAATATGACATATAATGTGCATAAAACATGTAGGTATCATCAATAAAGTAGCATGGAACATAAGAAATTATCGATACGCTGGAGACGTATCAGCATCCCCAGTTAGTTCTGCTCGTCCCGAGCAGGTAAAACGATAACAAAGATAATTTCTGATGACATGCCATCATAATCTTGATCATACTATTTGTAAACATATGTAATGAATGCAGCGATCAAAGCAAAGGTAATGACATGAGTAAACAACTGAATCATAAAGCAAAGACTTTTCATGAATAGTACTTCAAGACAAGCATCAATAAGTCTTGCATAAGAGTTAACTCATAAAGCAATAAATCAAAGTAAAGGTGTTGAAGCAACACAAAGAAGATTAAGTTTCAGCGGTTGCTTTCAACTTGTAACATGTATATCTCATGGACATTGTCAACATAAAGTAATATAACAAGTGCAATATGCAAGTATGTAGGAATCAATGCACAGTTCACACAAGTGTTTGCTTCTTAAGGTGGAAGGAGATAGGTAAACTGACTCAACAATAAAGTAAAAGAATGGTCCTTCAGAGAGGAAAGCATCGATTGTGTGCTAGAGCTTTATTTTGAAAACATGAAACAATTTTGTCAACGGTAGTAATAAAGCATATGAGTTATGTAAATTATATTTTACAAGTTGCAAGCCTCACGCATAGTATACTAATAGTGCCCGACCTCGTCCACTTAATTGGACTACGGATCTTTGCATGCCATGTTTCAACCAAGTGTCACAAAGGGGTACCTCCATGCCGCCCGTACAAAGGTCTAAGGAGAATGCTCGCATTTCGGATTTCTCGCTTTTGATTATTCTCAACTTAGACATCCATACCGGGACAACATGGACAAGATAATGGACTCCTCTTAAATGCATAAGCATGTAGCAAAGTTATTATTCTCATATGAGATTGAGGATATATGTCCAAAACTGAAACTTCCACCATGGTTCATGGCTTTTAGTTAGCGGCCCAATGTTCTTCTCTAACAATTTTGCATGCTCCAACCACTAAAATGATAGACCTTCAGACAAGACGGACATGCATAGCAACTCACATGATATTCAACAATAGTTGATGGCGTTCCCCAGAGATGGTGACAACAGAACTTAATAAAATATAAAGTGCATAAGTACATATTCAATACTACGATAGTTTTTAAGGCTATTTTGTCCCATGAGCTATATATTGCAAAGGTGAATGATGGAATTTTAAAGGTAGCACTCAAGCAATTTACTTTGGAATGGCGGAGAAATACCATGTAGTAGGTAGGTATGGTGGACACAAATGGCATAGTAGTTGGCTCAAGTATTTTGGATGCATGAGAAGTATTCCTCCGATACAAGGTTTAGGCTAGGCAAGGTTATTTGAAGCAAACTCAAGGATGAACAAGTGCAGCAAAACTCACATAAAAGACATATTGTAAACATTATAAGACTCTACACCGTTTTCCTTGTTGTTCAAAACTCAATACTAGATATTATCTAGACCTTAGAGAAACCAAATATGCAAATCAAATTTTAGCAAGCTCTATGTATTTCTTCATTAATGGGTGCAAAGCATATGATGCAAGAGCTTAAACATGAGCACAACAATTGCCAAGTATCACATTATCCAAGACATTTTAGAATTACTACATGTAGCATTTTCCAATTCCAACCATGTAACAATTTAACGAAGAAGAAACTTCGCCTTGAACATTATGAGTAAAGCCCAAGGACACATGTGTCCATATGCAACAGCGAAGCGTGTCTCTCTCCCACAAAGTGAATGCTAGGATCCATCTTATTCAAACAAAAACAAAAACAAAAACAAACCGACGCCCAAGTAAAGAACACAAGATGTGACTGAATAAAAATATAGTTCAGGGGAGGAACCTGATGATGTTGTCGATGAAGAAGGGGATGCCTTGGCATCCCCAAGCTTAGACGCTTGAGTATTCTTAAAATATGCAGGGATGAACCACGGGCATCCCCAAGCTTAGAGCTTTCACCTCTTGATCATAGTATATCATTCTCCTCTCTTGACCCTTGAAAACTTCCTTCACACCAAACTTCAAGCAAACTCATTAGAGGGTTAGTGCATCATTAATAATTCACTCATTCAGAGGTGACACAATCATTATTTTCACTTCTGGACATTGCATAATGCTACTGGACATTAATGGATCAAAGAAATAAATCCAACATAGCAAAAGAGGCAAATAAAAGGCAGAATCTGTCAAAAACAGAACAGTCCGTAAAGACGAATTTATAAATGGCACCAGACTTGCTCAAATGGAAAACTCAAAACTAATGAAAGTTGCGTACATATCTGAGGATCACGCTCGTAAATTGGCAGATTTTTTCGAATTTTCTACAGAGAATTATGCCCAGATTCGTGACAGACAGCAATGCTGTTTCTGCGCAGCGATCCCAAATATAACATCAACTTTGACATAGAAACTTTACTTGGCACAAAAACATGATAAGGAGAGGTTGCTACAGTAGTAAACAACTTCCAAGACTCAACAAAAAAAAATTGTAGGTAAAAACATGGGTTGTCTCCCATAAGCGCTTTTTTAACGCCTTTCAGCTAGGCGCAGAAGTCAAGAATAATCGAGAGATGAAGCATCAACATTATTACCAGGGGTGTTGGGAGTTTTCTCAACCAAGCATAGTATGTTTGATATGTAAGTTTTAGCGTCTCCCTTTTCATTAGTCTTAGGCTTGCTACTCTCATCAAACAAATTTTCAGGAACAAGCCAAGCATAGTTATTTTCTAGTGCATCATTCATAGCTAGGAGTTTACATGGTATTGGTGCTTTGATCTCCCCACCATCATTAATATTATTAGTGTACCTTATTCTATCCATGTCCATTTTTTCAAGGAGACCAATAAAATTGGTATGAGAACCTAGCATATTAAATTTAGCAAAAACCTTTCTAGCCTCTCTTGCTAGACCACCAAATTCTCTAAGAAGAGTTTCTAGAACGAAATCTTTCTTTCCCTTCTTCCATATCACCAAGTGTAAGAAACATGTGTTGGATTATAGGATTGAGATTAACAAATTTAGTTTCCAACATGCAACTAAAGCAGCAGCATTCCATAGGTAGGTGCAAGTTCTACCAAGTGTCTATCTTCAAAATCTTCAGTAATACTAACATGATTGAAAATTTCTTCTATATTATTTCTCCCAACTATGGACCCACGTCCTACCGGTATGTCTTTTGTGGTGAAATTAAAAGGAAACATGATGCAATAAGCAAAAAGTAAACAAGGCGAATAAAGTAAAGACAAGTAACTAATTTTTTGTGTTTTTGATATAGAGAGCAAGACAGTAAATAAAGTAAAACTAGCAACTAATTTTTTTGTGTTTTGTTTAGGTGCAGCAAACAAAGTAGTAAATAAAATAAAGCAAGACAAAAACAAAGTAAAGAGATTGAGAAGTGGAGACTTCCCTTGGCGTGTCTTGATCTCCGGCAACGGCGCCAGAAATTTAGCTTGATACGCGTAGATGCACACGTCCGTTGGGAACCCCAAGTGGAAGGTATGATGCGTATAGAAGTTTCCCTCAGTATGAAACCAAGGTTTAATCGAACCAGTAGGAGCTAAGAAGCACGTTGAAGGTTGATGGTCGCGAAATGTGATGCGGCGCAACACAAGGGATTCCGCGCCAACTAGGAACCTGCACAACACACCCAAGTACTTTGTCCCAACGAAATACTGAGGTTGTCAATCTCACCGGCTTGCTGTAACAAAGGATTAAACGTATCGTAGTGGAAGATGTTTGCAAAGAAAATAGTAAAACAAGTAGATTGTAGGCTAATGTAAAGAATAGGACCCGGGTCCACGCTCACTAGAGGTGTTCCTCCCATAAGATAAAAGCATGTTGGGTGAACAAATTACAGTCGGGCAATTGACAAATAGAGAAAGGCATAACAATGCATATACATGACATGGTAAATATAGTGAGATTTAATCCGGCATTACGACAAAGAACATAGACCGCCATCCAACCGCATCTATGCCTAAAAAGTCCACCTTCAGGTTATCATCCGAACCCCTCCAGTATTAAGTTGCAAAGCAACAGACAATTGCATTAAGTATGGTGCGTAATGTAATCAACAACTACATCCTTAGACACAGCATCAATGTATCCCTAGTGGCAACAGGACATCCACAACCTTAGAACTTTCTGTCACTGTCCCATTCAATGGAGATGAACCCACTATCGAGCATAAATACTCCTCTTGAGTTAAGAGTAAAAACTTGGCCAGAGCCTCTACTAATAACGGAGAGCATGCAAGATCATAAACAACACATGAACAATAGATTGATAATCACCATAATCATAGTACTCTCTCTCCATCGGATCCCGACAAACACAACATATAGTATTACATATAGATGATCTTGATCATAGGAAGCTCACAAGATCCAACAATGAAGCACAACAAGGAGAAGACGACCATCTAATACCGCATGGACCCATGGTCCAGGGGTGAACTACTCACTCATCACTCCGGAGGCGACCATGGCGGTGTAGAGTCCTCCGGGAGATGAATCCTCTCCGGCAGGTGTCGGAGGCGATCTCCAGAACCCGAGATGGGATTACGGCGGCGGCGTCTCCGCAAGGTCTTCCCGCATCGTGGCTCTCGGTCTGGGGTTTCTGCGACTGAGCTTTTGGCAGGCGGAGGGTCAACGCGGGGGCCACACGAGGGGCCCAGGGCTAGGTCGGCGCGGCCAGGCCTAGGGCCGCGCCGCCACCCTCCGCCTCCTCGTGGCCCCACTTCGTTAGGTCTTCGGCCTTCTGGAAGCTTCGTGCAAAATAGGCCCCGGAAGTTTCATCCAATCCGAATATTTCTTTACTAGGATTAAAACCAAAAACAGCAAAACAAGAATGGCCTTCGGCATCTTGTTAATAGGTTAGTTCCGTAAAATGCATAAATATGACATATAATGTGCATAAAACATGTAGGTATCATCAATAAAGTAGCATGGAACATAAGAAATTATCGATACGTTGGAGACGTATCATCAAGCCCCAGAGAAAATGACACAGCCAATTGGATGGTCATCGGCTGTTCTCATGATCCTAACCTGATCTGCATGCTTACGCAGGCGCTGCTGATCTTGAAGATTTGCTAACGGAGCCACCAACAATTCCACTGAGGGGCTCCTTCAGTAGAGCCTCGCTACGTAACTCGATGACTGCTCCATTAGGCTTCTGCTTGTAACCTGTATCCCTTTTGGCCGTGCATCGGCTTTGAATCCTTAAGTCGATGTCTACGCATCGGCTGTGCCCAAAAATTTTGGAATTTTGGAGTTTTCCATTTTTTACGGCCGATTTGTTTACGTATCGGCCCCCATACTTGAGCTGCTCTGCTGGACATTTGACATCCGTTCCCAGCCTTCGTATCCTCGTGTTTCATCCATCTAGTGCCCCGAGCCGATTCTGTCAAGTAATTGATGCGGCTCTTCAGGCATCTGTTGGATCAATGCTGAACACAGACAAAGGTATGTTGAGGATAGTTTCGGCCGATTGCCAGAATCGGCCTCCTTTTTCGTTGCAATGCTTGACGATGGTTTGCAACTTCTTGGATTTCCACTTGTAGCTACGTGACGTGTTGGAGATAAGATCCTTTGCTTTTTATTTTTTGAGGGCCGATCGCAGGGATCGGCCTTGCCACGTATGTCCAATGTCTTGGACGTTGCTACTCTGTCAGGCCGGTGGATAAAACCAGCCTTACCCCATTTTTCGAGGCTTCGATGCGCTCACAACCCTCTAAACTGATTCCAGAGAGCGGCTCTTGGTTATCTGCTTCCCACACACTCATGGCAGCTAACGATATCTCGATTGAGTCATCTGCCTGAACGACTTCCACTTCATCTCCATCCCATTGTATGATGCATTGGTGCATTGTAGATGGAATGCAACAGTTAGCATGAATCCAATCCCTTCCCAATAGGACGGCGTAATTGCTTTTGCTGTCGACGATGAAGAACGCGGTAGGTATGGTTTTCCGGCCTACAGTAAGCTCTACATTCAGAACACCTTTCGCTTCTGACGCCTGGCCGTTGAAGTCGCTTAATGTGACGTTGGTCTTGATCAGATCATCACTGGAGTGCCCCAAACGTCGTAGCATGGAATACGGCATTATGTTGACTGCCGCTCCGTGTCACCAACATCTTGCAAGCTGCCCATTGATGTAACCCCTCAAGTATAGGGCTTTCAAATGCCTGTAGCTTCTATCTCGTGGCTTCTCAAAGATAATTGGTCGTGGACCGCAGTCGAATTGAGCCACTATACCTCCTCGTCGCTTGGAGCGCGAAACTCGATGGGAGTATGAACACCATGTTTGTGTCAGCCGATGCCTCTCCATCGCATCGCCGATGCCGTGCATCGGCTTTCGCCTCTTTTGGGGCGCCTATACTTTCTTTGGTGGGCGCGCTTCGCTTCCAATGTTTACATTTTCACGTGGGTCTGTTCTCAACGTGTATGGTCAGTGCTCGCTTCTTCCAAGTTTCGCAGCCTCGCACCTACGTTCGAGAATGGCTAAGTCCATCGTGGGCACCACCTTGGTCGGTGATACCTGTCTTCTTCTCCATCTGACTCTCAAAGTCTTCTTCTTGAGATGACTCAGCCCGTTTAGCAGGAGGTGGGAGAGGCCCTAGACGCTCGAACACTGAAACTTCATTTGTCCTCCTTCTTTGCTGTTTGCATTCTGGGCACTCTCACACAAACATAATCGGCTCATTCCGAGTCCCACAATGTTTAAGAAGGACAGCCCCATAGTTGTCCACGTTGTCTTGTCTCTTGACCTCCATCTAGCGTGACGCTTGCACTGCCGTTGTTGCCGCCATGCTGACGATACCTTTCCCGGTATCGACCCGACGATATTTTCATTGTCTTCGTAGCGGCCGCTGGCCGATCGCTGCTCATATTTGTTGAGGAGATGCACGGATAGTGGGCGTTGATACCGTACGCTTCTCACCTCGGTTAGGTACCGTCTATCATCATCTTGGGGCCGGTCACGTGACCTCCTCTTTATCTTTGCCACGAGAGTGGCTGCTCTCTGCTTTGTCCTGCGATCACAAACCCTGCCATATTGACATCAAAAGAGAACCCTGGTTCTCTTATGGAGTGGCTTAGATCCACCATGTTGACGTCCGGAAACGGACGCATGTCCACCGTCAACTCTCATGGCAAACTGTCCGAAAAAGTTAATCGGCCTGATTCTATCGCCATCTGAATTTGTGCGCGTAATACTTAGTCGTTGGTGGCGTGCGTGAACGTATGATGCCATTTGCGATGGCCTTTAGGTTCATCTCTGTGTCAGATCCGGCCTTCGGTAGCTTCAACTGCTGTAGTAGCGTATCGAAAATCTGCTCAGCTGTCACGCCAAAGTCAAACCCTCTTGAGGCCCCGTGATTCACTCCATTTGCAGGATGTGTACGCGTCCGAGTCCATTCTGGGCTATCGTTACCTGATCTTCCGCGAGAATCTTCATCTCTACCGCATTGACCAGCTTATCGCACGCTGGAACTTGTCTTGGTACGCTTCCGGATGGCGCTGTTCATACAAGGTCAGTCTATTGACCAGGTGCGTCAACGAGTTGTACTCCACTTGGAACGTCAGATCCTTGAACGACGCCGCAAGGCCTGCCACGGCCAGCTCGACTGCTTCTTTCTCAGTTAAGTGAACCGAATAGCATCGGTTCTTGACAGTTCTGAAACGTTGAATGTACTCAGACACTGTCTCTCCTCGCTTTTGCCGAACCTGTGCTAGTTCGGCAATACCAGCTTCCTCTGTGAGGCCTCGGAATGGTATTGTGTGTGGTCATTCTCTTAGCTGCTTCCATGATCGCACTGAATTTGGCTGCAACGAGGTGTACCATCCAAAAGCTGGACCGGTGAGGGATTGCGAGAAGAACCTCACCCGTAGCTGATCCGATGCCGAAACCATGCCCAACTGGGCCAAGTATCGGCTCACGTGCTCGATGGAGCTAGATCCTTTTCCACCCATCGAATTTGTTGAAGTCCTGAAGCCACTTAGGTGGTAGCGGGATCAGGTCAAACTCATTGGGGTACGGCTTGGAATAGCCGATTATCTTCTTCTTCGGCAGGATGCCGAACTGGTCTCTCAAGACCGCACTGATCTGATCTGCGGTGGAGGTAGTAGCAGCTGAGCTTTCCTGGACGGGTGCAGTGGCATACTTGGCTAGCCACGCCTGCTTCGCCTTCTCGCTCCCGAACTCCCGCTTGCCGGCAGCTGTCTTCTCCCGCCGGTCAATTGCTCCTCGCCCGGCAATCCTCCGGTGGAGCCCGGACGCTCAAGGCCCGCTGTTGCACCAAGACAAACGTACACGTATCCGTGGGATCTCCTTGGGCGGGTCACATAAGAACTGATAGCGCGATCACCTCCAACTTGTAGACGACGATGCCGGCGGGAACCTTTGTTGTCAGGAGCTGCCACTGCAGACGTGCAAGAAGTAGGCTCTGGTGGAGTTGCGCTTCTCCTTCGGTGAGTCCCAGAACAGGTCCCGAAGGGGAGTACCGACGCCTCCATGATCTCTTGTACCACCCGGAGCGCAACGCGCTCCAAAGCACCAGGCTCTCAGAGTGCCGATGCAGTGAATGAGCCACCACGTAGTTGATTTCCCTGCTGCAGACTGGCATTCCCGTGAAGGAGAGATAGATCCACCTTCAAGGACGCCTTGCGTGAATCCTTTGAACTCCCATGCCGTGCGAACGGTCTTCAAAGGAGCCGATGAGCTCGGCTTCGCAGGCCTTCAGCTCATCGTATTTCTTCTTGTGATCCGCAGGGAGATCCTCGTATGTGATCTGCTCCTCTGCCATCTCGGATGTCGGTGTTGACGTGATGCTGCAAGATGTCCACCCTGGCGTGTGCTTTCTAATGTGTTACCTGCCAAAACCCACCGGCGGGCAGCGGTTAAGAAACACGAAGAGCCGGGAGGCTCCTAGGGCCGCTTAGTGGACTCCCTGGCACCTCGTGTCGTCCCGCAAATCTTCCACCACGTCCTGGCGGTTGCTAGGGCGTGCCACCTGACCTAGACCCGATCAGAAGGTGTTAGAGTGTTTCGATTGTTCCTGCATGGTAGACACGTAAACATTAAATACACGAGCCCTATCGGCTCAAGCCTTCGTGGATCGGCTCAAAGAGCGATCGCTCCGTGGTTCACGTTGGATTTGCAATGACATTGGGGATCCTGCTTGATCAAAACAAAGCTAAACCGATCTACGATAGGTTTAGGGTTTTCACTGCATAACCGGAACGTCCTACGCGTGATCGGGCCTAGCAGACACGAAAGATGATGAAAACTACCCCTACAAGAGGCCTAAACCAACATGACGTCACCCCCGGAACATCCCTTGTGGAACTATAGAAACAACACCTAACGCATTCACTGATCGTCCGACCCCCGACACATATGTTTCAACTATGCAGATATTAAACCAATCCCTTGCGGAGCAAGGAGCAACTATAACGGATCGGATCTACTAAGTAATGTGAACAAGCAAGATGCTGCCCTTATGTCCATAAAGGTGTAGAGCAGCTAGGTGTCGAGGGACGGCATCGCCACGCAGATATGCACGTGAAAGCATCAATGCAAGCCCCTAAACACCTAAGGATAAATAGTACCGCTCGCCATCAACAAGGCTTCAGCACGAGCAGTACAAGGTTAACGAATAAACTTACGCTGCCTAGATCGCTAGATGCGATCTAGGCAGCATTGTGCTTACCCGGGAGACCCTCGAAGGAAGGGGTGGCGATGCGCCTGATTTTGTGTTGGTTGAACGATGGACTGTCCTCCTTTTCCGATAACCCTAGATACATATTTATAGTCCAAAGGACTTTCTAATTCGGGCGTGCACCTAACCGTGCACGGGTTAAACTCTATCTTTTAATTCTAAACTAAGATACGATAATATATTACACATACAGGTGCGTTAAGCCCAAACTCTTAGCGCAATGCCGCTTCAAAGATGCTCCACGTGTAATCTTCTAAGCCCATCTTCACTCACGGCCCATCTCCTGATTTGGCCAAAATCGGGTGGTAACACATGCCCCCCTGGTTTTGATAATGATAATTGCAAAACCATCTGCATTCTTCGAAGGGCCATGCCGTGGCAGAATCTCTAGACCTTAGAGAGACCAATCATGCAAACCAAATTTCAACAAGCTCTACAGTAGTTCTCCACTACTAGATTTAAACTACATGATGCAAGAGCTTAAACATGATTTATGAGAGCTCGAAACAATTGCCAAGTATCAAATTATTCAAGACCATATGAAGCATTTTCTGATTCCAACCAAATAGCAACTTAACGAAGCAATTTAACCTTCGCCATGAACACTAAAAGCTAAGAACACATGTGTTCATATGAACCAGCAGAGCGCGTGTCTTTCTCCCACACAAGGATGAACTGATCACAGAATGAAAATAACAAAACGAAAATAAAAGCACACACACCTCCAAGTAAAATACATAAGATGTGATCGAATAAAAATATAGTTTCAATAGAAGAACCTGATAAGTTGATGAAGAAGAGGGGATGCCTAGGGCATCCCCAAGCTTAGATGCTTGAGTCTTCTTAAAATATGCAGGGATGAACCACCGCGGCATCCCCAAGCTTAGACCTTTCCCTACTGTAGTATATCCTCTTCTCTGACCCTTGAAAACTTCCCTCACACCAAACTTCAAGTAAACTCATTAGAGGGTTAGTGCATAACCAAAATTCACATATTCAGAGGTGAAACAATCATTCTTAACACTTCTGACATTGCACAAAGCTTCTGAAAGTTAATGGAACAAAAAACTCATTCAACATATCAAAAGCTGCAATGCAAAATAAAAGGCAGAATCTGTCAAAAACAGAACAGTCTCAGAAGATGAATCTGGTAGGCACAACTTGCTCAAATGGAAAAACTCACAACTAATGAAAGTTGCGTACATATCTGAGGATCACGCTCGTAAATTTACAGATTTTTTCGAATTTTTTACAGGGAGCTCTGCGAGAATTCGTGACAGCAATGCTGTTTCTGCGCAGCAATCCCAAATATAGTATCAACTTTAGCATAGAAACTTTACTTGGCACAAAAACATGATAAGGAGAGGTTGCCACAGTAGTAAACAACTTCCAAGACTCACCTGTTAAAATTTCTATAAAATAAACACATAATATCTCCTCAAGAAGTTCTTCTTTTATAGCCATTAAGATGGGCTCAACATTTTAATGATGCTCTCGCAAGAATTAAGATTTGAAGCAAAAGAGAACATCAAGAAGAAAAAAATTCAAAACACATTTAAGCCTAACCCACTTCCTATGAAAAGGAATCTTGTACACGAATAAATTCATGAAGAACAAAGTGGCAAGCATAGAAAAGCAACACAAGCGCAATTTCAAGATTCTCAACATAAAGAGGGGAAACTTAATATTATTAAGATGCATATAACCATGTTTCCCTCTCATAACTTTCAATAGCATCATCAACAAACTCAACAATATAACTATCACATAAAGCATTCTGTCATGAGCCACATGCATAAAATTATTACCTACTATAACAATCAATTTATTATTGGGAGCAAATTCAACAAAGTAGCTATCACTATTATTCTCATCAAGTGTAGGAGGCATAGTATAATCATAATAAAATTTACTCTCCATATTAGGCGGCACCAAAAGACCACTATCATTATAATCATCATAAATAGGAGGCAAAGTATCATCAAAGAAAATTTTCCCCTCAATGCTTGGGGGACTAAAAATATCATGCTCATCAAAACCAGCTTCCCCAAGCTTAGAATTTTCCATATCATTAACAATAATGGTGTTCAAAGCGTTCATACTAATATCATTGCTACTAGCATGCAAATAAGATTCCGTAGGTTTTTTAATTTTCGTAGCAAACAATCCATGTCTTAACTTAGGAAATAAAATAAGAAGCTCATTGTTGCTCTCCATTATGCCTAACTAGTATGTAAACAAGAAACCAAAAGTCGCAATTGCAGAGTCTAAAGGAAATAGCTTTGAGCACTTACAACGGCAACATAAAATAACTTAGTTACCTGGGACCGAAGTATTTTACCTTACCTCCCCGGCAACGGCGCTAGAAATAGCTGATGTCTACGGGTGCTTCTTTTCTTGTACATTGTTGGGCCTCCAAGAGCAGAGGTTTTTAGAACAGCAGCAAGTTTCCCTTCGGATCACCCAAGGTTTATCGAACTCATGGAGGAAGAGGTCAAAGATATCCCTCCCATGCCTACGATCACAATGCAAGAAGTCTCTTGTGTCCCTGATACCCCACCTAATACACTTGTCAGACGTATAGGTGCACTAGTTCGGCGAAGAGATAGTAAAACACAGTGGTATAGATGTAGGTAATATCAGTAAAAGAAAAGATGCAAAGAAACAAGAATGCTTGCGCCTTAAAAATAGCTTGCTGGCTGTAAATAATTCCTTGTGGTGGAAACAAGGCTCAGAAAAGATCATACTTTCACTAGTGGACACTCTCAACATTGATCACAAAACAGAATAGATAAATGCATCCTTATGTGCTACATACACTCTTGTTTGATAATGAACACCATTCGTTGCGTAGGATTACACGAACCCTCAATGCCGGAGTTAACAAGCTCCACAACATTTGATATTCATGTTTAAGTAACCTTAGAGCATAATAGATTTGCAAAATAAACCGAGTACTAACATAGCATACACACTATCACCTTTACACTATGAAGGGGGAATAAATCACATCAATACTACCATAGCGATAATCAACTCCATAACCTACAAGAGATTATGATCATAATCTACGCCATTAAGAACTATTTATGCACACATCGTCACTCATTATTACACCATGCAAAGAGGAATAGACTACTTTAATAACATCACATGAGTAGTACATAGATAAATAGTGATACAAAACACATTGCAATCATAAAGGTGGATATAAATAAGCACTTCAATATGCTATCCATAACAGTGAATAAGTATTCTTGTGAAATATAGCCCAAGAGACCCACACGGTGCACACCCGTTACCTTTACACACGTGGGACAAGGAGTCCTGAGATCACATAAGTAAAACCACTTTGACCAGCATAATGACATCTAGATTAAAAGCATTATCATATGAATCTCAATCATGTAAGGCAGCTCATGAGACTATTGCATTAGCAGACAGGAGAGATTAACTACATAGCTACCGGTACAGCCCTTAGCCTCAATGGAGAACTACTCCTCCTCATGGGAGAGACAACAGCGGTGGGGATGAAGATGGCGTGGTGTCGATGGAGAAGCCTTCCTGGGGCACTTCCTCAAGTCCCGGCCAAGTGCTTTCCAACAGAGACCTGTCCCCTCATCTCATTTCGCGATGATGGGAAGTGCTCCAATGGCTTCTTGCGACCGTGGCTTATTCGTCCCGGGTTTTAGGTCAGGAGCTTGTATAGGTGAAAGGGTGAGCCTGAGGGGCCTTGTGGGGCTTACAATGTGGGGCGCCGGGGCCGGGCGCCTTAGCCACCACATGTGTGGTGGTCATGTGGCCCTCCAGTCAATTTCTTGTTCCTTGGAAGCTTTCCGTAAAAAATAGGGTATCAAGTGATTTCGTCCGATTCGAGGTAGGAATACTCTTTACTATGATTTCTCAAAACCAAAACAGCAGAAATGTGAACTGCACTTCAGATTCCCGCCTTCAATAGGTTAGTTCCGGGAAATGCATAAAAACCATATAAAGTGTGAACAAAACATATAGGTATTGTCATAAAACAAGCATGAAACATCAGAAAACAGAGCACGTCTAGACGTATCATGCTCCTGCTACTTTCCAAAGATGCATGTCCGTTTATTTTTCATGGCTTTTTAAAAGATTAATATGTATTCCATGGATGATTTTTCGTTTCCATGTAACTCTTTATGAATAAGCTATAAAACCTTGATAAAGTTTTGAAGAGATGTGAAGAAACTAACCTTGTTCTTAATTTGGAGAAATGCCACTTATGGTTAATGAAGGAATTGTACTGGGACATGTACCTTCGAGAAAGGCATTAAAGCTGATAAGCTCAGTTGAAGCAACAGAAGACGTTCCATCTCAGGGATGTTTAAAGGTATCTTAGTATTCTTGGTCATGCGGTTTTTATAGGAGATTTATTAAAGATTTCTCTAAAATTTCAAAGCCTCTACTAATCTTCAAAAGATGTACCCTTTTGTTTTTTTGATGATGATTGTAAGGAAGCCTTTGAAACTCTAAAGAAAGCCTTAACAATTGCTCCTGTAGTTGAACCTCCTGATTGGAATTTGCCTTTTGAAATTATGTGTGATGCTAGTGATTTTGCTGTAGGTGCTGTCCTTGGACAGTGAGAAAAAATTGAATGTTATTCATATGCTAGTAAAACTCTAGATGCTGCTCAAAGAAACTATGCTACAACTGAAAAAGAGTTAGTCGTAGTTTTTGCATGTGACAAGTTTAGATCCTATATTGTTGATTCAAAAGTCACAAACTCATACCGATCATGTCATAATTAGGTACCTTATGGAAAAAAAGATGCTAAGCCAAGGCTTATTAGATGGGTGCTTCTTTTGCAAGAATTTGATTTACATATTGTAGATAGGAAAGGTGTTGATAATCCTGTTGCTGATAATTTGTCTAGATTGGAAAATATTGCTTATGATCCTGTTCCTGTGAATGATAGTTTTCCAAATGAACAATTGGCTGTAATAAAGGTGAGCTCGCGAGATCCTTGGTATGCTGATTATGTTAACTTTATTGTTTCGAAGTACTTGCCTCCAAAACCTTTTCAGCTCAGAAAAGGAGGAAATTCTTTTATGATTTGAGGCATTATTTTTGGGATGACCCACACTTATATAAAGAAGGAGTGGATGGTATTATGCGAAGATGTGTCCTAGAATATGAACAACAAGAGATATTGAGTAAGTGTCATGGTAGTGTTTATGGAGGACATCACGCCGGAGATAGAACCGCACAAAAGGTTTTTTATTGGCCAACTCTCTTCAAAGATGCAAGGAAGTTTATCTTATCTTGTGATGAATGCCAAAGGGTTGGTAATATCTCCAGACAATGAAATGCCTATGAATTACACTCTTGTTATTGAACCATTTGACTGTTGGGGATTTGACTTCATGGGTCTTTTCCTCTTTTGAAGGCAACACTATACTTGTCATGATTATGTTACTAAATGGGTGGAAGCCATACCTACAAAAAGGTTGATGTAGAGACTCTTAAAATAAAGCTTTTAGATGTTATTTTCCTAGATTTGAGTAATTTAGATATATTATACTGGATGGAGGTTCTCACTTTATTCATGGTGGTTTTAGAAAAATTCTTCTAATTATGGTATTAATCATAGAATTGCTTCAGCCTATCATCCTCAAACTAGTGGGCAGGTAGAATTATCAAACAGAGAAATTAAATCTATCTTGCAAAAGACCGTTAATAAATCTAGAAAAAATTGGGCTATTAAGTTGAAGGAAGTATTGTGGGTTTAGGCGGAACTTTTAAAAATCCTATGGGAATGTCTCCTTATAAAATGGTTTATGAAAAGCTTATCATTTAATTTTAAATTTATTGTAGCTTATTGGTTAGTATAAACTAATGATTTTAAACTTGCCTATGAAGAAAGGTTGTTAACTGAGTTTTAGATAATGGAGAAGTGAAGTTGATGAAAAATGCCATGAAACTTTTTATATGTTAAGAAATGGCATGATAGTAGTTAATCATTTTCAAAGAGGTCTAATGTTGGAGATAAAGTCCTATTACCTGGTCTGCTCCTTTTGCATTTTTGTAGAAAATTGATTTCAACACATCATATGTCATTGAGGAGGTAAGATTGCTCAGGAGCAAAGAACAGCTCCCCGCTCGAAAGATGAGATGCTGTCAAGTGTGAATGGACAAAGACTCAAGCATTATATTTCTCGATTCTTTATAATGAAGAAATTGATGTTATTCAAGTGTGGTGACCCTGAAGTTCTGCATCGCATCAAATTATACTCTGCAGTTCGACTTTGGAATAGGTACAAGGTAATAAAAAGTCTGCGCTAACCTTCCGAATATTTCTGCTATTTCTGAAAATATGAAAAAATCACAGATTTAAACTGAGATGAGGAGATTTACAGTGGCACGCCCCCATAGGCCGGCGCGGTTCCACTCCTCGGGCCGCACCGCCAGAGGACGGCCCTCAGTCCTTTTCTCTAACCTCTGGTTCGACCCACTTTCCTTTTGTCGTGAAAATTCTTGCTATATAATCCCCCCTGGAGGTCCGTATATCGCTTTCTCGTCGTGTTTGCTCGAGGCTACGTTCGCGCATCTGCTTTGAATTGAAGCACCATGGTCTCCAACAACAAGGGCAAGGGGCTTTCGGAGGAAGATATTCAAGATCCCGAGTTGAAAGAAGAAGTCGAGAGTTGTTGATGAGTTTTGTGATAATTATCGTGCTCATGAAGTAGAGGTGGATAGACTCCTGAGGAGAGAACACCAGACTTCGGCAGAATGCTGGAATACACGCACACTCCCATCAAGGCCACCACCTGTTTATCTTTAGATAACACCACTGAACTTCTTCGAGTCTTAGTGCGTAAATGTTTCGAGCCGTAGAAGCTGTCGAAGGAGATCTTTAAGAACGCAGAACGGGCCACTACCATCACCACCGAAGGAGTAATTCATCATCGGTATTGGCATCCCCTGGGTTTGTTCCAAGCTTGGGGAGTGTCGCGGTATCACATCATCACTATCTTTTACTTTTTACTATCAAGTAGTGTCATATCATGAGTAGGGAAGTTACTACATAAGTGATGGTTTACTTGTAAGTATCTATCTCTTAGTTGTCATTTTACCTGGTGAGTTATTATCGTTATGGGAATATTAATGAGAAGTCTTATCATTTACTTTTGCACACCTTATTGTAGTTTGCAATTTTTGTTATATGATTACTCTTGTCATTAGTATTGATATCACTTTAGGAGCATCATAAATCTATTTGGTTTTGGCAAACTTAGCAATGGTCACTAGCAATGAATACTTGATGTTTAAATATAGAAATATAATACATAGATAACACTATTATCTTTCTAATGAGTTTAGTATTTAAGTTAAAATTGCTTGTGCTTGCAAGAAAGATGCATGATTGCTTCTATCTATATATTTGTTTGTTTCCCTCAACTCTTATGCTTGCTATCCAACCTTGCTAGCCAAAGACCCGTATTGAGAGGGAATGCTTCTCATACACAAACACCTTGAGCCAAAACCATGCCATTTGTGTCCACCATAACTACCTACTATGTGGTATTTTGCGCCACTCCAAGTAAATACTTCATGTGCTACCTTTAAACTATTCAAACTATATTACTCCTTATTTGTGTCAATGTTTTATAGCTCATGAGGAAGTATGTGGTGTTTTATCTTTCAATCTTGTTGGGTGGACTTTCACCAATGGACTAGTGGCACATCCGCTTATCCAATAATTTTGCAAAAGAGCTGGCAACGGGTTCCCAGCCCCAACTAATAACTTTCATTAATAATTCTCTTCACATATTTTGCCCTGATTTATCAGCAAGCAACTTAATTTTGCAATAGACACTCCCTTCCATGCATATAAAGAAGAAGGCACCCGAGGATTCAAGAAGGGCTGAGAAAGCCATGCTGAGGAGTGTCATCCATAATAAACTAAAATACACAGAAACAAAAGAGATGTAATGACCCACCTTGTCACAGATAATCGTCCCTTCATAAGCGCTCTTGAAGGTCTGTTTACATGTGTATTAGAGTGCCCACTACCATCGTTGACAACAGCAAACACCACTCAAAAATCTTACTTTTATGTTTTATAAGTGATTTCAAAACTGAAAGGTCGAGGGCATGACGAATCCTCGCTCCCTCGCTAAGGCCTATCTTTTTACTATGTTGAGTCAAGAAACTATTTCCTATCTCATAAGCAATTTATTGTTGTGATCCAACCATTTATGCTATGATTCAGTTAACCAGCCTTTTATGCTTTCTTGTTTAGTACAAATTTTATCTGAATGAATATGACTTTGAAGGCTATCAATGATTACAGAGGATTGCAGATTAAGGATGAAAGCCTCAAGTATATAAACCCTAATATAGTTGCTTTGCTTAGAAGATGGTACACCCATGACAGTTCCTGACCAAGAACAAAGCCTGCCAATACCATTAATTATAGATTTATGCACCCCCATTTGTGATTTCTTACTTATTTTCGAGTTGATGATAAGAGGGAAAGATAAGCATAGAATGTCAGAATTAATAAGCGGTGATGTTTTTGTCCAATATTTTATTTATCTACCTTCACTCCAGAAAATATATCTGATTGACATTGAGTTTAGTTTCGCTTGGGGACAAGCGATGTCTAAGCTTGGGGGGAGTATCTTTTGTATCACTATTTTGAATGAATTTACTGTTATTCATTAATATATTTCATATTTAGAGATGATATTTATGTTATTTCACCTATTTTGTATGTTTCCATGATTATTGGAGAATTATTCACCGGAGTCAGTATTCTGCTGGAAAAAGCATCAGGACACCATATTTCTGAAGATCAACAACTGACGGAAATTACACCATCTTATTTTTCCAGAAGAATGAGCCAGCCAAAAGGAGGAGCCGAGGAGGGCCGCCATGGCCCCCCCATAGGCCGCGCGGGCCCAGGCCCGGCCGCGCCGCGCCAGGGAGGGGCCCACAGCTTCTTCGTTGCCGCCTCTCTCTTCGCTGCACTTTCGTCCCGAAAACCTAAGGCACGGGGATAGCTGCACAGACAACCGCCTCACGCCGCGGGGCGCAGAAACACCAGAAAGAGAGCCTCCGGCTGGCAGGAATCCGTCAAATTCTTTCTCCCAGGGGGAATCGTCGCCATCGCCATCACATATCGAAATGACTTCATTGGGATCATCATCATCATCTCCACCATCGACCGCTGACTTAACGTTGCACTCACCGCTGTAAATCTAGGGTTGAATCTTGATTGTTTGATAGGGGGAACTCTCCCGGTGTTGATTACTACTTGTTATTGATGACTATTGAGTGAAACCATTGGATCAAGGTTTATGTTCATATTGTTATTCATCATCATATCTGATTATGTTCCATATGATGTCTCGTGAGTAGTTCGTTTATTTCTTGAGGACATGGGTGAAGTCTAAATGCGAGTAGTCCAGTTAGATATAATATTTAATTTCTGGTTGATATTTAAGTTGTGGTGTTATTCCTCTAGTGGTGTCATGTGAACGCCGACTACATGATACTTCACCTTTATGGGCCTAGGGAGATAAATCTTGTATTCGTTTGCTAATTGTGGGTTGCCGGAGTGACAAAACCCGAACCCTGCCATACGCAGGAGGGATACGGGATCTCAGAGTAGGCGTGGTTAGATTTATCTTAATTACTTTCTTGTATTTGTGATGCTGCAAGTGGGTATAATCACAAGTATGTATTAGTCTAGGAAGGGCGGTAGCAATAGGTTCACCCACACAACACTTATCAAACAATGAAGATTAATCAACTATATGAAGCGAAAGCACTAGACTAAATCCCTGTGTCCTCAAGAACGTTTGGTCATTATAAGTAAACAAACCGGCTTGTCCTTTGTGCTAAAAGGATTAGGCCACTGCAAATTATTACTCTCGCATTTTATTACTTGTACTTTATTTACTCTGCTATATCAAAACCCCCGAAAACTTGTGAGCATTTACAGTGAATCCTTCATCGAAACTGCTTGTCAACACCTTCTGCTCCTCGTTGGGTTCGACACTCTTATTTATCGAAAGTACTACGATACACCCCCTATACTTGTGGGTCATCAACGCTCCGTCCGGCGGGCTTACTACAGCCGCTGGACGTGCCGTCCAAGGTGTGGGCGGACATCTCCATGGACTTCATCGAGGGGCTGCCGAAGGTTGGCGGCAAGTCCGTCATCCTCACGGTGGTCGACCGCTTCTCCAAGTACGCGCACTTCATCGCCCTCGGCCATCCCTATACGGCGGCGTCCGTGGCACGCGCCTTCTTCGACGGCATCGTTCGCCTCCACGGGTTTCCGTCCTCCATCGTCAGTGATCGTGATCCTGTGTTCACGGGTCACGTCTGGAGGGACCTCTTTGGGTTGGCGGGCGTGAAGCTCCGCATGAGCACGGCGTTTCATCCTCAGACGGACGGCCAGTCCGAGGTCGTCAACAAGATCATCGCCATGTACCTGCGCTGCATCACCGGGGATCGTCCACGAGCTTGGGTGGACTGGCTGGCGTGGGCCGAGTACTGCTACAACACGTCCTACCACTCCGCGCTGCACGCTACTCCCTTTGAGGTGGTCTACGGGAGGCCACCACCGGCGATGCTTCCCTATGCGTCTGGCACGGCCCGTACTGAGACGGCGGATGACCTGCTGCGTACCCGCGACGAGATACTGGCTGAGGCGCGCCAGCGACTTCTTCAGGCTCAGCGGGCTCGCGCCTCCAGGACGTCCTACACGTCTCAACGTATCGATAATTTCTTATGTTCCATGACTTTATTGATGATACCTACATGTTTTATGTAACATTATATGTCATATTTATGCTTTCTCCGAACTAACCTATGAACAAGACGTCAAGACGCTGCTTTTTCTGCTGTTTGGTTTCAGAAATCCTAGTAAGGAAATATTCTCGGAATTGGACGAAACTTTCGCCCGGTCCTATTTTTGCACTAAGCTTCGTAAGACCGAAGAGATACTCGATGGGGCCACGAGGCAGCCGTGGATAGGCGCGGCCAGGCTCCGCGCCTGCTCGCTCCCTGGGCACTCTCGGTCTCCGGTTGCCCTCTCCGCCACTTAAAGCCTCCGTCGCGAAACCCCAGACCGAGAGCCACGATACGGAAAACTTACAGACGCGCCGCTGCGAATCCCATCTCGGGGATTCAGAGATCGCCTCCGGACCTGCCGGAGAGATTCATCTCCGAGGACTCTACACCGCCATGGTCGCCTCCGGAGTGATGAGTGAGTAGTTCACCCCTGGACTATGGGTCCAGCAGCGTAGCTAGATGGTCGTCTTCTCCCTGTTGTGCTTCATTGTTGGATCTTGTGAGCTGTCTAACATGATCAAGATCATCTATATGTAATTCTATATGTTGTGTTTGTGATCCGATGGATAGAGAGTACTATGATTATGGTGATTATCAATCTATTGTTTATGTGTTGTTTATGATCTCATGCTCTCCGTTACTAGTAGAGGTCTGGCTTTTACTCTTAACTCCAAGAGGAGCATTTATGCTCGATAGTGGGTTCATGCCTTCATTGACACTGGGACAGGACAAAGTTCTAAGGTTGTGATGTGCTGTTGCCACTAGGGATAAAACATTGATTCTATGTCTAAGGATGTAGTTGTCGATTACATTACGCACCATACTTAATGCAATTGTCTCTGTTGCTTAGCAACTTAATACTGAATGGGGTTCGGATGATAACCTGAAGTGGACTTTTAGGCATAGATGCAGTTGGATGGTCTCTGTACTTGGTCGTAATGCCCAATTAAATCTCACTATATTTATCATATCATGTATATGCATTGTTATGCCTTTCTCTATTTGTCAATTGCCCGATTGTAATTTGTTCACCCAACATGCTTTTATCTTATGGGAGAGACACCTAGTGAACTGTGACCCCGTCCTATTCTTTACATAGCATACAATCTACTGCACTGTTCTTTCGCTTTCTGCAAACATCTTCCACTCGACACGCTTAACTTTGTTACAGCAAGCCGGTGAGATTGACAACCTCATGTTTCGCTGGGGCAAAGTACGGGTTGTGTTGTGCAGTTCCGTTGGCGCCGGAATCCCGGGTGTTGCGCCGCAACACATTTCGCGACCATCAACCTTCAACGTGCTTCTTGGCTCCTCCTGGTTCGATTCAACCTTGGTTTTTTCGAGGGAAAATTGCCACTGTGCGCATCATACTTTCCTCTTGGGGTTCCCAACGGACGTGTACATTTACGTGCATCAAGCCTGTTTTCTCGCCGTCGAGATCAAGACACGCTGCAAGGGAGTCTCCACTTCTCAATCTCTTTACTTTGTTTTTGTCTTGCTTTATTTTATTTACTACTTTCTTTGCTGCACCTAAACAAAACACACAAAAATTAGTTGCTAGTTTTCCTTTATTTACTCGTCTTGCTCTCTATCAAAAACACAAAAATTAGTTACTTGTATTTAGTTTACTTTTATGTCTAGTCTTGTACTTGCTTTTATTTTCACTAGTTAGGCTTAATGGAAAACAACAAAAAAATTAGAGATCTTTATGAACTATATCTTGAATTAGGACATGATGTGTTTGAAGAGAAAATTAAAAAACCATGGAACTTTGTTTACAAAATAGTTGTAGCAATGTTATTAGCATGAACTCTTTGAACACTATTATTGCTAAAGCTATGGAAGAATTTAAGCTTGGGGAAGCTGGTTGTGATATTTTTAGTCCCCCAAGCATGGAGGAGAAAATTTACTTTGATGATACTTTACCTCCTATATATGATGCTTGCAATGATGAATATGATATTTTCATTCCACCTACTATTGAGGAGAAAATTAATTATGATTACAATATGCCTCCTATATATGATGATTATGGTGATGAGAATAATAGTGATAGCTATTTTGTTGAATTTGCTCCCACTACAAATAATAAAATTGATTATGCTTATGTGGAGAGTAATAATTTTATGCATGTGGCTCATGACAAGAATGTTTTATGTGATAGTTATATTGTTGAGTTTGTTCATGATGCTACTGAAATTATTATGAGAGAGGAAACATGGTTATATGCATCTTAATAATATTAAGTTTCCCTCTTTATGTTGAGAATCTTGAAATTGCACTTGTCACTAGTGGAAAACGGCTAAGGCCCGGTTTTGCCTTCAGTCCCGGTTTCCAAACCGGACCAATTAGGCGGGACTCAAGTTCTCCTTTAGTCCCGGTTCAAAAAGGCATGGCCTAAAGCGCACGTGGTGGTGCGGCCAGGAGCTCATGTGGAAGGTTTTTGGTCCCGCTCGTGGTACGAACCGGGCCTCGGGTACTCCCGCGGCAGAGAATTCCTATTTCTCTGCCGCGGCACAGGTTTAGGGTGCAGCAGCGTTTCTCTGCCGCGGCAGAAAAACAGGGCGTTTCTGTGCCGCGGCTGAATTTCAGCAATGCATATATATCATTCAAGAAACCACAAACAAATCGTCGTGAATATATATAGACATCGTCAACAGTACACGTAATGCATGCATATCAAGTCGGATCTCTTTACTAAATGTATTAGCTTCTACAAAGTTGCTCAACACCTAGCTATGACCTTCGCATAGTGCTCTCCACCTGGGGTTATGCACTCGGTAAGAAAGAATCCCGCGATTTCCTCTTGAATTGCTCGTATTTGATCCGCCGTTATGAGACTGTCCCGCAGGCGTATCATCTATATTTAAAAAAGGAGATCAATATATGAATGGAAATCATACAATAGATGGTACTAATTAAGATAATTGTGAGAATTTGTTATCATACACGAGTGGCATGTATTTGGGCATCCCCACCCTTGGGACAGGTCATGTCACGAATGAAGGTGCAGACGTAGTATCCACATAAGTTATTCCCGCGTTCCTGCCACATACACTTTACGAAAAAATAGTTCGATCAAACTAATAATTAATCAAGCATCGTATTGAAAGTAAATATCATACATAGAGTTTCACGGACATAGCTATATATATAGTACTACTTACAGGGTAATCTTCAAATGTAAGCTCCGGTTTCCATTTACCCGGAACAGTAGTGATGAACCGTTTCCAAGCCCTGCCCCGCAAAAAATAATGAGTAAATGAGTTATTGATTAGTTGATGATATCGTCGAATTAGAACAGATGAAGATGCCAATACGAAATTGATTGAAATTACCTCTGAAGGATGACAGCCATGTCCGCCCATTCCGCATGTTCTTTACGTTTCGAGTCCATGACCTTTACGACTCCTTTGTGAAGATCAATGATAAGGAGAATAAAGTGGAAACTGCACAAGCATAGCTCAATGATTAGGAGAATAAAGTGGAAGCTGCACAAGCATAATGTATGTTATATATAACACTCACTTGAAGTTGTAGGGAAAAAATATTTCCTCTTTGTCTGCTTGCTTCACTAAAAACATTACCATGTTGTCCTCTGTGTCCTTGGCGAAGTCTCGAACCGTAACTTCATGAACTGTGTCTGGGTCTATGAACCCCAGCGGTAGGAGCTTGCCTCTTTTGCATTCGAGCTTCTTCATTCTGCATAATTAAATATATAGCGTACACAAAGAATATAGTGAGGATAATTGTTAGTGCAAATGAATGAGCGCTGAGCTACAGACTTAATTACATAAATAAATCACTTACAGGCAGTAGCAACTGATGACAGCTTTGTCGAGGGCGTCTTGATTGAATAACTGAAACAGTTCTTCTAACTCAAGGTTTATCTCCTCGTTCCCCCGGAAGTAATGCTCATCTCTAAGATACACCGTGAGGTAGCGATCACCTCTTCGACAGGCTTTCAGGTACCAGTCATGCAACCTTCGCATCTGAGTACCTAGACGCGCGAGCTCGCCAGGTTTGACGAGATCTTTTCCGTATCTATACGTGTTTACCACTTGAGCCGTGGGATAGTAATCTTCGTAATCAACTGATGCTCCCTGAGCTCTAGCCTCCCGTTCGATCATCGATGCCGTCTCTGGATCATCATAGGGCTGCACGACGAAGTGGGGTATGGTCTGATTGTCCTGCTGTCCAAGCTGGGCGACTTTTTTTGCTTCTTTGCTCGCTCTATAGGACTGTCCAAGAGAGCGGTCATGATCAGATCTCAGCTCAGGTCTCTTCATTCTCGTCTCGGCAAAGTGCTTCATTGTTTGCGGTTTAATAAACATCTTCTTCGGCGCAAGAAACGCCTTTTGCTCTTCAGTCTGCTGATGTGGTAACAACTCTGGAGTCTGTGCCCTCATCGGAGTTGATGATCTCTTCGGAGCTGTAGGAGGTGCCCCGGTTAGCTTCCTCTTTTGCTTAGGTGGAGGCGGCGGAGTCTCCTGACGAGGAGGAGGAGGCGGCGCCGGAGTGTTTTCACGCGGAGGAGACTGCTCATGCACAGGGGAATCATCATCGCGCATAGGAGAATCATCACGCGGAGGAGACTCATCACGCGGAGGAGACCCTGCAGGTGGCGGAGGAGGCGGAGGAGGTGGCCTGCTTGGTGGCTTCTCACCTGGAAACACAATGTTCTCCTTCCGCCATTGCACGGTGGTTCTACGGGCTTCTCCCAGTTCTTTGATTTCCCCATCTTCACCTGCAGGGTGCTCAAGCACCATCCCCTCATAATCTCTCAACACTTCATCCACCATCACAACAGCAAAGTCGTCTTGGACCGGACGGCAATGGTAAGACCTTGTAGGTAAGAAGATGCCGACCGCCGCCTTGAAGGATAGGTTGAAAACTTTAACATGCAGCTCACAAGGACGGCTCTCAGTGAGATCATCCACGGGGGGGTAGCGAGGAGGCTCGACCACCTCATCATTAATATGATCGGCCTGCTGAGAGGAAGCTACGCTGCTTCTCCGGTGTTGTTGAGATTGCAGCGGGACGAGGGCATCGAGCAATGGCGCAGGATCTACAGCCTGCCCCTGAGCCATCTGGGATGTAAGTACTTGGGTTACCATGGTTAATTGGGCTTGCATGGTGGTAAAACCCTCCTCTAAGGTCGCTATGCGGTCTGTTTCCCTTGCCTTTCTCCTCTCATGGCTTTTATCAGGAAATCTCTTCCTTTCCGCAGGAAAGCCAATGTTCCACGGAACGGAGCCTTCTGTGCCTCGTGTTCGTCCGCCGTGTTCTTTGTTCCCAAGGGCGCGTGTCAGCTCATCGTTCTCTCTATCGGGCTGGAACCTCCCCTCCTCCACGTCCTTATGTGCTTTTTCCAGGGCTTCAATGGGAAACTTCAGATGAGCTTTCTTATAGATGCACTTCCCTGTTTCTGGATGCAACGTTCCCCCAATCCCGTAGAACCACTCCTTGCACCGTTCGATCCAACCGTGTGTCCCTAATCTGATCCCTTTCCTGGTCAGTTCCGCCTCAGCTGCCTCCCACTTAGGACGGTTAGCCCTGTATCCACCTGGACCCAGAATTTGGTGATATTTCTTCAACGCAGCATTTGCCTTATTTGTTTCCGACCTTTTCTTAAATTCTTCTGACTCCGTGTTGTACTTCACGAATTCGTCCCAGTGATTTTTTACCTTCTCACTGTCCGGAGTCTTCTTTTTCTTGATAAGGCCGCGCAATCTTTTCTTGTGGTTCTTGAATAGTTCGGCCATCTTCTTCTTGGCAAACTCGGTGAGGGCATGCTCCATCTTGGCCTTTTCAGCGGCACCCCCCTCTTCGGGTACTATGTTGAAATGTGACATGAGCTTGGTCAGAATGCTGTTTTTGGCTACATCATCGATATAAAGACCTTGAGCTTCTTCCTCTGCAGACAGCACTAGTCCCTTTGGCTTGTTCCATTCTCGAACGGTGATCGGGACGTGGTCCCTAACAAGCACTCCGCATTGAGCTGTGAATGCCTTTGCACCTTTCTCTGGAGCAATCGGTTTACCATCCTTAGCGATGTGGGTGATGTCGTGCCTAACACCGTCGTCCAACTTTTTGGCCGGGCCTCGCTTCCTCGACTTTACAGAAGAAGTGCTCGATCCGGAGGGCTAAAAAAGAAATAATTCATAGTCAGTACAATTTAATTGGTTAATGCATCTAGTCGATCAACAACGGCTTAATTAATTTATATACCTGGGTGATAACTACGGTTCCGGAGCCATTATGATGATCTTCTTCCTCACCGGCGCCATTAGGATCTTCTTCCTCAATATTCTCCGCTCCCTCACCGGAGTCATTCAAAAAAGTTGCTGTGACATCGTCACCGCCATCATCTGGAATAACGACGTCGTCGCGATCATCCAGAGTACCGTTGGCTATGAGGTCAGCCATGAAATTTTCTTGAGTTTCATCTCTCTCCATGCTTTCTACAACGACCTGCAAACTATATATAGGAACCATCATATGATCAAATTAAGGATAATGCAGAAAACTGAAAATGGAGTTACATATGTAGTTCTTAATTAACTAAGGATCGATAATATAGTGCTGAAAGCAGATAGTGCAGTTACATGCATACATAGATCGGGTTCATGTTTATTTAACCCTAATACATCAATCAATACTACAACCTCTCAACGACCGCGCCGACCGGGACCTGAGCCGCGCCGGGTGAACACCCAAAGCCACGGAACAGTCACGGGAGCATAGCTAACATGAGATCCCTGCATAACGCTCCATCCGGTCCTATACATGTTGTCTAACGCATACATGTAACGGCGAACGTGCTCGTCCTCCGCCGCAATGCGCTGAGCTACCTCCTCCGGCGGGGCCGGCTCCCTCTGAAACGACCGTGGCCCATAAGACCTCCACCAAAGAATATCCGGGTCGACGACGGGACCCGGATTCCGCACCAAGGTGCGCGACCCGGAAGCTAAGACCTCCCAGTGCCACCCCGGCGGAGCCCAGTCCCGGACCTCCCCCAGCTGCTGCATCTCCTCTAGAAGAGTCAGACCACGGCGCGGCGGCTGTCGCGGCATCGTAGCTACGAAAACAAATCATATATATATGTACCAACGTTAACATAAATTAAAAATAACTTCACTATATGTTAGTCGGCGCCGGCACTACCGTTTGGGGGGCGCCGGCACTACATATATACTCTATTTTGGGGGCGCCGGCAGGGGCGTCGGCACTATGTCGCGGCGGCACCGCCACGGACTCGGCACAGACACGGGCGCCGGTAGGGGCACCGCCACGGACTCGGCACCGGCAGGGGCGCCCGCACTACCGCCACTTGCAGGACCACCCGCACTACCGGATTAACTATACTAACAATTTTCTAACTATAATTTTCACTACCTTTTTCTAACATATCGGATTAACTATACTAATAATTTTTTAACTATAATTTTCTATCTTATTTCTAACAAATATTCTTTTCATAACTTTTTTCTAACTATAATACTCATAATCTAAAAATGTAATAAACTATTTCTAAAAATCTAATACTAACTATTTCTAAAAATTTAATACTAACTATTTCTAAAATTCTAATACTAACAATTTCTAAAAATCTAATACTAACAATTTCTAAAAATCTAATACTAACTATTTCTAAAAATCTAATACTAACAATCTAAAAATCTACAAAATTTTAAAAAAAGGTGGCCGGGGCTCACCTTGGCGCGGCGAGAGGAGGCGCGGCGGCGACGGCGAGGCGGCGCGGTGGAGGCCACGCGGGCAAGAGCAGAGGAGGCGACGGCGCGGCTCGGGCGTGGCGCGCGGACGACGGCGGGCGGCGGCGGGCGGACGGGCGCGCGCGGAAAGAGAGCGCGGCGGCGGGCGGCGCGGGCGGAGAGGAGAGCGGCGGCGGCGGGCGGACGCGGCGGGCGGCGGCGGCAGCGGCGCGGTGACGCGGCGGCGCGGCAGGTTGGGCGGCGCGCCGTGCCTCTGCTCGCGGGATTGATCTCCGCGGAGACGAAGGGGCGACAGTTATAGTCCTCCCCCTTTGGTCCCGGTTCGTATTACAAACCCGACCAGCCTTTGTCCTGGTTAATACGAACCGCCCCAAAGGCCATTTTTGTACGGTTTCGTCGCCACAGGACCCGGTTTGTATACAACCGGGACCAAAGCCATTTTAAAAAAATTCATTCCCGCCTTATTTCAAATAAAAAAAAACCACTTACGGCCACCGCACTGCCACACGTGTCCACCACCGCCACCGCCACCGGCCACCGCCACCGCCACCGCCATGTACAGACCACCGCCGCCACCCGTGCACCGTCACCACCGTCACCGCCATGTACTGGCCACCGCCACCGCCATGGCTGTACACCGTCGCCACCGTTGTACTGGCCACCACCGTCACCGCCATGTACTGGCCACCACCGCCGCCACCGCCATGTACAGGCCACCGTCGCCACCGCCGTGTACTGCCCACCACCGCCGTCCTTTCCCCGCACCGCACACACGTGTCCACCGCCGCCGCCGCCATGTACCACCGCCGCCACCGCCGTGTACGCCACCGCCACCGCCACCGCCATGCATGTACTGGCCACCGTCGCCACCGCCGTGTACTGGCCACCATCGTCACCGCCGTGTACTGCCCACCACCGCCGTCCTTTCCCCGTGCCACCGCACTGCCACACGTGTCCACCGCGCCGCCGCCATGTACTGGCCACCGCCGCCACCACCGTGTACCACCACCACCGCCACCCGCGTCACCACGCGCCACCGTGCAGACCATCGCCACCGCCGTGTACTGCCCACCACCGCCGTCCTTTCCCCGTGCCACCGCACTGCCACACGTGTCCACCGCGCGCCGCCATGTACCGCCACCGCCGCCACCGCCGTATCGGCCACCGCCACCGCCACCGCCATGCATGTACAGTCCACCGTCGCCACCGCCGTGTACTGGCCACCATCGTCACCGCCGTGTACTGCCCACCACCGCCGTCCTTTCCCCGTGCCACCGCACTGCCACACGTGTCCACCGCCGCCATTTACTGGCGAAGTAGTCGGGACACTGGGATTCTCCGCTGCTCTGGCGTGAGCTGGTAGTGGTTCGTGATGGCCATCTCGCGCGCCACACCTAGAGGGACAGGAGGGACCGGTACGCCTCCGACGCTCAGCAACCAGCCGGTCGGGACGCGGTAGCCCGGCGGGCAGGGGTAGTTCGACGCGCAAAGCGCCTCCGCCTCCCGGAGGGTTAGAGATACGATGGAAGCCATGGGACAGAGTGATGAGGTTTGCAGAAATGAGTGTAGATGTGATATGTAAATGGAGGCCAAGCCATCATATATATAGTGAAAAAATGGCGGGAGGACGGAGGCGGGAAGCAGTGGAAAGCGCGGGAAGAAAAATAGGCGGGAACGCAGTGGCGCCGAAAACATTAGTCCCGGCTGGTGGGTAAAGGACGTCGTGGGTAACCCTTTAGTCCCGGCTGGTGGGTACAACCGGGACGAAAGATCCTTTTTTTGTCATCTAACAAAACTGTCGGTGGGATAAGGACGTGTGGGTAACCTTTAGTCCCGGCTGGTGGGTACAACCGGGACTAAAGATGTCGGCAGGATAAGAACGCATGGGTGGACGCACTGCTCGATGAGATAAAGCATGTAGCGCACGACGCCCTGTCGAAGAACAAGACAAAGTAGAAGAGGTGCAGTGCCTATAAAAGGAGCATCGATACGCCTTGCCAAGCAGATCAACAAGCCAAGCAGAGTTTCATTCCCATGGATGAAGGAAAGGGTTGGGAAATCTCCCGTGACACAGCTTCTCGAAGATGTCGTTGGTGCACACGCGCCCTACGGCATCTTCGGAGGCTGTGCCTCGGAAAAATTTCCCGGCAAGCCCGTGAACGACTACATCTCCTCTAACAGTGTGGGGGAAAGGTTTGGGAAATCTCCCGTGGCGCAGCTTCTCGAAGATGTCGTTGGTGCACACGCCCTACGGCATCTTCGGAAGCTGCTCCTCGGAATTTTTCCCTGCAAGCCCCCGAACGACTACATCTCCTCTAACAGTAGTACTGTTGGGGAAAGGGTTGGGAAATCTCCACTTTTAATATCTTACATACAGTTAAATTGATTGCCATGTTGAGATACTCATTTGTGCCATGAACATTCTACAATTAACTTGATGATGGAGCATCTTCATCATTTAATCTTCTTCAGCCTTAACCATGGAGCATCTTCATCATTTAACTTGATGCTTGGATCAATGTTCACTCTGAAGGGTGGAATTTCATCAAACTTATTATAATCTTCTGACATGTCTGTCTTGTCCTCCACTCCCACGATGTTTCTTTTTCCAGAAAGAACTATGTGGCGCTTTGGCTCATCGTTTGATGTATTTGTTTCCTTATGTTTCCTTTTTCTTGGTTTGGTAGACATGTCCTTCACATAGAAAACCTGGGCCACATCCTTGGCTAGGACGAATGGTTCGTCTCTATACCCAAGATTGTTGAGATCCACTGTTGTCATTCCATACAACTTGTCTACCTGAACCCCGCCTCCTGTTTTGTTGACCCATTTGCACCTAAACAAAGGGACCTTAAAAGAAGGTCCATAGTCAAGTTCCCATATATCCTCTATGTAACCATAATATGTGTCATTTGGGCCTTCATTCATTATTGCATCAAATCGGACACCACTGTTTTGGTTGGTGCTCTTTTTATCTTGGGCGATCGTGTAAAATGTATTCCCATTTATCTCGTACCCTTGGAAAGTCACTACAGTCGAAGATGGTGTCTGGGCCAGCAAGTACAGCTGATCTTCAATATCTTCGTTATTCAGGAGATGTTTTTGCAACCAACCGCCGAAAGTCGACATGTGTTCACGTCTAATCCAATCGTTCGACTGCCCCGGGTTCTGGGAGCGTAGAAAGTTCTTGTGGTCACCGACACTACAAGAAAAGTTGCCATGGCCGACGAAGTTGAAGTCGCGCCGTGTGCTTGTGTCCATGAAATTTGTCCCTCCGTGGTGCATGTCAAAACTTTTTTTCTCGTTTTTGAGGCCACCTAGCCCGACGAAAGCGGCCAAAACGTGGCGTATGGTGGCCCGGGACGTGGTGCATCTCGAAATCTCGGGTTCGCCGGCCGAGTCAACGCAAATCCGCACCGCCCAGGGATGTAGGGCCCAGATGGCAGCCTCTCTGGCATTGTTTTTTTCTACATCGCGCCATCTCGTTCAACGTTCTCCGATCGAGCCGTTTACGATGCAGGATCATGGGTCCCGCATGTCATCCTCTATGAACCAAAATTCTTTCTATTCTTGGATTTTTTTGACCCCCTGATTTCTGGCTACTTCCTTTTTCTTTTGATCCCTTGCCGCCTTGGAAACGTTGAGACCGCTGCTGCTAAATGGGACCCGCATGTCATCCTCTATGTGCAATCAACCTTTTTCTTGGAGTTTTTTTGGCACCTCAAATTTGGTCACTTGCCTTTTCTTTCGATCCCCGCCGCCTCTCAAACGGTGATACCTTGCTAATGGGACCCGCATGTCATCCTCTATGTACTATAAAACTTTCTTTTCCTGGATTATTTTTGGCACCTCAAATTTGGTCACTTGCCTTTTTCTTTCGATCCCCTGCCGCCTCTCAACGGTGATACCGCTGCTGCTAATCGGACCCGCATGTCATCCTCTATGTACTATAAAACTTTCTTTTCTTGAATTATTTTTGGCACCTCATATTTGGTCACTTACCTTTTCTTTCGATCCCCGCCTCTCAAACGGTGATACCGCTGCTGCTAAATGGGACCCGCATGTCATCCTCTATGTACTATAAAACTTTCTTTTCTTGAATTATTTTTGGCTCTCATATTTTTTCACTTGCATTTTTCTTTCGATCCCCCCGCCTCTCAAACGGTGATACCGCTGCTGCTAAATGGGACCCGCATGTCATCCTCTATGTACTATAAAACTTTCTTTTCTTGAATTATTTTTGGCTCCTCATATTTGGTCACTTGACTTTTTCTTTCGATCCCCTGCTGCCTCTCAAACGGTGATACCGCTGCTGCTAAATGGGACCCGCATGTCATCCTCTATGTACTATAAAACTTTCTTTTCTTGGATTTTTTGGCACCTCATATTTGGTCACTTGACTTTTTCTTTCGATCCCCTGCTGCCTCTCAAACAGTGATACCGCTGCTGCTAAATGGGACCCGCATGTCATCCTCTATGTACTATAAAACTTTCTTTTCTTGAATTATTTTTGGCTCCTCATATTTTTTCACTTGCCTTTTTCTTTCGATCCCCTGCCGCCTCTCAAACGGTGATACCGCTGCTGCTAAATGGGACCCGCATGTCATCCTCTATGTACTATAAAACTTTCTTTTCTTGGAGTTTTTTTTGGCACCTCATATTTGGTAACTTGACTTTTTCTTTCGATCTCATGCCACCTTTGAAACGTTGAGGTACCTGCTGGCTCATGGGACCCACATGTCATCCTCTATGTGCTATAAAAGTTTCCTTTGTTGGATTTTTTTCACCCTCTGATTTTTGGCTTGCCTTGATCCCCTGCCCCCTTTGAAACGTTGAGTAAGTTGTTGGTTCAAGGGACCCGCATGTCATCCTCTATGTCCATCAACTTTCTTTTCTTGGATTTTTTTCACCCCTAATTACTAGCTACTTTCTTTTTCTTTTGATCTCAAGCCGCATTACAAACATTGAGACCGCTGCTGCAAAATGGGACCCACATGTCATCCTCTATGTACAATAAATCTTGGATTATTTTTGGCTCTGATATTTGGTCACTTGCCTTTTTCTTTCGATCTCATGCCGCCTTTGAAACGTTGAGTAAGCTGCTGGCTCATGGGTCCCGCATGTCATCCTCTACGAACAAAAGTTTCCTTTCTTGGAGTTATTTTTTACCCCTAATTTCTGGCTATTTGCCTTTTTCTTTTGATCCCCTGCCCCCTTGAAACGATGAGGACGCTGTTGGCAGGTCGGTCCCACATGTCATCCTCTATGAACAATAAAAGTTTCCTTTGGTGGATTTATTTTTGACCCCTAATTAATTTCTGGCTATTTCCTTTATTTTTCTTTTGATCCCCTGCCGCCTTGGAATTGTTGAGAATGCTGCTGCCTCATTTTTCTTTTGGTCCTGTGCCGCCTTGGAAACGTTGAGACCGCTGCTACAAAATGGGACCCGCATGTCATCCTCTATGTACAATAAAGTTTCTTTTCTTGGATTATTTTTGGCTCCTGATATTATGTCACTTGCCTTTTTCTTTCGATCTCATGCCGACTTTGAAACGTTGAGGATGCTGCTGCCTCATGGGTCCCGCATGTCATCCTCTCAGAACGATAAATGTTTTCTTTTCTTGTATTTTTTTACCAACTGATTTTTGGCTTTTTTTATTTTCGATCCCCTGCCGCCTTTGAAACGTTGACTCCGCTGCTGGCTCATGGGTCCCCGATGTCAGCCTCCCCGTACAAGAAACATGTGATATTTTATTTTGCAGACAATAAACGTTGTATTTCGCTCTGAGCTATTGCAAACGGATAAATTAAATCTTTATATCTACATAAACAAACTTATATGTTGAATCTCCTTGTTTTTTGTTTTTGCGAAGCATAGGACTTTCCTGTTTTTTTTTTGAGAAAAATCCGACCTTTCCTGTTTTGGAGTGGGCTGAAATTGTACGAGTCAAAAGGCCCAGCAGTATAGTTCGAAGGCCCAGATGTCCAGATACAGCCCAATTAAAATCTTTCTTTTCTTGGATTTTTTTCACACCCTGATTTCTGGCTACTTCATTTTTCTTTCGGTCCTGTGCCGCCTTGGAAGCGTTGAGACCGCTGCTACAAAATGGGACCCGCATGTCATCCTCTATGTACAATAAAGTTTCTTTTCTTGGATTATTTTTGGCTCCTGATATTATGTCACTTGACTTTTTCTTTCAATCTCATGCCGACTTTGAAACGTTGAGGAAGCTGCTGGCTCATGGGTCCCGCATGTCATCCTCTATGAACAATAAAAGTTTTCTTTGTTGGATTTATTTTTTCCCCTAATTTCTGGCTATTTGTCTTTTTCTTTTGATCCCCTGCCCCCTTTGAACGATGACGACGCTGGTAAGTCGGTCCCACATGTCATCCTCTATGAACAATAAAAGTTTCCTTTGATGGATTTATTTTTTACCCTAATTAATTTCTGGCTATTTCCTTTTTTATTTTGATCCCCTGCCGCCTTGAAATAGTTGAGGATGCTGCTGCCTCATGGGTCCCGCATGTCATCCTCTCAGAAAGGTAAATGTTTCTTTTCTTGAATTTGTTTACCAACTGATTTTTGGCTTATTTTTTCTTTCGATCTCCTGCCACCTTTAAAACGTTGACGACGCTGCTGGCTCATGGGTCCCCAATGTCAGCCTCCCCATACTGCAAATCCTCTTTCTGCAAAGGTTGTATTTCTAGATAGATAAGGTGGATTCGAATCTGCCATGGTTCAGGCAGCTCAGGTAAGCCTTCTTGCACTAATTAATGGAAGTAGTGTATCGCAAGGTCAAGACATGTGGCTCAGTGTAATGAATCTATATGAATCATGTTGTGGGTTCAATCTGATAGTTCTCTAACAGGTCAGCCAAAATAGAAATTAAGTTTTTTTCTAAAAGGGAAATGCAAATTAAGATGAACACAAACATTAGTTATCATAATAGCTGATCATACATACATACTTGCTAAGAGCAAAAGCTTGCCAGAGTTTTACCACCCATACAATTAATTAGCAGTTCAGATAAGATAACCTTATATAAGTATAACTACAAATGCATTTGCTAAGGGCTCATGGGACAACAGAACTAGACAACCGCGAACTTTATGACCAGCATGTCACAGCGGCATCGAAAGATCTTGACCTTCAACTTTGATCCAATGCGAAGTTTGGCACCGTCAATGAACTTTTTCCACCTGGAAGTAACAGCCAAGCGGCCATCTGTGGGACTGACAGAGTACCGTCCCTCCACGGTGAGACCTTCACTCTCCATGACGAGGGATATCTTGCCCCTTCGGCCAGCATTGAGATCCTTGGAGATACTTTTAGGCAATTTCTGATTCAAAGCAAGAGATACCACCAAAAATTAGTCAATGGCACCAATGCACTGAACCATGTGAGACTTTGAGCAGAGAAGACATCAAGATAAGAGCAGTTATGCTGTCATATACTCACGAACATAGCCTTCAGATGCGTCCTGGTCACCACACGGGTGGCCACAGCAATGAGCTGAGACCTCGGTGATCTGGCTGGGGCAGGTGCATGAGCCTGGGCTGGTACACGAGCTGGTGCTGATGCAGGAGACTGCTGGGCAGGTGCAGTAAACGGTGCCTCTAGAGGAACCGGTGCTGATGCAGGAGACTGTTGGGCAGGTGCAGTAAACGGTGCAGCTAGAGGAACCAGTGCTGATGCAGGAGCCTGCTGGGCATGTGTAGTATATGGGGCCTCTACAGGAACCAATGCTGATGTAGGGGACTGCTGGGTAGATGCAGTAAACGGAGCTGGTACAGGAACCGGTGCTGATGCAGGAGAGTGGGAAGCCGGTGCCGGTGCTGGTGTGGTTGCCCTTTGTGACATCCGCTCCTGTTCCGTCAGGGGATCTGCAGCTTTGATCATGTTAAACCCAGCAAGCTAGAACAGAGGGAATGGTTTAGAACAACTGCTCAGAATGCAGTTATCAAAAGATATGAGTAGAAAAAGTTACATATTATATATTTGGAAGTGTCTCCAACTCTGTAAGCAGTTACGTATATCTGCCCGTTTGAGTTTCTGATCCTCAGCTCGTCGCCCTTCTTCAGACCGTAGTCAAAAGCAAACTTTCTCCAATCATGTCCATACAAATATGTGATGGCCTGCGTCTTGTAGACATACACCTCATAGACCGTGTAGGTGTTCATCAATTTGCCATTGCCATGCATAGTGAAAGATCCTTCATGCGGACACATCTGGTTAATCATTGGACGAAGTTCACAAGGTACAGTCTGCATGTGAAAATTGATACAAATGTAAGAAGCAGGAAGACTAAAAACAAGACTTTACTATATGCCAATTCATGCTAAACCACTGAGAATACATACCTGTAACTCTGTGAAGGAGCTACTAGAAAGGTAGATAGAGCCATAGGAGGTGTTATATGCGGGGTATGTACATGGGCCCGCCATATTCCCGCAAGCTCGGCATCGGGATGGTGAAGGAAACATGGGAGGTACTACTGGTGCGTAGCGCTGAACGTAAGTGGAAGAATTAGGTTGTGTAAAGTGCATAGTTCAGAGCAATGCAAATGTTGACAAGCAAGTGCATAACACTATGTTACAAACTGAACAGTGAAAAATTAGTGTATGATGAATATAAGCATGCTAATTTGGTGTTTCCGAATTCCAAAAAGCATTAGACAGAGCCGGTGATAATATCAGACATAAATCATGGCATGTATATGTGGCTTAAGAAAATATACCCGAACCCTTGGATGGTTACGGCCCGGCTGATCCTTGGACTTGAGCTTATATAAGCATCCAGAAGGTGGGGCTGACAGTAACTTGGTGGCAGCCTCTGCAGATGCCTCATCAGCAGCAGTTGCAATCCTTTTGACCAATGAAGGCTTAGCAGTTTCAGTCTGCATATAAAAATTGAAGAGCAACAGACATCAGCAGTGATATATAAAATGAATCTATGAGACACTGATGCATATAGTGCTGGATGTAAGTGGAAGAATAGGTGTGTGTGTTTCTGAACTATTGGTAAGCATTAGACAAAGCCGGCAATAAACAGACAAAAATCAAATCATGTATGAGGATTAAGAAAATATACCTGCTTACTGAAAAGGGTACCACCCAGCTGGCCCGTGGCCTTGTGCTTGAGGAGGTTTTCAGAAGATGGTGGCAGCACCATCGTCTTCACAGCAGCCTCATCAGGATCATTTTTTATCCATTTGAGTAGAGGAACAGAAGTTTCATCCTGCATATGAATAGCAACAGAACTCATCATTGATATTTAATAAATCTATGAGATAGACTGATGCAAATAGTGCGGGGTGTAAGTGGAAGAATAGGGTTGTGCATAGAGAACAGTTGACAACAATGCAAATGATTACAAAAGAAGCCAATGGAAATCAACAGTTTATATACTGGATGAGACAGACTGAAAAGTGAAAAATTAGTGTATGATGATTGTAAGCAAACGCAGTGTTTCTGAACTTTTGGTAAGCATTAGACAAAGCCAACAGTAATTAAACAGATAATAATGAAATCATGTATGTGGATTAAGAAAATATACCAGATTCATTAAAAGGTCACCACCCAGCTGGCCCATGGCCTCGTGCTTGTAGAGGTTTTCGGAAGATGGTGCCGGCACCATCGTCCTCACAGCAGCCTCATTAGCCCCATTTTGCATCCACTTGAGTAAAGGCGCAGCAGTTTCAGCCTGCATAAGAATGGGAACAGATCTCAGCAGTGATATTGAATGACTCTGAGACAGACTGATGCATATAGTGCTAGATGTAAGTGGAAGGGTATGGCCGTGTATGGACAACAGTTCACAACAATGCAAGGGTGTGTTCGGTTCTGAAACAGCGTGGAATGGAATGGAATGGTTCCATTTCAGAGGAATGGAATGGTTACATTTTTGTTCGGTTGGGAAAAATGGAGAGCAGAAGAGATCGAGGTTAAACTAACCAATTGTCTCAAAATTGTAATTAACAATTGCAAATGACATTTTAATCTCAAAGTCGTAATTAACAGCGCCTAATGGTGCTCTTTTAATCTAAAAATCGAAATTAACATCATTTTATGTTGGGTTAGGGGAACTGGAGTAGATGAACATTACTGTATGATGATTGTAAGCAAACGAATTTGGTGTTTCTAAACTTTTGGCTTCGAGATCTTATGGGTTTCAACTCTAGCCTACCCCAACTTGTTTGGGACTGAAAGGCTTGGTTGTTGTTGTTGTTGTTGTAAACTTTTGGCAAGCATAGAAAAAACCGACAATAAACAGAGAAAAATCAAGGCATGTTTTGTGGATTAAGAAAATATACCATATTCATTAAAAGATCACCACCCAGCTGGTGCGTGGCCTTGTGCTTGTAGAGGCATTTAGAAGATGGGGGCGGCATCAACATACTGGCAGCCTGATCAGCCGCAGTTTTGATCTTCCTTTTGAGTAAAGGCCCTAAAGTTTCAGTCTGCATATGAATAGCAAAACAAAAGGCAGACCTCAGCAGTGATATTGAATTACTGTATGAGATAGACTGATGCATATAGTGGATGCTCTTAGCCTTTTGCAGCGTGAACACTAGCTATGGACAGACAAAAAAACTAGTTAACTCAGCTTTGTCTAGATATGAATGTACTACCACCATCCAAAAGCTTAAGCCTTATTTATTTTTGAGAAATCAAAACAAGCAAAGTTTGACCAAAATTTTAGAACATTCTATCAACAAATATAATATTGTGTAGATACCGTAGGAAAATATATTTTATTATCTATTTAATGATATTAATTTTGTATTTTGCATGTTACTGATTTTTGGTAAAAGCTTAGTCAAACATGGTATAGTTTGACTTTCTAAAAATAATATAAGCCCAAAGCTTTGGGATGGAGGCAGTAGTATCTAGAGCTAAAACACATCTAGATACATCCGTATCTACAGATAGTTGAGTCAATTAATTTGGATCTGAGGGAGTATCAGATTCAGACTACATCATGGTAAGTTGGTTAAAAAAATTACCCCTGGGCGGTCCCTGCCCAGCTCGGCAGTGGCATTTCGCTTCTTGTGCTGCAGATCGGGCCATGCTCCTGCAGCAGGTGGGGCGCTATTCTCGTTCCCCATAGCCTCAGCACGGAACCTGGAGGTACCAACCTGATACAGAGAATATAGAGCATGGTGTCACAGAGGCTTTACGCACAAACAGCTGAAGACATGTGCTACTTTAAGCATATTCCAGAACAGGAACAGATTGAGGATGCAGAGACCAGAGAGACACTTAAAAGGTAAAGAGTGGATAAGCAAACGGAGTACCTGCTTCGCGGGGCTGGGGACGCAGCTCAGGCTCAGCCAACTGCCCACATGCGTGGTGGCCTTACGCTCCATTGCCCCCACCGCCGAGGTCTTGCCTTTCCTGTACAAGCTGACAAAAGATACAGTGAGGATCAGCAGAAACTACAAAGGTTGCAAATGTCGACAAATAAAGGAAGAACACCCCAATCCAAGCAAAGGTAGCCCCCGCCCCCCCCCCCATCAATCACTCCCAGCTCGAGGGTGACCAGAAAGACACCCCTTTGCCCAGAATAGGAAAGAGATGCGCAAGATATCGAGGAGAGGAAAAAAGAACCGATCTCGAGAAAGGAGAGAACATTACTAGTCCTACCTAATCCGCTTGGGCTAGATGCAGCTTGCCCCTCCAAGCTGGATGCCTGGACGGTGGAGGCGAAAGGAGGGGATCGAGCTAGCGGCTTGCATCCGTCGGCAATCGGCACTCGATCGGGAGAGAAGGGGTGCTACATAAAGGGGAGGGGTAACATATTTTATTACACAGTGAACTTACTGATGTGACTAGTCATTACATGTCTCACTGAAACTAGGGCCCATAGTGTGGCACCCCAAATTTACTTGAAGCTGCCCGGCGGGACGCATTGGCGCGTCAAGAAACCCCCGAATTGTAGCGGGGAAATGAAACATTTCACAAAAATTCGAAATTCAAGCACACCGCCACGCGCCAAGCACGCGGCTGTTCCTTCCTCTTCCTCGGTTCCTCCTCCCCTATCCGAAAAAACCCCAAATCCCAAGCTCAAACCAAAAAAAAAAAAAAAAACAAATCCCCTGGCCGCCATGCATGTCCTCGTTAACCCGCTGGAGATCGTTCCCGGACGATGCGGACCACCCGCCCTGAGATCCAGAATTCCGTCCACCTCGAGGCACTGCGTGCTGTCTCGCAGCAGCGGCTTGAGGGCGCTGAAGAGGAAGTTCCGCCGGAAAGTGCTCATGGCAACCGTGCAAGCTCACCGGCGTGCTGTATCCCGAGAGGAACTGGTCAAAGCTTTGCTATTCGCCACACAAAAAAAATTGCGGGCCAAGATCTGGTCAAAGCTTCGTCGATGGCTTGCCGCGAGAGGCTTGGAGTCCAGAGTCAATAAACTAGCTGCTCGAGGACTTGGGCGGTTTACACGGATTCATATTAACTGACTCAAGTTTGTTAGTCTAGTTAACAAATGCATCTAGATACATCCATATCTAGACAGAATTGAGTCAATTAATATGAATCAGAGGGGAGTACCTGAAAGTGTTTCATGCTACCAACTAATGCGCTGGCAGGAATCGCTGTAGAAGTAATTGTGCTACTACTTGTACGATGAACTGATTGTGTGGGTGTCGAATTTTGCAACGCGATCATCCACTGAATGCTTAATCTAGCGCCAAAGGCGTACAAATCATAACATACTACAGCACCAGAACATAAGAGTACGAATCATAAAGTAGCTCAACATTTTGCATCAGGGCTGGGTGGTCCTGAGACTACCGGGACGCCCCTGATGATCTCCGGGTGTGCATCCTCTTCAACGCAAAGCTGTGTACTCGGTCCACGGCCTCCTTCTGTAGGCTGGATAATCTCAGGTGCAGGACCTTCGTCTATGAGAGGCTCGTCATCAGTACCATCCACAGGTGCATCAGGGCTGGGTGGTCTTGAGACTACCCGGACGCCCGTGATGATCTCCGGGCGTGCATCCACTTCAACGCAAAGCTGTGTACTCGGTCCACGGCCTCCTTCTGTAGACTGGATAATCTCAGGTGCAGGACCTTCGTCTATGAAAGGCTCGTCATCAGTACCATCCACAGGTGCATCAAACTGAGATTCATCTTCAAATCTCCCATCAAACTGAGAGACCTCTTTAACTCTATGCTTCTGCAATTAGTACATCAACCGATTAGACAAACATCTAAGGGATGCAACCTGAACAAATGCCGTTTTACATATTTACCTTCTCATCTGGCACAGCACATGTCCCAGAGCTGAAACCCGTTTCCTGAAGCAAGCGCTTTTTCTCTCCTTCCCGTCCATCCATCTGCAACAAGTTAAATTTGAGTACAGAACCTTGCACAGCAATGCAAACTATTGATTGAAACAGCGGCAGCATCAATATAAATAATTAACTACATATGCCAGCACACATACAGTGTGAGCAAGATCTGCTTCTCCTGCTAAAGGATCATTATATGGTTCACCATGCTAAACCCGCCTAACATATGTGCGGTCCATCCCAAAAATGTGTAAATGATCTGCCACTACAGGGTGAGGCCTCTTCTCACCATTCATACATGTGCAGCGCGGGCAATACACGTCCAGGTTGTGACCATCATGAGCTCTAATAAACCCCATAAAGGGTTGAACACCATTTATATATGAAGGGGAACATAAGTGTCCATGCAGTTTCCAAGTTCTGTCCATCTGTTTAATTATGAGATACAGTGGTTGGTGATTAATTTAAGGCGAAGTAGGAAATGTATATCCATCGAGTACAAAACTATACTACATGATTATGCATTTCAGCAATCATGTCGAGTACAAAACAAAAAATGCCCATCGACATTTTAGCAAACAGATCGTGTACAAAACTCTGCCATGGCATTTCAGCAAATTAACGGATCGAGTGCAGAACTGACTCTATATGCCCACGCAAATGAACAAATTGATCGATGACAAATCGAGCGGAAAACTATAAAGTGCCAATTAGTTCGAGCATACTGACGAATTTTTTTAGCAGCATCAAGAAAATATAAATCGTTAGGCTGTCTTGCCCGATACATGATTGAGCTAGAGATAGCAGCCCTACCGTGGATCAACTTGACCGCCGGTGCGTCTCGAGAAGAACGACGGGGAGGGGAAGCTTCTTCTTCGCACGGACGGGACGGGGAGGGGAAGCTCTTCGCACGGACGGGGATAAGTTGTGTACGGGTGGGTGGGGGGTCATGCGGCCGGGCCGCCGGGGTGATAATTAAGGTTGGTAGGTGGCGTTTAATGGAGTTGCGTGTGTAATTTGCCGTGCACAAGGTTGAGGAATAGGCGGTTCCCTTTGCCGCGCGCACAATTCAAACTATCCCGCCCATGTAGTTTAAATTCGCCATATTTTCGTTAAATCGACATAAAGTCATGTGAGTGGGGGAAAATTAGCAAAGTTGCTTGAAAAATAGTAAAACTCTGGAATTATCCTTTAAATATGCTCTACTTCGTGTGAAAATCGGGGTGTGGAAGCATGTTGAGCTGTTTTATTTGTACTTTCTTCATTAAAACTCCCATTTTATGCACTTTGGATGGAAAGAAATCATTTGTACATAAATTTTGACAACGCCATTTGCAAACACTAATTGTTTACATGCCAAGATGCACCCATCCACCAAATATATATGTGGCAAAAGTTTATCACAATCTAGCAGATATGCATAATTAGTGAGGGACCCCTTTTGATTTTGTGCAATTTCCACTAATTAGGTAGAGATCGAGAAGGGTTAATTAATTAGGCCATGTTAGGGGTTATGTGTTTTAATAGGTTGTGTGGATTCAAATACAACTTCTTTATTTGTGTGCTATGATTAATCAAAACTAGATCGATCGACTGCGCACACATTATTAGAGGCGCATGCCTTTGCGCACAAAGTGCATGTGTGTGTTGTTGGCCACCAACGAGAGAGAGAGAGAGAGAGAGAGAGAGAGAGAGAGATAGAGGTAGAGAGAGCTACATACGAGAGAGCGATTGAAATCCCCAAATTAAACACATATATATGCATGGCACATTTAATTTAATTAGAGGACCGCGAGGCACCCCTGGCCTGCTTGATGCATAATTAAGTGTCATTGGCCTATATATATAGGGTTTAATTAGGGTTTAGGGTTTAGGGTTAGGAGGTTAGGGTTTAGGGTTTAATGTTTATGGTGTTTAGGGTTTAGGGATTAGGGATTAGGGTTTATTTAGGGTTTAAGGTTTAGGGATCATCGATCGAGTGCGCACACACACATTATTAGAGGCACACGCGCCTTTGCGCATAAAGTGCATGCGTATATGTGTGTGTTTTTTGGCCACCAACGACATATAGATGATCGAGAGAGAGAGATTGAAATCCCCCAAGAATATGTTCAAATATATATTAAAATATATGCACGAATTAATGCATGCATGGTAGGCCATGCATGCACACTAATTATATATATATTATGAGGAAACTTAATCAAATGTGTTTTCATTCGAGAGAACTTGTCAAAATTCAAGTTAATTAATTTATCATCGATAATTATATAATTAATTAATGAATCTCAGGGAGATGTTATACAACATATGATCGATATATAGGCCATGTATATATTAATTGGTTTTAATCTACCGTTTTTGCTAGCTAGCTGCATGCTATATATAGAGCATGTTTTTATTAGATCGGGTTATAGCTAGTATAGTTTAGGGTTATGTGTTTTAATTAACTAGGGTTTGATTAGCTAGGGGTTAGTTATATATATATGGTTTAGGGTTAATGCATGTCACATTTAATTTAACTAGAGGACCGCGAGGCACCCCTGGCCTGCTTGATGCACAATTAAGTGTCGTTGGCCTATATATAGGGTTTAATTAGGGTTTAGGGTTAGCTAGCTGGGTTTAGGGTTTAGTGTTTTGGGTGTTTAGCTAGGGTCTAGGGTTTAGGGTTTAGTGTTTACTGTGTTTAGAGGGTCTAGGGTTTAGTGTTTAGGGTGTTTAGGGTCTAGGGTTTAGGGTCTAGTGTTTAGGGTCTATGGTTTAGGGTTTAATTAGTGTTTAGGGTGTTTAGGGTTTAGGGTTTAGTGTTTACGGTGTTTAGGGTCTAGGGTTTAGGGTTTAGTGTTTAGGGTCTAGGGTTTAGGGTTTAATTAGTGTTTAGGGTGTTTATAGGGTTTAGGGTTTAGGGTTTAGGGTTTTAGGGTTTAGGGTTTAGGGTTTAGGGTTTAGGGTTTATGGTTTAGGGTTTACGGTGTTTAGGGTCTAGGGTTTAGGGTTTAGTGTTTAGGGTGTTTAGGGTCTAGGGTTTAGTGTGTTTAGGGTGTTTAGGGTTTAGGGGATTAGGGATTAGGGTTTTAGGGTTGTTTAAGGTTTAGGGATCATCGATCGAGTGCGCACACACACATTATTAGAGGCACACGCGCCTTTGCGCATAAAGTGCATGCGTATATGTGTGTGTTTTTTGGCCACCAACGACATATAGATGATCGAGAGAGAGAGATTGAAATCCCCCAAGAATATGTTCAAATATATATTAAAATATATGCACGAATTAATGCATGCATGGTAGGCCATGCATGCACACTAATTATATATATATTATGAGGAAACTTAATCAAATGTGTTTTCATTCGAGAGAACTTGTCAAAATTCAAGTTAATTAATTTATCATCGATAATTATATAATTAATTAATGAATCTCAGGGAGATGTTATACAACATATGATCGATATATAGGCCATGTATATATTAATTGGTTTTAATCTACCGTTTTTGCTAGCTAGCTGCATGCTATATATAGAGCATGTTTTTATTAGATCGGGTTATAGCTAGTATAGTTTAGGGTTATGTGTTTTAATTAACTAGGGTTTGATTAGCTAGGGGTTAGTTATATATATATGGTTTAGGGTTAATGCATGTCACATTTAATTTAACTAGAGGACCGCGAGGCACCCCTGGCCTGCTTGATGCACAATTAAGTGTCGTTGGCCTATATATATAGGGTTTAATTAGGGTTTAGGGTTAGCTAGCTGGGTTTAGGGTTTAGTGTTTTGGGTGTTTAGCTAGGGTCTAGGGTTTAGGGTTTAGTGTTTACTGTGTTTAGAGGGTCTAGGGTTTAGTGTTTAGGGTGTTTAGGGTCTAGGGTTTAGGGTCTAGTGTTTAGGGTCTATGGTTTAGGGTTTAATTAGTGTTTAGGGTGTTTAGGGTTTAGGGTTTAGTGTTTACGGTGTTTAGGGTCTAGGGTTTAGGGTTTAGTGTTTAGGGTCTAGGGTTTAGGTTTTAATTAGTGTTTAGGGTGTTTATAGGGTTTAGGGTTTAGTGTTTAGGGTTTAGGGTTTTAGGGTTTAGGGTTTAGGGTTTAGGGTTTAGGGTTTATGGTTTAGGGTTTACGGTGTTTAGGGTCTAGGGTTTAGGGTTTAGTGTTTAGGGTGTTTAGGGTCTAGGGTTTAGTGTGTTTAGGGTGTTTAGGGTTTAGGGGATTAGGGATTAGGGTTTTAGGGTTGTTTAAGGTTTAGGGATCATCGATCGAGTGCGCACACACATTATTAGAGGCACCCGCGCCTTTACGCATCAAGTGCATGCGTATATATGTGTGTTTTTTGGGCCACCAACGATATATAGATGATCGAGAGAGAGAGAGATTGAAATCCCCAAGAATATGTTCAAATATACATTAAAATATATGCACGAATGCATTGTAGGCCATGCATGCACACTAATTATATATATATTATGAGGCAACTTAATCAAATGTGTTTTCATTCGAGAGAACTTGTCAAAGTTCAAGTTAATTAATTTATCACGATAATTATATAATTAATTAATGATTCTCAGGGATATGTTATACAACATGATCGATATAGGCCATGTATATTTTAATTGGTGTTAATCTACGGTTTGCTAGCTAGCTGCTATATATAGAGCATGTTTTTATTAGATCGGGTTATAGCTAGCTAGTATAGTTTAGGGTTATGTGTGTTAATTAAGTAGGGTTGATTAGCTAGGGTTAGTTACATATATATGGTTTAGGGTTAATGCATGGCACATTTAATTTTATTAGAGGATCACGAGGCACCCATGACCCACTCGATCGATGCACAATTAAGTGTCGTTGGCCTATACATAGGGTTTAATTGGGGTTTAGGATTAGCTAGGGTTTAGGGTTAGGGTTAGGGTTATGTCTACGTTCTCCTTTCCTGTAGACAGTGTTGGGCCTCCAAGTGCAGAGGTTTGTAGAACAGCAGCAAGTTTTCCCTTAAGTGGATCACCCAAGGTTTATCGAACTCAGGGAGGAAGAGGTCAAAGATATCCCTCTCATGCAACCCTGCAACCACAAAGCAAGAAGTCTCTTGTGTCCCCAACACACCAAATAGGTGCACTAGTTCGGCGAAGAGATAGTGAAATACAGGTGGTATGAATATGTATGAGCAGTAGCAACGGTGCCAGAAAATAGCTTGCTGGCGTGTAGTTGATGGTGGTAGTATTGCAGCAGTAGTAACGCAGTAAAACAGTAAACAAGCAGTAACTCAGCAGTATTTAGGGACAAGGCCTAGGGATTACACTTTCACTAGTGGACACTCTCAACATTGATCACATAACAGAATAGATAAATGCATACTCTACACTCTTGTTGGATGATGAACACATTGCGTAGGATTACACGAACCCTCAATGCCGGAGTTAACAAGCTCCACAATAATGCTCATGTTTAAGTAACCTTAAGTGTAAGATAGATCAAAACGACTAAACCAAGTACTAGCATAGCATGCACACTGTCACCTTCATGCATATGTAGGAGGAATAGATCACATCAATATTATCATAGCAATAGTTAACTTCGCAATCTACAAGAGATCATGATCATAGCATAAACCAAGTACTAACACGGTGCACACACTGTCACCTTTGCACACATGCAGGAGGAATAAAACTACTTTAATAACACATCACTAGAGTAGCACATAGATAAATTGTGATACAAACACATTGCAATCATCAAGAGATATAAATAAGCACTTCACTACGCTCTTCAACAATGAATAAGTACTTCGTGAAATATAGCCTAAGAGACCCACACGGTGCACACACTGTCACCTTTACACACGTGGGACAAGGAGTCTCCGGAGATCACATAAGTAAAACCCACTTGACTAGCATAATGACATCTAGATTACAAGCATCATCATATGAATCTCAATCATGTAAGGCAGCTCATGAGATTATTGTATTGAACTACATAGGAGAGAGATGAACCACATAGCTACCGGTACAGCCCCGAGCCTCGATGGAGAACTACTCCCTCCTCATGGGAGCAGCAGCGGTGATGAAGATGGCGGTGGAGATGGCAGCGGTGTCGATGGAGAAGCCTTCCGGGGGCACTTCCCCGCTCCGGCAGGGTGCCGGAACAGAGACTCCTGTCCCCCAGATCTTGGCTTCGCGATGGCGGCGGCTCTGGAACTTTTCTCGTATCGTGGCTTCCTCCGTAAGGGTTTTCGATGCAGGGGCTTTAAATAGGCGAAGAGGCGGCGCAGGAGGGTCAACGAGGCGATGACACCATAGGGTGGCGCGGCCAGGGCCCAGGCCGCGCCACCATGTCATCTGGGCCCACCAGGGCCCCCCTCTGGCGGCTCTCGGGTGTTCTGGATGCTTCCGGGCAAAATAGGAACCTGGGCGTTGATTTCGTCCAATTCCGAGAATATTTCGTTACTAGGATTTCTGAAACCAAAAACAGCAGAAAACAGGAACTGGCACTTCGGCATCTTGTTAATAGGTTAGTTCCATAAAATGCGTAAATACGACATAAAATGTGCATAAAACATGTAGGTATCATCAATAAAGTGGCATGGAACATAAGAAATTATCGATACGTTGGAGACGTATCAGCATCCCCAAGCTTAGTTCTGCTCGTCCCGAGCAGGTAAAACGATAACAAAGATAATTTCTTAAGTGACATGCCATCATAACCTTGATCATACTATTGTAAGCATATGAGATGAATGCAGCGATCAAAACAATGGTAATGACATGAGTAAACAACTGAATCATAAAGCAAAGACTTTTCATGAATAGTACTTCAAGACAAGCATCAATAAGTCTTGCATAAAAGTTAACTCATAAAGCAATAATTTAAAGTATAGACATTGAAGCAACACAATGGAAGATTAAGTTTCAGCGGTTGCTTTCAACTTGTAACATGTATATCTCATGGATAATTGTCAATGCAAAGTAATATAATAAGTGCAATATGCAAGTATGTAGGAATCAATGCACAGTTCACACAAGTGTTTGCTTCTTAAGGTGGAAAGAGATAGGTGAACTGACTCAACATAAAAGTAAAAGAAAGGTCCTTCAAAGAGGAAAAGCATCGATTGCTATATTTGTGCTAGAGCTTTTATTTTGAAAACATCAAGAGAGCATAAAAGTAAAGTTTTGAGAGGTGTTTGTTGTTGTCAACGAATGGTAGTGGGCACTCTAACCCCCTTGCCAGACAAACCTTCAAAGAGCGGCTCCCATTTTATTTTATTTTTGGGTGGCACTCCTTCCAACCTTTCTTTCACAAACCATGGCTAACCGAATCCTCGGGTGCCTGCCAACAATCTCATACCATGAAGGAGTGCCTTTTTATTTTAGTTTTATTATGATGACACTCCTCCCCACCTTTGCTTTCTCAAGCCATGGCTAACCGAATCCTCGGGTGCCGTCCAACAATCACATACCATGGAGGAGTGTCTATTTTTGTTAATTAATTTGGGACTGGGAATCCCATTGCCAGCTCTTTTTGCAAAATTATTGGATAAGCGGATGAAGCCACTAGTCCATTGGTGAAAGTTGCCCAACAAGATTGAAAGATAAACACCACATACTTCATCATGAGCTATAAAACATTGACACAAATAAGAGGTAATAACTTTTGAATTTGTTTAAAGGTAGCACTCAAGCAATTTACTTTGGAATGGCGGAGAAATACCATGTAGTAGGTAGGTATGGTGGACACAAATGGCATGAATATTGGCTCAAGTATTTGGATGCATGAGAAGTATTCCCTCTCGATACAAGGCTTAGGCTAGCAAGGTTATTTGAAACAAACACAAGGATGAACCGGTGCAGCAAAACTCACATAAAAGACATATTGTAAACATTATAAGACTCTACACCGTCTTCCTTGTTGTTCAAACACAATACTAGAAATTATCTAGACCTTAGAGAGACCAATTATGCAAACCAAATTTTAGCATGCTCTATGTATTTCTTCACTAATAGGTGCAAAGTATATGATGCAAGAGCTTAAACATGAGCACAACAATTGCCAAGTATCACATTATCCAAGACATTTTACCAATTACTACATGTAGCATTTTCCAATTCCAACCATATAACAATTTAACGAAGAGGAAACTTCGCCATGAATATTATGAGCTAAGAACACATGTGTTCATACGAACCAGCGGAGCGTGTCTCTCTCCCACACAAGGATGAACTTATTCAGAGAACTAAGATAACAAAACAAAAACAAAAATAAAAGCACACAGACGCTCCAAGTAAAGTACATAAGATGTGATGAATAAAAATATAGTTTCACTAGAAGAAACCTGATAAGTTGTCGATGAAGAAGGGGATGCCTTGGGCATCCCCAAGCTTAGATGCTTGAGTCTTCTTAAAATATGCAGGGATGAACCACGGGGGCATCCCCAAGCTTAGAGCTTTCACTCCTCTTGATCATAGTATATCATTCTCCTCTCTTGACCCTTGAAAACTTCCTTCACACCAAACTTCAAGCAAACTCATTAGAGGGTTAGTGCATAATAAAAAATTCACATGTTCAGAGGTGACACAAACATTCTTTTCACTTCTGGACATTGCATAAAACTTCTGAAAGTTAATGGAACAAAGAAACTCATTCAACTTAACAAAAGCGGCAATGCGAAATAAAAGGCAGAATCTGTCAAAAACAGAACAGTCCGTAAAGACGAATTTAAATCTGGCACCAGACTTGCTCAAATGGAAAAACTCAAAACTAATGAAAGTTGCGTACATATCTGAGGATCACGCTCGTAAATTGGCAGATTTTTTCGAATTTTCTACAGAGAACTGTGCCCAGATTCGTGACAGACAGCAATGCTGTTTCTGCGCAGCGATCCCAAATATAACATCAACTTTGACATAGAAACTTTACTTGGCACAAAAACATGATAAGGAGAGGTTGCTACAGTAGTAAACAACTTCAAAGACACAAATATAAAACAAAGTACTGTAGTAAAAAAAACACATGGGTTATCTCCCAAGAAGTTCTTTCTTTATAGCCATTAAGATGGGCTCAGCAGTTTTAATGATGCACTCGCAAGAAATAGTAGTTGAAGCAAAAGAGAGCATCAAGAGGCAAATTCAAAACACATTTAAGTCTAACATGCTTCCTATGCATAAGAATCTTGTAAATAAACAAGTTCATGAAGAGCAAAGTAACAAGCATAGGAAGATAAAACAAGTGTAGCTTCAAAAATTTCAGCACATAGAGAGGTGTTTTAGTAACATGAAAATTTCTACAACCATATTTTCCTCTCTCATAATAACTTTCAGTAGCATCATGAGCAAACTCAACAATATAACTATCACATAAAGCATTCTTATCATGAGTCTCATGCATAAAATAATTACTACTCCCAACATAAGCATAATCAATTTTATTAGTTGTAGTGGGAGCAAATTCAACAAAGTAGCTATCAAATATAGGAGGTATATTGTAATCATAATCAAATTTATCCTCCATAACAGGTGGTAACAAAAGACTACTATCATTATAATCATCATAAATAGGAGGCAAAGTATCATCAAAGTAAATTTTCTCCTCAATGCTTGGGGGACTAAAAATATCATGCTCATCAAAGCCAGCTTCCCCAAGCTTAGAATTTTCCATAGCATTAGCAACAATAGTGTTCAAAGCATTCATATTAATATGTTCCATGGGTTTTTTAATTTTCGCATCAAACCATCCATGTCTTAAATCAGGAAATAGAATAAGAAGCTCATTGTTGTCCATTATGCCTAACTAGTGTAAACAAGAAACCAAATGTCGCAATTGCAGAGTCTAAAGGAAATAGCTTAGTACTTACAACGGCGAAAATAGCTTAGTAGCCGAGATCCGGAGTGTGAGTACCTTTTACCTTTCCTCCCCGGCAACGGCGCCAGAAAAGTGCTTGATGTCTACGTTCCCCCTCCTTTCCTGTAGACAGTGTTGGGCCTCCAAGTGCAGAGGTTTGTAGAACAGCAGCAAGTTTTCCCTTAAGTGGATCACCCAAGGTTTATCGAACTCAGGGAGGAAGAGGTCAAAGATATCCCTCTCATGCAACCCTGCAACCACAAAGCAAGAAGTCTCTTGTGTCCCCAACACACCAAATAGGTGCACTAGTTCGGCGAAGAGATAGTGAAATACAGGTGGTATGAATAAGTATGAGCAGTAGCAACGGTGCCAGAAAATAGCTTGCTGGCGTGTAGTTGATGGTGGTAGTATTGCAGCAGTAGTAACGCAGTAAAACAGTAAACAAGCAGTAGTAACTCAGCAGTATTTAGGGACAAGGCCTAGGGATTACACTTTCACTAGTGGACACTCTCAACATTGATCACATAACAGAATAGATAAATGCATACTCTACACTCTTGTTGGATGATGAACACATTGCGTAGGATTACACGAACCCTCAATGCCGGAGTTAACAAGCTCCACAATAATGCTCATGTTTAAGTAACCTTAAGTGTAAGATAGATCAAAACGACTAAACCAAGTACTAGCATAGCATGCACACTGTCACCTTCATGCATATGTAGGAGGAATAGATCACATCAATATTATCATAGCAATAGTTAACTTCGCAATCTACAAGAGATCATGATCATAGCATAAACCAAGTACTAACACGGTGCACACACTGTCACCTTTGCACACATGCAGGAGGAATAAAACTACTTTAATAACACATCACTAGAGTAGCACATAGATAAATTGTGATACAAACACATTGCAATCATCAAGAGATATAAATAAGCACTTCACTACGCTCTTCAACAATGAATAAGTACTTCGTGAAATATAGCCTAAGAGACCCACACGGTGCACACACTGTCACCTTTACACACGTGGGACAAGGAGTCTCCGGAGATCACATAAGTAAAACCCACTTGACTAGCATAATGACATCTAGATTACAAGCATCATCATATGAATCTCAATCATGTAAGGCAGCTCATGAGATTATTGTATTGAACTACATAGGAGAGAGATGAACCACATAGCTACCGGTACAGCCCCGAGCCTCGATGGAGAACTACTCCCTCCTCATGGGAGCAGCAGCGGTGATGAAGATGGCGGTGGAGATGGCAGCGGTGTCGATGGAGAAGCCTTCCGGGGGCACTTCCCCGCTCCGGCAGGGTGCCGGAACAGAGACTCCTGTCCCCCAGATCTTGGCTTCGCGATGGCGGCGGCTCTGGAACTTTTCTCGTATCGTGGCTTCCTCCGTAAGGGTTTTCGATGCAGGGGCTTTAAATAGGCGAAGAGGCGGCGCAGGAGGGTCAACGAGGCGATGACACCATAGGGTGGCGCGGCCAGGGCCTGGGCCGCGCCACCATGTCATCTGGGCCCACCAGGGCCCCCCTCTGGCGGCTCTCGGGTGTTCTGGATGCTTCCGGGCAAAATAGGAACCTGGGCGTTGATTTCGTCCAATTCCGAGAATATTTCGTTACTAGGATTTCTGAAACCAAAAACAGCAGAAAACAGGAACTGGCACTTCGGCATCTTGTTAATAGGTTAGTTCCATAAAATGCGTAAATACGACATAAAATGTGCATAAAACATGTAGGTATCATCAATAAAGTGGCATGGAACATAAGAAATTATCGATACGTTGGAGACGTATCGTACGTTTAGGGTCTAGGGTTTAGGGTTTAGTGTTTAGGGTGTTTAGGGTTTAGGGATTAGGGATTTAAGGTTTTAGGGTTGTTTAAGGTTTAGGGATCATCGATCGAGTGCGCACACACATTATTAGAGGCACCCGCGCCGTTACGCATAAATTGCATGCATATATATGTGTGTTTTTTGGGCCACCAACGATATATAGATGATCGAGAGAGAGAGAGAGAGATTGAAATCCCCAAGAATATGTTCAAATATACATTAAAATATATGCACGAATGCATTGTAGGCCATGCATGCACACTAATTATATATATATTATGAGGCAACTTAATCAAATGTGTTTTCATTCGAGAGAACTTGTCAAAGTTCAAGTTAATTAATTTATCACGATAATTATATAATTAATTAATGAATCTCAGGGATATGTTATGCAACATGATCGATATAGGCCATGTATATTTTAATTGGTGTTAATCTACGGTTTGCTAGCTAGCTGCTATATATAGAGCATGTTTTTATTAGATCGGGTTATAGCAGCTAGCTAGTATAGTTTAGGGTTATGTGTTTTAATTAAGTAGGGTTGATTAGCTAGGGTTAGTTACATATATATGGTTTAGGGTTAATGCACGGCACATTTAATTTTATTAGAGGATCACGAGGCACCCATGACCCGCTCGATCGATGCACAATTAAGTGTCGTTGGCCTATACAGAGGGTTTAATTGGGGTTTAGGATTAGCTAGGGTTTAGGGTTAGGGTTAGGGTTAGGGTTAGGGTATGTTTAGGGTCTAGGGTTTAGGGTTTAGTGTTTAGGGTGTTTAGGGTTTAGGGATTAGGGATTTAAGGTTTTAGGGTTGTTTAAGGTTTAGGGATCATCGATCGAGTGCGCACACACATTATATTATTAGAGGCACCCGCGCCTTTACGCATAAATTGCATGCATATATATGTGTGTTTTTTGGGCCACCAACGATATATAGATGATCGAGAGAGAGAGATTGAAATCCCCAAGAATATGTTCAAATATACATTAAAATATATGCACGAATGCATTGTAGGCCATGCATGCACACTAATTATATATATATATTATGAGGCAACTTAATCAAATGTGTTTTCATTCGAGAGAACTTGTCAAAGTTCAAGTTAATTAATTTATCACGATAATTATATAATTAATTAATGAATCTCAGGGATATGTTATACAACATGATCGATATAGGCCATGTATATTTTAATTGGTGTTAATCTACGGTTTGCTAGCTAGCTGCTATATATAGAGCATGTTTTTATTAGATCGGGTTATATCTAGTATAGTTTAGGGTTATGTGTTTTAATTAAGTAGGGTTGATTAGCTAGGGTTAGTTACATATATATGGTTTATGGTTAATGCATGGCACATTTAATTTTATTAGAGGATCGCGAGGCACCCATGACCCGCTCGATCGATGCACAATTAAGTGTCGTTGGCCTATACATAGGGTTTAATTGGGGTTTAGGATTAGCTAGGGTTTAGGGTTAGGGTTAGGGTTAGGGTACGTTTAGGGTCTAGGGTTTAGGGTTTAGTGTTTAGGGTGTTTAGGGTTTAGGGATTAGGGATTTAGGGGTTTTAGGGTTGTTTAAGGTTTAGGGATCATCGATCGAGTGCGCACACACATTATTAGAGGCACCCGCGCCTTTACGCATAAATTGCATGCATATATATATATGTGTGTTTTTTGGCCACCAACGATATATAGATGATCGAGAGAGAGAGATTGAAATCCCCAAGAATATGTTCAAATATACATTAAAATATATGCACGAATGCATGGTAGGCCATGCATGCACACTAATTATATATATATTATGAGGCAACTTAATCAAATGTGTTTTCATTCGAGAGAACTTGTCAAAATTAAAGTTAATTAATTTATCACGATAATTATATAATTAATTAATGAATCTCAGGGATATGTTATACAACATGATCGATATAGGCCATGTATATATTAATTGGTGTTAATCTACGGTTTGCTAGCTAGCTGCTATATATAGAGCATGTTTTTATTAGATCGGGTTATAGCTAGTATAGTTTAGGGTTATGTGTTTTCATTAAGTAGGGTTGATTAGCTATGGTTAGTTACATATATATGGTTTAGGGTTAATGCATGGCACATTTAATTTAATTAGAGGACCGCGAGGCACCCCTGGCCTGCTTGATGCACAATTAAGTGTCGTTGGCCTATATATAGGGTTTAATTAGGGTTTAGGGTTAGGGTTAGGGTTTAGGGTCTAGGGTTTAGTGTTTAGGGTGTTTAGGGTTTAGGGATTAGGGATTAGGGTTTCAGGGTTGTATAAGGTTTAGGGATCATCGATCGAGTGCGCACACACATTATTAGAGGCACCCGCGCCTTTGCGCATAAAGTGCATGCGTATAGTTTAGGGTTATTTGTTTTAATTAAGTAGGGTTTGATCAGCTAGGGTTAGTTACATATATATGGTTTAGGGTTAATGCATGGCACATTACATATAGTTTAAATCTCAAGAATGTTTATACATGATAGGCCATATGTGCAAAGGAATTTTTTTCCTCGTGAACTTGTCAAAATTCAAGTTTATCAGTGCCAATGGAAACTAGTCCAAAAAATTACATAGAGGACCAAAAGTACTAGACAATAACTAATAGAACCTGCAACTTTACAAAAAGGACCCCAAAACATATAGAAGAAAATCAATCGAGTCCTTCTCGACCGCACATCAGATCTCTGCTCCGCATCCTTTCCAGCAACTCCGTCGCCGGGGACGCACCACTTGGGACGGTGTCGCCGGTAGTCGCCAGGACGAAGGAGAAGAAGGGCCTCAGCAACGGCATATTGGCTCTGAGAAGGGTCGCTGAAAGTCCAAGATGTGCACGGGCAAGACGGATGACGCCGTCGTATGCCCCGAGCTTGTGAACTTTAGCAGCTTGACTTCCCCATTGGCCAGATCTGAAGCACTGACCAAAGCAAGCCTCACCGTTAGCGCCATCACATTGATGGCACCAGATCGGGGTTTGGCCGGCAAGATCCGCCAGATTCACCATAGGCCAGATCTGAAGCCGATGACGAGATCCCCGACTCCATTGCGCCATTCTGCTCATGGGAAACACTGGATCTAAGCTTACAACAACACTAACTCCCTCGGATCCAAATTAGCTGACTCAACTTTGCTTATCTAAATATGGATGTATCCACACATGTTTTTACTCTAGATACATACACGTCTAAGGAAAGTTGAATCAATTAATTTAGTTCGGAGGGTGTACAATATACAGAGAGAAGTCGGCCTCGTCTCCGGCCGGCGAGGCCGCCGGAGAGAAGGGGGAGAGGAGCCGGGGGAGTGGGAGAGACTCGAGAGAGAAAGAGAAGAGGAAGAAATGAGAGCTCCCTGGGGAAGAACATTATTTTTGTCGTTCTGCTCGTACTGTAGCTTGAAACTGAAAATTTCGGCCACGCGCCAAATCATCCCGCCGCATCCATTCGAAAATCCCGTGACCAGTTTTACCCTTTTAACCCTGGTCCGGAAGCTACAACCCACCGACCATGGAGGGCTCATTCGGTAACAATGAAATATCTTGCCTAGATCCCGAACCCTCCCCACAGGCCCACACCCACCCACCAACCATTCGCCCCATTAGCTCAAAAATACTCTCACACGCCAAAGCTCTGACTCTCTACAGTACTAGATCTGCTTCGCCGCCGGCATACTCCTCCACAGCGTAGCCTTGATCGTGTTGGCTGTCCACCCACCTGATCCGCTCCCCCGCCGCCCTCGTCACCGACGGATCTGCTTCACCGCCGACCTCGCCACCGACGGATCTGCTTCACCGCCGACCTCGCCACCGACGGATCTGCTTCACCGCCGACCTCGCCACCGACTACCTCGCCGCAGCGGCTGTATCAACTTCACCGAATACCTTGCCAGCCAACCAGATCTGCTTCACTAACGCCCGCTTCTACTGAAACAGGGTCGATTCATCGTCTCCCGCGTTCGCCGCCGCTGGAATGCAAGTTGCCGCCCCCGTCCACCCCGCCGCAGCTTGGTTAGTACGCTGGCCCGTTAGATCGCGGTGTTTCTTTAGCCATGTTTTGTGTAGTTATTTGCAGATCTCATATGCCGTTAACTTTCTTGATGTGTTGCTTCGCATGAAGTTTGTTTAAATGTTGTACAGTACAAAAGCATTATCCGGTCGCTACCATCCTGTTCATTCTACTGACACCTGTGTGCATCCACATATTTATAGCCTTGTACCCATTCATTTGCTGCCAACTGTTTTTGTACTGCATGCTATTGTCGCACTGCTTTTATAGTCGTGCTATGGGCATTTCCAATCTGCTTGTTCTTATACCACGTCATTAGCTCACCGCTAGCTGTTTTCTCGTGTCTGCTATTCTCACACTGCTTTTATAATCATGCTATGTGCATTTCCAATCTGCTTGCTCTTATACCTCGTCTTTAGCTTATATAGTTATTGCTGCGTGCATGTCTGGTCTTTGTATTATCGTAGACTGACTTGTCAATGTTATTTTTCCTTGGGATTGATCATGCGAACCACTTATTAGAACATCCAACATTAACAGCGGGGACGCTAGGTAAGGTTGGAATCTGAGTTCGTGGTTGGTAATTTTGGCAGTTTACTTCCGTTATTATCTATAACCTATATGCATTGTTCCTTATGCAAGAGATTAACACTTGGAACCCTGCCATAGCAATGCCATTCATGCTTTACTATGTTTCTGCCTATTTGATATGCTTGTCTTGGAGAAACTTCGAGGGTGATTTGAACCTGACATTTGGTCATTCTTAATGCCAGTTTACTTTATGTGTAAAACCTTGGCATTACCCTACTCTAAATCTGAATGTCTGAAATTCGTATCTCATGCAAAGCAACATCTAGTTGGTTTTAATTTGATATCTGGTAACTATTGGCTTATTCATTTGGCAGCTCAAGTTTTTTGTTATTTGAAACCAGCTGACTTGGTCTTAAATGTGATATCTAAACACAGATTAAGGACAATGGAGCAGGAGGATTAGCATTTCACTTGATGGCTGAACCTAAAATGATAGGCATGTTGACCACGACTAGTGCACGCAAGAGAAGGACCTGCAGTGAGCCAGTATGTGCTTAGTACATGCATCTTATCTTATCTTGTGCTTATTTCTGCTACATGCTGTTATCTGATCTCTACATTGCGTAATACATGTTTGAATAGTTAATTGTTGTAACTATGTTTACAATGTTACCAGAATGCTGTTTTAATGAAGCAGTCATCATTAGAAGATAGTCGCCAAAAAAGGATCTGTAGCGACCCTGTGCAACATTATGATGTAAGTTTGTGCTTAGTACAAGTTCCATACATGTCTTATTTATGCAACTTGTTATTATCTTATATCTACATTGCATAATAAATGTTTGCATAGTTCATCGTTTAACTCTTTTTGCATTATTATCAGAATGCAGTTGTGATGAAGCAATCTTCATTACCAGTGAGGCCCACAAAAAGTTCTGATCTTTCTTCTGATGCATCTTCTCATAGCCGTCAACCTAGACCATTTCTTTCATCAGACAGTAAATATCTCAAGGCTGTACTTTATAAAAGACATGGTATTGCTGCTTTAAGATCTGTAGCTGATATGTTGACAAAGAGTACACAAGATTCAATCAAGGCGATTGCCAAATGTCAACGTGTTATTGATGATGCTAATAGAAGTCCTCAATGATTCTATGTAATTTTTTTATTTGGGCACATTAATTGCCTTGTAATTTTCCTATTTGTTTTATTTGTGTATGTAATTGTGTGTATCATTGAAATCAGATTTTAGGCTCATGAAATTTAATGCAAGTTGACTAGTCAAACAAGTAGGGCCCTACAACAGATTGGGCCGGCCCACTTACAGTAGTGTGGGACCCACTTTCATTTTGGGCCGGCCCACTTCTTTAGTAGGCCGGCCCGGTTACACGATAATGGGCTCCACATGCTTATTGGGCCGGCCCACTTGCTCTATGGTGGTCCCACATGGTAAATGGGCCGGCCCTTTAATAGGAAGGTGGGACCCACCTGTGTTTTGACCCGGCCCACTATCTTGTTGGGCCGGCCCACTTTCTAGATGGTGGACCCCACATACCAAATGGGCCGGCCCACTTTCTATATGGTGGACCCCACACACCAAATGGGCCGGCCCTTTAATAGGATGGTGGGACCCACCTGTGTTTTGGCCCGGCCCACTATCTTGTTGGGCCGGCCCACTTTCTACATGGTGGACCCCACATACCAAATGGGCCGGCCCATTAACAGGAATGTGGGACCCACATGTGTTTTTGGCCCGGCCCACTATCTTGGTGGGCCAGCCCACTTGCTATATTGTGGACCCCACATACTAAATGGGCCGGCCCTTTAACAGGAAGGTGGGTCCCACCTGTGTTTTTGGCCCGGCCCACTATCTTGTTGGGCCGGCCCACTTGATATATGGTGGACCCCACACACTAAATGGGCCGGCCCTTTAACAGGAAAGTGGGACCCACCTGTGTTTTTGGCCCGGCCCACTAGCTTGTTGGGCCGCCCACTTGCTATACGGTGGACCCCACACACTAAATGGCTTTTTAACAGGAAAGTGGGACCCACCTGTGTTTTTGGCCCGGCCCACTTGCTTCTTGGGCCGGCCCAGTTGCTGTAAGAAGGACCCCACATGTTAAATGGGCCGGCCCATTTAACTTTTGACCAGTCAACATTAGAGGTTAGGCCCGGCCCACGTAACTAATGGACCAGCCCAGCTATATAGTTGACCGGTCAAACTATGTCATCTGGCCCGGCCCGCTTAAGACGTGGCAGGCCTCGTGTGGGCCTACCATCTACCACGGGGTTTCAGCCGGTTAACGCCGTTAACTGGCAGTTAACGGCGTCTGCCACGTGTCAGTTTGCATGACGTCAGCAGTCAACGGGCTCCCGAAAACACTTCCGCAACGGTCCGATTTTCCGTGGCGGAAGGGCGCCCAAGCGCGACGGACCGAAAAAATCGTCGTTGGACTTTGCCTGACGCAGTTTCGACAACGGAACCCATATCGTCGGGTTAGGCCCATAGGCGACGAAAAATGCCCCTTAGTTGACGATTTTGGGACGTTGTCTATCAGAACTTTTCTTGTCACCGATATACGGAGCCACCAAGGTGGAACTTTGTAGAACTGTGTAGTGTGCTTGAGTCAAAGAAATTCCGTCCCTACATATCATTGATTTCCTTCCTAGCGTGCCTTTTCCACTTAGTCTCCCTTCATGCCGCGATTCAGGAACACCAATCGGCTTAAGGTCAGGAATAAAGTCAACACAGAATTCAATGACCTCCTCTGTTCCATAGCCCTTGGAGATGCTTCCTTCTGGCCTAGCACGGTTATGAACATATTTCTTTAAGACTCCCATGAACCTCTCGAAGGGGAACATATTGTGTAGAAATACAGGACCGAGAATGGAAATCTCATCGACCAGGTGAACGAGGAGATGTGTCATAATATTGAAGAAGGATGGTGGGAACACCAGCTCAAAACTAACCAGACATTGGACCACATCATTCTGCAACCTCGGTAGAATTTCTGGATTTATTACCTTCTGAGAAATTGCATTGAGGAATGCACATAGCTTCACAATGGGCAGTCGAACATTTTCCGGTAGAAGCCCCCTCAATGCAATCGGAAGCAACTGTGTCATTATCACGTGACAGTCATGAGACTTCAGGTTCTGGAATGTTTTCTTCTCCATATTTATTATTCCCTTTATATTGGAGGAGAAGCCAGACGGGACCTTGATACTTCTCAGACATTCAAAAAATATTTCCTTCTCTGCTTTTGTAAGAGCGTAGCTGGATAAATGACGTCCTTTAACTCTCTCATGCAGATTTTTGGGGTCTTTCCAACGTTGCTGGTCCTCCCGTGCTTCTGGTGTATCTTTTGTCTTCCCGTACACGCCCAGAAAGCCTAGCAGGTTCACGCAAAGATTCTTCGTCACGTGCATCACATCGATTGAAGAGCGGACCTCTAAGACTTTCCAATAGGGTAGATCCCAAAATATAGATTTCTTCTTCCACATGGGCGCGTGTCCGGCATCGTCATTCGGAACAGACCGTCCGCCAGGACCCTTTCCAAATATTACATCTAGATCCTTGACCATACCAAATATATCAACACCATCACGATGGGGAGGCTTCCTCCGGTGATCAGCCTCACCGTTGTAATGCTTGCCTTTCTTTCTTACGGGATGGGTAATCCTAAGAAATCGACGATGCCCCAGGTACACGACCTTCTGACCTTTTTCCAAATAATCACCTTCGAGCTCATGTAAACAGTGCGTGCATGCATTGTATCCCTTGTTTGACTGTCCTGAAATGTTACCAAGAGCAGGCCAGTCATTGATGGTTACGAAAAGCAGCGCTCTTAGGTCAAATTCCTCCTGCTTGTGCTCGTCCCACACACGTACACCTGCTAGGGACCACAGCTGTAGAAGTTCTTCGACTAATGGCTTCAGGTACACATCAATGTCGTTCCCGGGTTGCTTCGGGCCTTGTATGAGCACTGGCATCATAATGAACTTCCGCTTCATGCACAACCAAGGAGGAAGGTTATATATACAAAGAGTCACAGGCCAGGTGCTATGGCTGCAGCTCTGCTCTCCAAAAGGATTCATGCCATCTGTACTTAGACCAAACCTTAAGTTCCTTGCATCCTGTGCAAAGTTTGGGAACTCTCTATCGATTTTTCTCCATTGGGAGCCATCAGCAGGGTGCCTCAACATCTCGTCTTTCTTACGGTCTTCTTTGTGCCATCGCAACAACCTAGCATGCTCTTTATTTCTGAACAAGCGTTTCAGCCGTGGTATTATAGGAGCATACCACATAACCTTGGCAGGAACCCTCTTCCTGGGGCGCTCGCCCTCAACATCACCAGGGTCATCTCGTCTGATCTTATACCGCAATGCAGTGCACACCGGACATGCATCCAAATTCTCGTACTCACCGCGGTAGAGGATGCAGTCATTAATGCATGCATGTATCTTTTGCACATCTAATCCTAGAGGGCAGACAATCTTCTTCGCTTCGTACGTACTGGCGGGCAATTCGTTACCCCTTGGAAGCTTCCTCTTAATTATTGTCAGCAACTTTCCAAATCCTGAGTCAGTGACACCGTTCTCTGCCTTCCATTGCAACAATTCCAGTGTGCTGCCTAGCTTTTTATGGCCATCTTCGCAAGTTGGGTATAACAATTTGTTGTGATCTTCTATCATCTTGTCGAAGGCCAACCTTTCCTTTTCAGTTTCACATTCTCTCCTTGCATCAGAAATGGCCCGACCAAGATCATCATCAGCAGGCTCATCTGGTGCCTCTTGATCTTCTACTTCATTGTCTTCATTGCCTTCTGCAGTATCATCGTATTCAGGGAAATTGGGATAACCGTCATCATCCTCTTCCTCTTCTTCATTGTCTTCCATCATAACCCCTCTTTCTCCGTGCTTGGTCCAACAATAGTAGCTGGGCATGAAACCTGCCCGCAGAAGGTGGCTGTGAATGACACTCGAGTGAGCGTAATTTACGATATTCTTGCAGTCGACACATGGACAATACATGAAGCCACCATGTTTGTTTGCCTCAGCCACGGCGATGAAATTCTCCAGGCCCGAAGTGAACTCGTCAAACCGTCGGTCAATGTACATCCATTGCCGATTCATCTGCATGATATAATTAACATTATATGAAAAACCATTACATTTTATCAATTACAGATGAAAAGGATAAAGTTGTTAACCTCGATGAAGAAGAAAAAAGCAAGTTAAGTGTGGCTTGATTTGTGTAAACTCAAGTGTCAAATCCTCTTAAGCATTTCATCGAACACCTCTTGTGCATGTGAAGAAGAGAGGAGAGCAATACACCCCTCTTGTGAAGATAGTGAAAAAATGGCCAAGTGTGGCTCACATTTGGGCAGGGGCAAGGTCATATAGCCAGATTGGGGACTTTGTCCCGGTTTGTAATACAAACCGGGTCCAGAGGTGGGGCCTTTGGACCCGGTTTGTATTACAAACCGGGACTAAAGGGTTCCCACGCCCTGCCGCGCCCTGCCGGCCACCCTTTAGGCCCGGTTTGTAATACAAACCGGGTCCAAAGGCCACTACAGGACAGGCTCTGAACCAGTGGGGCCGCCCTGGGCAAAACGAACCGGGCCTAATGCCCCAATGGTCCCGGTTTGGTTCTACACTGGGTTATTTGCTGAGGACCAAAGGCCTCTTCTCCACTAGTGTGTGTTGCTTTTCTATGCTTGTCACTTGGTTCTTCATGAATTTATTTGTGTACAAGATTCCTTTTCATAGGAAGTGGGTTAGGTTTAAATGTGTTTTGAATTTGCTTCTTGATGCTCTCTTTTGCTTCAACTCTTATTTATTGCGAGAGTATCATTAAAATTACTGAGCCCATCTTAATGGCTATAAAGAAAGAACTTCTTGGGAGATAACCCATGTGTTTATTTTACTACAGCAATTTTTGTTTTGTTGAGTCTTGGAAGTTGTTTACTACTGTAGCAACCTCTCCTTATCATGTTTTTGTGCCAAGTAAAGTTTCTATGTCAAAGTTGATGTTATATTTGGGATCGCTGCGCAGAAACAGCATTGCTGTCTGTCACGAATCTGGGCAGTTCTCTGTAAAAAATTCGAACAAATCTGCCAATTTACGAGCGTGATCCTCAGATATGTACGCAACTTTCATTAGTTTTGAGTTTTTCCATTTGAGCAAGTTTGGTGCCAGCTTTAAATTCGTCTTTACGGACTGTTCTGTTTTTGACAGATTCTGCCTTTTATTTCGCATTGCCTCTTTTGCTATGTTGGATTTATTTCTTTGATCCACTAATGTCCAGTAGCATTATGCAATGTCCAGAAGTGAAAAGAATGTTTGTGTCACCTCTGAATGTGTGAATTATTAATTGTGCACTAACCCTCTAATGAGTTTGCTTGAAGTTTGGTGTGAAGGAAGTTTTCAAGGGTCAAGAGAGGAGAATGATATACTATGATCAAGAGGAGTGAAAGCTCTAAGCTTGGGGATGCCCCGTGGTTCATCCCTGCATATTTTAAGAAGACTCAAGCGTCTAAGCTTGGGGATGCCCAAGGCATCCCCTTTCATCGACAACATCATCAGGTTCCTCCCCTGAAACTATATTTTTATTCAGTCACATCTTGTGTTCTTTACTTGGAGCGTCGGTTTGTTTTTGTTTTTGTTTTTGTTTGAATAAAATGGATCCTAGCATTCACTTTGTGGGAGAGAGACACGCTCCGCTGTTGCATATGGACACATGTGTCCTTAGGCTTTACTCATAATGTTCAAGGCGAAGTTTCTTCTTCGTTAAATTGTTATATGGTTGGAATTGGAAAATGCTACATGTAGTAATTCTAAAATGTCTTGGATAATGTGATACTTGGCAATTGTTGTGCTCATGTTTAAGCTCTTGCATCATATGCTTTGCACCCATTAATGAAGAAATACATAGAGCTTGCTAAAATTTGATTTGCATATTTGGTCTCTCTAAGGTCTAGATAATATCTAGTATTGAGTTTTGAACAACAAGGAAGACGGTGTAGAGTCTTATAATGTTTACAATATGTCTTTTATGTGAGTTTTGCTGCACCTGTTCATCCTTGAGTTTGCTTCAAATAACCTTGCTAGCCTAAACCTTGTATCGAGAGGGAATACTTCTCATGCATCCAAAATCCTTGAGCCAACTACTATGCCATTTGTGTCCACCATACCTACCTACTACATGGTATTTCTCCGCCATTCCAAAGTAAATTGCTTGAGTGCTACCTTTAAAATTCCATCATCCACCTTTGCAATATATAGCTCATGGGACAAAATAGCCTTAAAAACTATCGTAGTATTGAATATGTACTTATGCACTTTATATTTTATTAAGTTGCTTGTTGTGCGATAACCATGCTTCTGGGGAACGCCATCAACTATTGTTGAATATCATGTGAGTTGCTATGCATGTCCGTCTTGTCTGAAGGATCTATCATTTTAGTGGTTGGAGCATGCAAAATTGTTAGAGAAGAACATTGGGCCGCTAACTAAAGCCATGAATCATGGTTGAAGTTTCAGTTTTGGACATATATCCTCAATCTCATATGAGAATAATAATCATTGCTACATGCTTATGCATTTAAGAGGAGTCCATTATCTGTTGTCCATGTTGTCCCGGTATGGATGTCTAAGTTGAGAATAATCAAAAGCGAGAAATCCAAAATGCGAGCTTTCTCCTTAGACCTTTGTACGGCATGGAGGTACCCCTTTGTGACACTTGGTTGAAACATGGCATGCAAAGATCCGGTAGTCCAAGCTAAGTAGGACGAGGTGCGGACACTATTAGTATACTATGCATGAGGCTTGCAACTTGTAAGATATAATTTACATAACTCATATGCTTTATTACTACCGTTGACAAAATTGTTTCATGTTTTCAAAATAAAAGCTCTAGCACAAATACAGCAATCGATGCTTTCCTCTTTGAAGGACCATTCTTTTACTTTTATTGTTGAGTCAGTTTACCTATCTCCTTCCACCTTAAGAAGCAAACACTTGTGTGAACTATGCATTGATTCCTACATACTTGCATATTGCACTTGTTATATTACTTTATGTTGACAATATCCATGAGATATACATGTTATAAGTTGAAAGCAACCGCTGAAACTTAATCTTCCTTTGTGTTGCTTCAACACCTTTACTTTGATTTATTGCTTTATGAGTTAACTCTTATGCAAGACTTATTGATGCTTGTCTTGAAGTACTATTCATGAAAAGTCTTTGTCATATGATTCGCTTGTTTACTCATGTCATTACCTTTGTTTTGATCGCTGCATTCATTACATATGTTTACAAATAGTATGATCAAGATTATGATGGCATGTCACTTCAGAAATTATCTTTGTTATCGTTTTACCTGCTCGGGACGAGCAGAACTAAGCTTGGGGATGCTGATACGTCTCCAACGTATCGATAATTTCTTATGTTCCATGCTACTTTATTGATGATACCTACATGTTTTATGTACATTATATGTCATATTTATGCATTTTCTGGAACTAACCTATTAACAAGATGCCGAAGAGCCAGGTGTTTTCTTGTTTTTGGTTTCAGAAATCCTAGTAAGGAAATATTCTCGAATTGGACGAAACTTTCGCCCAGGGTCCTATTTTTGCACGAAGCTTCCAGAAGACCGAAGAGATAACGAAGTGGGGCCACGAGGCAGCCAGATAGGGCGGCGCGGCCTAGGCCCTGGCCGCGCCGGCCTGCCCCCTGGCACCTCGTGTGGCCCCCCGTTGCCCTTCCGCCTACTTAAAGCCTCCGTCGCGAAACCCCGTACGAGAGCCACGATACGGAAAACCTTACAGAGACGCCGCCGCCGCAATCCCATCTCGGGGATTCAGGAGATCGCCTCCGGCACCCTGCCGAGAGGGGATTCATCTCCCGGAGGACTCTACACCGCCATGGTCGCCTCCGGAGTGATGAGTGAGTAGTTCACCGGACTATGGGTCCATAGCAGTAGCTAGATGGTCGTCTTCTCCTTGTTGTGCTTCATTGTTGGATCTTGTGAGCTGCCTAACATGATCAAGATCATCTATATGTAATTCTATATGTTGTGTTTGTCGGGATCCGATGGATAGAGAGTACTATGATTATGGTGATTATCAATCTATTGTTTATGTGTTGTTTATGATCTTGCATGCTCTCCGTTACTAGTAGAGGCTCTGGCCAAGTTTTTACTCTTAACTCCAAGAGGGAGTATTTATGCTCGATAGTGGGTTCATGCCTTCATTGACACCTGGGACAGTGACAGAAAGTTCTAAGGTTGTGATGTGCTGTTGCCACTAGGGATAAAACATTGATTCTATGTCTAAGGATGTAGTTGTCGATTACATTACGCACCATACTTAATGCAATTGTCTGTTGCTTAGCAACTTAATACTGAATGGGGTTCGGATGATAACCTGAAGGTGGACTTTTTAGGCATAGATGCAGTTGGATGGCGGTCTATGTACTTTGTCGTAATGCCCAATTAAATCTCACTATATTTATCATATCATGTATATGCATTGTTATGCCTTTCTCTATTTGTCAATTGCCCGACTGTAATTTGTTCACCCAACATGCTTTTATCTTATGGGAGAGACACCTCTAGTGAACTGTGGACCCCGGTCCTATTCTTTACATAGCATACAATCTACTGCAATTGTTCTTTACTGTTTTCTTTGCAAACATCTTCCACTCGATACGCTTAATCCTTTGTTACAGCAAGCCGGTGAGATTGACAACCTCCCTGTTTCGTTGGGGCAAAGTACTTGGGTGTGTTGTGCAGGTTCCGCGTTGGCGCCGGAATCCCTGGTGTTGTGCCGCATCACATTTCGCGACCATCAACCTTCAACGTGCTTCTTGGCTCCTCCTGGTTCGATTCAACCTTGGTTTCTTTCTGAGGGAAAACTTGCCACTGTGCGCATCATACCTTCCTCTTGGGGTTCCCAACGTGTACTTTTACGCGCATCAACGTCTTCAACGTCGGCCTCCTGAAGGCCTACCGTGGCGACCCTCCGTCTGCACCACCAGCTCTTCCACCTACTTCGGATGGGCGTCTCGAGCCTGCCCCGGCGAGTGTGGCTCGCGTGATGAAGGCCCAGCAGCGACGTGGTGTTTGGCACGTCTTGGTGCATTGGACAGGCATGCCAGAGGACGAGGCGACTTGGGAGAAGCTTGAAGATCTCCGTCAGCAGTTTCCAGAAGTTCAGCTCGAGGACGAGCTGTTTGAGAAGGCGGGGAGAGATGTTATGGTCGGTCTGACCTATACACGCAAGAAGCCCACTAGTGGCTAGTTGTGGGCTTAGCCCAAGTAAATTAGGGGCTTAGCCCAAGTAAATTAGGGTTTAGAGGAGGCCGTCCTCCTATATAAACACATGTACCCTTCGTGATTAATCAGACAAATATTCAGTATCATACTGTCTCGTCTCCTGAAGGGAGACGGGAGACCCCTGCGCCCAGCCGCACCCAACCCTAGCCGCCGCCTCCTTCCTCCGCGACGGCGCCCAGCCGCCGGCGCCGAGCCCTCCAGCCTCTCCGCCCTCACTTCCACCCTTACAACCTCCGCCCTAGACCCGGTAGAACCCTAGCCCCTACCAACCATCCATTTGGTATTTTCTTCCAGCACTCTAATAACTTTGTAATTTACCAAGATGAGTCTTTCTTTTGCTTGTTGATAATGCTCTTTTGTTGCATTGTATTTATCTTGGTTGTGAAAGACTATATATCTTAGAGAAGAGGCAAAGTGACTCAACGTTGTATTAGTGCGGGTACCCACTTTCCAATTGTTGAATAACTGTATAGGCTTATGTGCACTTCTTTTCTGCTATGCACTGGATATAGTCATTTTGGATATAGTCATTTGTCACTTTTTTCACTAAAACGCCAGTTATTGATAATTGTTGCATGTTTTTACACCAAGGTTTAAAGCATCCCAACTTTAATTTGAGCTAATGGCAAAGAGGAAAATATATCAACACTTTGTTGTTAAATTTTGTAAACGAGATGTCTGTTTTTATTTGACCAGCAAAGAAATGGCTACATGGAATAAATTCTATTTCAATTTCTTGTTATCGCGAACATGCTATTTTAACCGGTAATTTAATTGTATGTTTGGATATACCAACACAATTATTTGTTTGAAGTAATTCAGTTGTAGCATGCTGCTGCAATTAAAAAGGCTTCACATAACTTTCAGTTGAGATATAACTTTCATGTTCACTGTAAATCATATGACCAGGATTATATTCAGCTGCAAACCATCATTCTAAAACCTCAACAATATTGGTCAGTGTGTCTCAAATGCCCCACATATCTTGGCTCACTCAGCTGGCACTCTTTCCCTTATTAAATCTGTGTAGCGTGGCATTAAGAACTATTGACAATCTGAGCTCTATTTGAATTTTGCATGATACAAATAATTCAGTAGTCCGATTTCCATGCAAGATTTCTAATTTTTAGTTTTAGTCCGATATCCTGAATCTTGTGCAACCATGAATTTGCATGCAAGCACTGAAGAATAATTTCTCTAGATGGTTTGAAGTTTCCGAGAGTTGTTGTCAAGTGCATGATCTACAACCCTTCCAAGTACGACTGCAAGGTGATAACAGAAAGAAGAAGTTTTGTACTTAGCTTGTACATATGTGATCTCTGATTTTAAGTATTTTTTTAAAATTAGTATTTTAAGTATTTTTTAAATTGTATTTTACCTACTGGTATTTTTTTGTTAAATATTTAAAGAATTGTATAATAAAAAATCTGTAATTGTGCAAATCATCATGTGTTATGGAGGTTAAACTTCATGAAGTAGTCGACATGAGATATTCATATATTTTGCTTCGTATGTTGTAAAATTATTGTTTGAAACTAATCTAATTACTACCTGGCATTTCACATTCAGAAAAATATAGCTGTAATTTTAGTCAAGTCATGTGTGGGAGCTTCCTCTTTCTCAAGCGTAAATTCAGAAAACTGTTAAGGTCCTGAGAAAATCTCATGCTTATGTTTCCTTTCGCTTGCCTACCCCATCTTATTCTATAAGGATGTATTATGAAAACGATGACATAGGTGGACAAAATGAAGTTTGTATTTTAAACATCTGTTGAATTTTCTCACATGTATTATCACCCATGGCAACGCACGGGCATTTTACACTGGTGGAAAAATGGCCTTCGGTCGCGGTGCGCAACTGCCATTAGTCGCGGTTGCGCAACCGCGACCTATTATTCGCGACTAAAGGTCCCACCTTTAGTCGCGGTTCCTTACGAACCGCGACTAAAGGCCCGTCCACGTGGGCGGCAGGCGAGCGCCAGGGCGGAGGACCTTTAGTCGCGGTTCTGCTCGCCAACCGCGACTAAAGGCCGCCGCAGGTTTAGGGTTTTAGCCCCCCCTAACCTGGTTCCCCTAACCTGGTTACTTTTTAAGTTGTATTGTTTTATTTCTTTTGTGTTTTATTTTAATTTTGAAGGAGTTTCACATATTCTACGGTATACATGCATGTGAATGTACAATTTCAAACAAATTTGACATTAGAACCAAAAAGAATTCAAGAGGAATATACAATAATATATATTCAATATCGGACGACCACATATACAATTTTGAACAAGTTTCCATACATAATTTATAAGTGCATATAAAGTTCTACGTCCTCTACATAGTGTTCTCCTCTAGGATCGATGACTTGGTTCGCCAACCATCCAGCTAGTTCCTCTTGAATTGGTCGGAAGCGAGCTTCTGGACTAAGCGTCGCCCGGAGGTTAATCCTCTTGAGGTTGTTCTCAGACGGCTCCCGCTCAGTGGTGTATCTCCGGATCCTCTCACAAACATAGTATCCACATAGATTGGTCCCCGGTGGCTGAATATCCCCAGGCGCAGTCTTTGCCCTTTTAAATTGCAGCTCTTTTTTAAATTCACCGACCTTTTGATCTACGAACCGTCTCCAAACCCTACGAGGCAAAGAAAATTAAATGAACAAGAGAGTTATTAATAATTACTTTTGATATTAGGAAATGATGAACTAAATAGGCCGATCGATATAGAGCGCAAATGAATGAAAATAATTACTTTTGCATCATTTTTCTCATGTCGCCCCAAAGCGCCGAATCCATATTCAGAGAGTCGTGGACGAGAACTGTGGAGTTATGAATTTGAATTACTAGCAGAATCCAGTGGAACCTGTGGACACGATACACGCACAGTCATGCATAACTCATCGATTAGCCACATACCATGCATGGAGTAAACAAAAGAGAATGTGCTCAAGACAGAAACACTCACCCAAAATGGTAAGGAAATAGAATATCACTTTTGAGTTCCTGTTTTGTAAGAAACCGCCACAGGTCTGCCTCCACGTCCCTGGGGTGGTGTTCTAACGTATATGAATTAACGATGTGTGGGTCAATGAACCCAACATCATGGATGAGCCTTATTCGCATTTCCCGCTTCTTCAATCTGCATAATAGCGTACACAACAAGATAGTTAGGACAATATATATATATATATATATATATATATATATATATATATATATATATATATAGTGCAGGCAATGAACGAGATGGGGTAGAAATTAATAAATCACTTACAGAACATAGCAACTGATGATAGATTTGTCGAGCTCGCGCAGATTGAACAGCTGGAACAATTCATTCCGTTGAATTGTTATAGAGTAATGTTTGAAGTGATGCTCAGGTCTAACATCCGCATAAATATAGTCTCTGGCGTTTTTAAGTTTTATGTAACCCTTGTACCAATTTAGCAGACCTTTCATTTGTCGAGGTAGATCCTCTTCCTGCGCAGGCTCGACGAGAGGACCATCCTTCACATATCCAAATACTACGTCCTTCATTGCCACGTCATCAAGGCCTAATGCTACACGAAGAGTCAGACCTAAGTCTGCCGCTTGTTCTTTGGCTTTCGCTACAGTCAATCCCTGTGCTGCCGCAGCTGCTATGACATCAGGGGCTTCGTCCTCCGGACCTGCGGCTTTCACTATGAGCGGGGGGATCGACTGTTTACTTTGTTCCCCGAGCTGGGCAACTTGTTTCCCCCTTTCTAATTTTTTCTCGGCCTCCTCCAAGGCTTTCTTCTCCTGCTTCTCCGCCTCCTCCTGCTTCCTCCTGAACGTGAGTGCTTGCCTACGAAGTTCACGTTCATAGTCGTCAGGGAGATTCTTCGCGGCTTGGGACGGTGTGTTCAAAAATGTCTTAGCCCACTTCTTTTGCTCATCAGAAAATACTGGCTTGGGCTCGCCCTCTATTTTCTTCTTGCAGCTCGCCTTCCATTTCTCTAAATCAGCAGCCGCGCCCGCCTCGACTTCCTCGGCACTACATTCCCAAGACCTCTTGGGGAGAGGCTTAAGTGATGGCTCCGGTATCTTTGTGGTTGCAGGTACGTAAGGGTCCGGGTTAATAACCCAGGACTGCTTCTGCTTCTTCGCCGGAGGTGGATTGGGGGGCGGCGTCTGATCACCCGCCGGACGAGGACTGGGGGGCGGCGTCTGCTTACCCGCCGGAGGTGAATTGGGGGGCGGCGTCGGCTTACCCGCCGGAGGTGTAGGTGAGCCACCACCACCACCACCGCCGCCGCCACCACCACCGGAGGGGGGTGGACTTGTTTGCCTTGGCGCCTCGCCTGGAAACTTGATAAACTTCTTCTGCCACAGAATGAACTGGCGCTTGACATCTCCAAGTCTTGTCGCCCCTTCAGGTGTAGCAATGTCAATGTCCAGGTCCTCAAACCCTTGGACTATCTCCTCCACCGTGACACGAGCATAGCCATCTGGAATGGGGTTGTTGTGGTGGAGTGCTCCAGGTGGTAAAGCACTGCCGGTGGCTACCTTCATGGACATGTTCCCGATAGGATAATACAGATGACATGCTTTCATCTCCTTTATATCGTCCACGGGGTAGCGAGGAGGCTCCGGTGCAGTAACTTCGACCACCAGATGCTCCGGTGCAGTAATTTCGATCGTCGGTGCACCAGCCGGTGAGGCCTCCGTGGAAGCCACGCTGCTTCTTCTCTGCTGGCTTCCGAGATCCATTGGATGATCTTCATGCTGCGCCCGAGCTGCATCTCTTTCGGCTACTAGTACACTCACGGTTTTCTTCATCACATCCATTTCCGTTACCAGCTTCGCCACAACATCTGCATCCCGATCCATCTTTCTCTTACGGCTTCTGTAACCGTACGGGTCATCGTTCTGGGGGAACCCTACTTTCCACGGAATGTCCCCGGGCATGCCTCGTACACGTCCTCCGTGTTCAGGATTCCCGAGGGCTTTTGTCAGGGCGTCGTTCTCTCTGTTGAACTTGATCCTCCCCTCTTGAGCATCCCTCATTGCCTCAATAAGCTTTTGGGTGGGTTTAATTATTTTGCCCTGATAAACACACTCCCCTGTCTCCGGGTTCAGCGATCCCCCATGCCCGTACCACCAGCTTTTGGCCCTTGGGTCCCATCCCTCCGTACCTGGACGGATTCCTCGCGCCCTCAGCTCGTTCTCCATCTTCTCCCACCTAGGCTGCCAAAAGCGATACCCTCCTGGCCCCATAATATGATTGTACTCCTTCTTGGCCGCATTCTTCTTATTTTTTTCGACATTTCAAGGAACTGCTCCGATTTCTTTTGCTTCACAAATTCTGGCCAATCATGTTGCAGTTTCTCATATTGTCCTTTGAAATCCGGAGTCTTGCCCTGCTTGACAAAGTCATGGGCTAGATTTTGCTTGTATTTCCGGAATGCGTCGGCCATCTTAGAAAGAGCGAACTGTTTGACTAGCTTGCACCTCTCCTTGTTTTCCTGAATCTTGTTACCCGCCTCATCGTATCTGCGGTATTCCGGAGGTAGAACGAAATGTTCTATAAGCTTCTTGAAGCAATCTTTTTTTGTTCTCTTATCGACAAAAGTGAAACCAAGACGTGCCTTCTTTGGCTCATTCCACTCCTGGACGGTGATCGAGACGTTCTCTCTAACAACGGCTCCGCATTGGCTGATAAACTTGGTGGCGTTCTTGCTGGGCTCCAGCGGCCTGCCGGTTGCTTCGTCGACAACCTCGATGGTGCATGTTTCGTTTGGTTTCATCGTCTTGGTTGCGCCACGCTTTGACGACGACGTACTCGATTTTTTCGATGATCCGGCCGAGGGCTAAAATAAGAAAGAGAGTCGCGCGCGTTAGTACACACATATTTATTCAAATCAGTTAGTTTGTATCACCAGAGGCTCAATGTATATATATACCTCGGCGCCGGAGGTGGTTGCTACTTCCAATTGAAGATCGTCGTTTATCGACGTTTCTTCGGCATCATCTTGCTGACGGCGCCCTTCATCTTCACCGTCAAGGTTCAGATAAGAAGAGATATCATCTTCTTCTTGTCCGGTCGGCACATATTGAATATCGCCGTTTATGATGCCGAACATATGGTCTTCAGCGTCCGGATCATAGTTGTCCATAATCGGGTCAGCTCTATCGTCCGCCATATGTCAGTCCTGAAAACATGTAGTCAAAACAAAATTAAAAGCGGTGACCGAGAGACCGGTGGCGGTGGCGAATTGAAAGCGGGGACGCAACCGCGTGACCGAGAGACCGGTGTGGCGGTGACCGAGAGAGCGGTGGCGGTGCCGAGAGAGCGGTGGCGGTGACCGAGAGTCAATTTTTCAGTTAACATTCCCGTGTAGTTAGTTAGAAAAAAACACAAAAGTTTTCCAAATTCCAAACATGCCAATTAAGTTATTTTTTAAGTTATTTTTTTCATAAGTTATTTTGGTTAAGTTATTTTTTTCTTAAGTTATTTTGGTTAAGTTATTTTTTTCTTAAGTTATTTTGGTTAAGTTATTTTTTTCTTAAGTTATTTTTTAAGTTATTTTTTTCTTAAGTTATTTTGGTTAAGTTATTTTTTTCTTAAGTTATTTTGGCTAAGTTATTTTTTTCTTAAGTTATTTTTTTCTTAAGTTATTTTGGCTAAGTTATTTTTTTCTTAAGTTATTTTGGCTAAGTTATTTTTTTCTTAAGTTATTTTGGCTAAGTTATTTTTTTCTTAAGTTATTTTTTTCTTAAGTTATTTTGGCTAAGTTATTTTTTTCTTAAGTTATTTTTTTCTTAAGTTACAAATTAAAAAACGGAGAGGCGGCCGCGCCCGGCCATCTCTCGATCTCGCCGGCGGCGGCGCGCGCGCGCGCACGCCTCATCGGGCGGCGGCGGCTGGCGGAGGGCGCGCGCGGCGCAACTCAGGCGCGCGGCGGGCTGGCCGCGGCGCAAAGGCCGGCCGCCGGCCGGAGTTCGATCGATCGGGGCCGGGCGCGGGGGGGACGACGACGACGGGGAGATCGAAGATCGAGGCGGGATGCGGGCGGCCGACGGCGACGAGGACGAGAGGCGCGGCGGCCGACGGCGGCGACGAGGGCGGCGGTCGGCGAGGTCGACGACGCGGCGGCGCAGCGGCGGTTCGGCGAGGAAAGGGGCGCGGCGGCGCCGGGGGGGCGCGCGGGGTTAAGTCAAACCGTAAAATCCAATTTAGTTTTTTTTGCGAAATTTTAAAGTGAGTCGCGACCAGCCAACCGCGACTAAAGGCCCTTTTCCGAAATTCAGAAATTTCAGAATAATAAAACTAATCATTTCTAAATGTGTAAAATATATCAAAAAATTCAGAAAAATAAAACTAATTCATTTAAAAATCTTAAAAATACAAATAATACATCAAAAAATTCAGAAAATAAAACTAATTCATTTAAAAATCTTAAAAATACAAATAATATATCAAAAAATTCAGAAAAATAAAACTAATTCATTTAAAATGACTAATGTTCATACCTTGTCCATTTCTTCCCGCCTCTGTCTTTCCGCCGGCCCCATCTTCCCGCAAGTTCTTCCATGTCTTCCCGCCATTTCTTCCATGTCTTCCCGCCTCTTTCTTCCCGCCATTTCTTCCATGTCTTCCCGCCTGTTTCTTCCCGCCACTTTCTTCCCGCCTCCTGTCTTCCCGCTCCCATTTTTCCCGCCATTTCTCACTACATATATGTTGCCCGGCTTGGCCAGCATTATCACATCGATCTCTACAATCTCTCATCACTCTCTCATGGCTTCCACCGCACCCACTCTAACCTACCAGCAGGTGGAGGAGCTTTGCGCCTCGAACTACCCTTGCCCACCGGGCTACCGCGTCCCCGCCGGCTGGAGCCTAAGCGCCGGCGGCGTGCCGGTCCCTCCCGTCCCTCAGGGTACTGCGCGCCGGGCAGCCATCACGAACCACTACTACCTCGACCTCACGCCGGAGCAGCGGATGAATCCCCGCTGGCATCCCGATAACCAGCATACTTGGGACGCCTTCTTCATCAATCGGCGTGAGAGGGCGCTCGCCAGGTATGAGGAGGACGGTCTGCCTCCTGGAAACTTCCACGAGGCCGGCCGTCGGCTATGGTGGTACGGCCGGACTCTGCAGAGCGTCATGGACTACATCACGGCCGGCGATATCCCCCGCCTGCGCTACCCTCAGTTCGAGCCACGAGCGCCGCCCGACGACAGCGACGACAGCAGCAGCGACGACGACGCCGGCAACTTAGAAGGCGACGACTACCAGTACAACGGCGGCGGCTATGAAGACTACGAGTATGCATATTATACGCCTAGGCAGGAGTATGACTAAATCACTCCAAATTTCCTTTATGCAGGAGTATGACTTAGTCACTCCAAATTTCATGTATGCAGGAGTATGACTTAGTCACTCCAAATTTCATGTATCATCAGTGCTATCTCGAGTCAATTGAATCATTCGAAAATGGACACCAAACACATCACGGGTAATATAATTCACATGATTCATTCAACAAAGTTTGGTACAATAATAAATTATTACACATCATTTCTTCCCTTGTGTCCCTGCTTGCTTACGATTGTGCCGTATCCATGGAGCATCCTCATCATTTAACTTAATGCTTGGGTTGGTGTTCACTTTGAAGGGCGGAATTTCAGCAAACATATTATAATCTTCTGACATGTCTGTCTTGTCCTCCACTCCCACGATGTTTCTTTTCCCTGAAAGAACAATGTGGCGCTTTGGATCATCGCATGATGTACTGATCGTTTTCTTATCTTTCCGTTTCCTCGGTTTGCTACTCATGTCCTTCACATAGAAAACCTGAGCGACATCTTTCGCTAGGACGAATGGTTCGTCAAGGTAACCAAGATTGTTGAAATCCACCATTGTCATTCCGTATTGCTGGTCCACCTTTACCCCACCTCCTGTTAGCTTGAACCATTTGCACCGGAACAAAGGGACCCTAAAGGAGGGTCCATAGTCAAGTTCCCATATCTCCTCTATGTAACCATAATATGTGACCTTTTGCCCATTCTCGGTTGCTGCATCAAAGCGGACACCACTGTTTTGGTTGGTGCTCTTTTTATCTTGGGCGATCGTGTAAAATGTATTCCCATTTATCTCGTACCCTTGGAAAGTCGTTATAGTCGAAGATGGTGTCTTGGCCAACATGTACAGCTGATCTACAACCTTATTGTCACTCATTAAATGTTTTCTCAACCAACTGCCGAAAGTCTCCATGTGGGCCTTCCTAATCCAGGATTCAGGCTTCCCCGGGTTGTCCGAGCGTAAAATATTCTTGTGTTTCTCAAAGTACGGAGCCACCAAGCTGGAATTGGTCAGAACTGTGTGGTGTGCTTCAGTCAGAGAATGGCCGTCCATACATATCGTTGATTTCCTTCCGATCGTGCCTTTTCCACTTAGTCTCCCCTCGTGCCGCGATTGAGGAAGACCAATCGGCTTAAGGTCAGGAACAAAGTCAACACAAAACTCAATTACCTCCTCATTTCCATAGCCCTTGGCGATGCTTCCTTCTGGCCTAGCACGGTTACGAACATATTTCTTTAATACTCCCATGAACCTCTCGAAGGGGAACATATTGTGTAGAAATACAGGACCGAGAATGGAAATCTCATCGACTAGGTGAACCAGGAGGTGCGTCATAATATTGAAGAAGGATGGCGGGAACACCAACTCGAAACTGACAAGACATTGGACCACATCGTTCTGTAACCGTGGTAGAACTTCTGGATTGATTACCTTCTGAGAGATTGCATTGAGGAATGCACATAGCTTCACAATGGCTACTTGAACATTTTCCGGCAGGAGCCCCCTCAAAGCAATCGGAAGCAATTGCGTCATAATCACGTGGCAGTCGTGAGACTTCAGGTTTTGGAACTTTTTCTCCGCCATGTTTATTATTCCCTTTATATTGGACGAGAATCCAGACGGGACCTTCATACTGCTCAGGCATTCAAAAAAGATGACCTTCTCTTCTTTGGTCAGAGCGTAGCTGGCACGACCTTGAAACCGTTCCGGATACAGGTCATCAGGGTCTTTCAAACTTTGCTGGTCCTGCCGTGCTTCCTTTGTATCATTTGACTTCCCATACACGCCCAAGAAGCTTAGGATGTTCACGCAAATATTCTTCGTAACGTGCATCACGTCGATTGCAGAGCGGACTTCTAGGACTTTCCAATATTCTAGCTCCCAGAATATAGATTTCTTCTTCCACATGGCTACGTGCCCGTCAGCTCCCTTCGGAACTGATTGTCCGCCAGGACCCTTTCCAAAGATGACTTTCAAATCCTTGACCATATCAAATACCTCAGCACCAGTGCGTTCCGCAGGCTTCGGCCGGTGATCTGCCTTGCCGTTGTAATGCTTGCCTTTCTTTCTTACTGGATGACCTTTCGGAAGAAATCGACGATGCCCAAGGTACACGTTCTTCTTACAATTTGGCAAATGTACACTTTGAGTCTCATGTAAGCAGTGCGTGCATGCATTGTATCCCTTATTTGTGTTAAGGTCTAAGACCCCGTGTGTGGCCCGATCTTGCGAATGACCCAAGAATCAAAGGGGAAAGAGAGGGAGAGGCGGAAGAACACGAAGAACGCGAAGAACACAACGCACACCAACCCGATACAATCGATACTTACCCTCGTGGCTCGATGGACCACGCCAATAGAATCACCACGGGAGAGACTCGAGGTAGAATCCCGGAGTGAGAGATCGGTGTTGAGGATGGAGGTAGGTGAGGGAGAGAGAGTGGGCTACACTAGAATCTCACTCACATAGATCCAATCATCCAACATGGGGTGCCTTGATACAAAGGGGATGAAACCCTAGGGAGACAAAGCTCAAAGTCATGTTTAAGCCTAAATCTTGTCTAACCAGCTATGGGGGCGAGCTGGGGTCTTATATAGGCATACAAGGCGACATGGGTCGAAAAGGTACAAGTTGGTGGGTCAAACCCGACGAATCCGGTCACAGGGCCGGTTGGACCGGGCCTGGGACCGGCCCATCCGGTCCAAACCGGATCCTGGACCGGGCGCTGACCGGGCGGGGCTTCGGGTGCCCCGGGATAGCGTCCGGATGTCACGAGCGCCGAATCCGGTCGAAACCGGCCGGGCCGGTCAGGGGGCCGGTCAACCGGGCTTGGGACCGGGTGGGCCGGTCATGGGGCCGGTTGACCGGGCCTGGGACCGGCCGGCCTTCCTCCTCCCGCCTCTTCTTCCTCTTCCTTCCTTCTTCCTTCCTTCTTCCTTCTTCCTTGCACCATGATGAATGGCTCCTCTTCCCTTCCCTCGCTTCCTTGCACCATGGGTGTTCCTCCTCTCCGGTTCCTCGATGATTCTTGTACCTAATGATATGTAGCACACCGATATGAGGTAGCATTCCATTCAAGGTATGGACGAGGTCGAGTATCGAGAGGAAGGAGTTCACCTTGTCGCGTGTAGCGTGGTTTAGGGTTGAAGGTCCACTTGGGGGACTCTTTGGCCATGGTGTAGCGTCGACGATAGGCGGGGTTGCACTTGATGGTCTTGGTGCGGAGGTGTCCGAAAGGTTTGTAACACCCCAAATTTCAATAAAAGAAAATTAGAAGAATTCCAGAAAGTAAAATTTCAAACCAACAAAAACTTTTTCTTACATATAGTACCATGCATAGGACTTGTGCATTTGAGTGATATGCCATGATGCTTGTTACCTTGTGTATATGCTAAACCCTAAAAACCCTAATGTGATCAAGTGAAGATCACCAAGAAAATGAAATGAAATAAAATAAAATCAATTGCTAAAACCCTAAAACCCTCACATAGACATTATGCCATTTTCATAAATTTTGACCCTAGATCAAATTGATCTTCATCATTAGTTGAAATACATTACTAAACTCATATTACAACTTTGTGAATCATAGAAACACCCATTAAATCAAATTCGAATAAAAATGGAGGTCACATAGAATAATGGTCAAATCTGCCCATTATAATCTGGTCACCACTTTGAGCCCCTGTATTTCAAAATTCTCAAACTAAAATCTTTCCACTCTTTGCATGTCATCCAAGACAACATCAAGGTGAACACTTTTTGTAAAAACCACTATGCCAAATTATTTATAGATCCATAACCATGCTCACCCAAAGTGGCAACATTTTATTAAAATCAACAATCTCACACTTAGCATTTTTGAGAGTTCTTGGAATTTAAAAATTCCACCATCACCTCAACACCTCTCTGGTCAATTACAACTTATGTCAACACTCACATTTCAAAAACTTTCACCTTTTGAATATTTTCGAATTTGCTTATTTTTGCATTTTCCAAAATTGGGCACTATTTGCAACTATTGCAAATAGTGATCTACCTCAACCTAATCTACCCAAACCTAACCTACTGGTTCCCCTGCCCCCTCTCTACCTCACCTACCTACAGAAACCCTAAGGGGAGAGGCTCACCGGCCATGGCCATGGCCATGCTCACCCATGCCGGCCATGCCGTGCTCCCCCTCTCTCCCCTTGCTCCACACCCCGGCCACCTTGCCAAACAGCACCAGCGCACCACCCTAGCCACGCCTAGCATGGCCATTGTCGAGGAGGAGGCCGACCCTGGCCGGCCGACGCACGCACTGGACGTGCTCACCATGCCGGTGCTGTCGCGCATGGACATGCGCGGGCACGCCCTGGACACGCGCCGCGCGGCCACCACACGCACGCCCTGGCCCCTCCCTCGACGGGTTGAGCGTCAGCACGCCACCACGACGCCGCCAGACACGCGCCCAGCCCCAACCCGTGACCGCCGCCGCCGGGAACGACGACGTGATCCCGCCATTGCCGCGGCAGACATGGACGCGACGTGACCGCGTTAGGCACCGCCCTACCCCGCTGTCTCCGCCAGTAGCTTCGCCTGGACACGCTGAACAGCTCCACGCCCCCGCTTAGCCCCCTAGCTCGCCGGAGCACCCGCGAGCATGTCGACCACCACTCTGCCCCGCAGCACCCTTGCTCAGCTATAAAAGGGGACCTCCCCTGGCCATTCTGAGCACACCAGCACCATCCCCTCCTCTCCCTCGACCACCTCGACCACTCCCCCTTCTCGATTCACCACTGGAACTCGCCAATTTAGCCGCCGGAGCCCGCCAGTACCTCACCTCGCCGCCGACGATTGGAGCCGCCCCTGGAGCTGCCGCCGGTGCCAGAAGCTTCGCCGTCGTCTACACCTTCCCCGAGCACACTGCCAGCCACCGCGGGAGCCCTGGTTAGCCCTCCGACCCCCTACCCGAGCCGCGCCGGCGAGCTCTTCTCCCCGTCGACGACGATGGACGTGGTCCGTCGGATCACGATCTAATCGTGCGTCCCACATCGCCCCGTACCGATTCGGGTGCGGTGAGCCGCTGACAGGCCAGCCCCACCCTGTCAGGCAGCCCACGCGTCGGTGGACCGTGGTGGGCTGGACCTGGGCCATTTCGCACCGTTTCGGCCCGTTAGCTTTTCCCGCCGGCCCTTTTATTCAAAATTCATTTAAATAAATTAGTTGAATTACCCCACTGGACCCAACTTTGAAATTGCATAGAAATTGTTTGGCTTGGCCAAATTTAACAAATTTTATATATTCGGAAAGCTATTAAAATTATCTACAATATGCCACTGGTCTCATGACCAGATTCGTTGTAGAATTAATTCGACAAAAATAACAAGGCAGGGACTTTTCCCTACTCAATTAATTATTAAAAATCAAATAAGATAGATATTAAGTTAGTTCCAACTCTGGTAGTTCACATATTACTTACACTAATTGATTATGCAATAAAATGGTGTGGTCACCTTGCATGATCATGCCCTAGTTTAAGTAGTGGACAATATGGCTATTTTTCCCTAAGTGGTATTGTCCAAAAATATTAGTAAATCATATGGGAGCTTTTCTTCCATTTAAATTCTGTCATGAACAATCCAATATGAGGTGAAGACTCTGATCATAAAAATCTCATATGGTTTGTTGATGATATTAAATCATTACCATGTTAGAATTAAATTGTATGGGGTGCTACACCCCATTTAAATCATTTTCTCCAAATGATAAGTGTGAAGAGGTTGACTTGGGTCAACCTAGGTCACATATTATACATAAGAGAAATTAAATCCTAAAAAGATAATGAGAGGAAATTATTTCTCTGAATAATTCAAAAGTAACATTTAAGATTATTATGAGAGGAAATTATTTTTCCTAATTAATAAGAAAAACCCATCCACCAACATAATAGTGATATGTGATGCTAGTTTAATTTGTGTGAATCATGTGTGTGCTTAGTTTAGTAAATAGATTGGTGTGATGATTGTGTATCCCGTATTCGTATTTTAGACGCTAGTACCGAGGAGTACCCAGAGGAGGAGGAGGTCTACTGTCAGGAAGAAGAAGACCACTTTGACCAGTTTCCCAACCAAGGCAAGATAATACTCTTGCAAGTGTTAGCTCATCCTGAGCCAAGCACCACCCATTTACTTTATATCATGAGCCTAATTCCCAGTTTTATTTTAAGTTTTACTTACTGTTATTTTGTACTATTGATTCGTAATTCCATAGGGTAAATGTTAGATTAGTACAAGAGTATCAAAGTTAGCCTAGGAGCAAAGCAAATTACTTAGCACCCCTCATCCTTAGTTGCTAGTGCTAAATTAAACATGACTACTCTAGATGGGAACATGTGTGGTGAAATGTTGAAATGACTTTTGAAGGTGAATATGACCAAGAGAAGATGGTGATTTTTGATTAAAAACTAGTATTGGTTTGGATGCGATACCTTTCCAATTATGGAGTACCCCCACAATACCTGATTATGGGTAGGGCTTAACTAGAAGTTTATGTATCTTAGTATGAGTTCCCTCTGAACACACATCATAGGGGTTATGCCGAGGCTGCCTCCGTTGTTGAGAAATGATGTGAAGTGAATTGTACGGCCAAGCCCTGTGCAGTTCCCAGGTTGACAGTTGGTCTTCACTGGGAGGCCAAGCTCATGGGGAGAGGTGCTCATACTAGGGTTAGTAAATGAAAGGTTATGGTTGATGATCCGCGTACTGTGTTACGATGATTCGGGGAAATCCCGACGGATGAAATCAAATGTTGTGGCACAAGTGTGCAACCTCTGCAGAGTGTAAATCTATTCGAATAGCCGTGTCCACGGTTACGGACGGTTGGAAAGGCCATACAGTTTCCAGTATTAGAATTTGATCATGTGGTTGAAAGGAATGGTGAATGGTGACTTGATTATATTGAAAACACAACAGAGTTGTGGGAATGACACTGATGTTCCCACTTGAGTTAGTTAGTATATGAATAAGTCTTTAGTAAATACTTGTGAACTAAAACTAGCTTATGCAAAGAAACTAGAGCTTAGCACCCCCTTACTAGAAATGTTAGCACTTACACTAGTATTAGTTTGCGAGTACATCAAGTACTCACGGCTGTGTCCCTGGCTATTCAAATGGCCAGACTATGAAGAGGAGCAGCAGTACGAGGAGGACGGTCAGCAGGAAGTCTACAACAACTAGGAGTCTGCTAACGTCAAGCGTTGGCCTGTGGACTATAGAGTCCTTGTATCTTACGCTTCCGCTATGAACTTATGTTTGTTCGTTGACCAGTTCGTTGATCGTTAGATCAACTATTTGTGTAATATGGATCATGTGATTCCAATTTGTAAGACTTTATGAGTTGTAATGAATGATGACTGTGATACTTAACTATTATGCCTCGCAACAACAATATTCCTGGGATTGCGATGTATGACATAATAGGCATCCGGACTTAAAAATCCGGGTGTTGACAAGTTGGTATCAGAGCCATTGTTTGACCTTAGGAGACCCTAGTTTAGAATGGACGTCCTGAAAAATTTAGTTTCAAAAGGAGAATGAAGTATTTCTGAAAAACTAAGTCTTTGTCTTCTCCTTAAAGTCCGTTGAAAAATAAGAAGTCATGTTCCTTCTTAAGAAATATACCTAAAATTTTGCCACACTTAGTCACATCTCTAACTTACTCATCCATTTCACTTTCAGATGGAGCCCTACGTCCAGACGGAGACCTACGATCTGGAGAACGGAGGAAGTCTGGTGTTCGAGCGCGACTTGTACCTTGTGTCCGAGAGGCTCGAACGCCCACCTCCCAAGTTCCATGGAGTCCGGATCCACGACACCCCCACCGGGGAACAGCAGTGGATGATCACCGCTGACTTGAAGGGAAGTTCGGAGCCTCCCGTCTCGGAGAGGATCCTTTTCTCCTTCAAGGCATGCAACTGGCCGGACGGGCTTGCTCACGCTCTTCAGGAGGGACTTGCTCGGGTGTGCGGACAGCACATCGCCGCACTCCGGGGAAGCCGCTTCGCCTACTTCGCCAGGCACGACACCATGGGAGAACCCATGGCACCCTCTTCGCACCCGGTGCTCATGATTCATGTGGGGCATCTGGACTTGATGCTTCATGAGACCCGGAAGGACCTGGAGCGGACGCGGGTTCACAACCAGCACGCCCAGATGACTGTGGCTCACCATGCCGAAGCTATCCGGATGCTCGCCAAGGATCGCAAGTTACTCCGCCTGCAGCGCGCCAAGAAGGATGCCACTATCCGCCGCCTTCGCGAGAAGATCCGCACCTTGGAGGTGACTGTTCGTACCCAGCAGGACCAGATCCAGGAGCTGGAGGAGGATGGAGAGGACATTCAGGGAGGTGATGACTTCCTGAGTGACGACAACGACTTTGAGGATGATGAGTTCACTGATGAGGAGGACTACGCGTTTCTGGAGCCCGAGGAGGATGGGATCATCACCATCGATGTGGACATTGATATTGAGGGGTAGTTGCACTAGATCACATGTGTAGGAATGGCTTGTACCCCGTCCTTTGTATCGTAGCATGAAGGGTTCTTAAAACCCTGGGTATGAGTATGTATCCGGTCCCTTGTATCGTAGAAGGAAGAAGAAGGGTTCTTAAAACCCTTAGTGTGTTAGCTTGTAATCTGTGATGCTTGCTATGAATGAATGAATGTTTGTGTGTTATATGCATCATCAAAAGTCTTTAAAGTTTAAAAGTTACCCAAAAATAAGCCATAGAAAATTCCCTCTTATCTCATGATCTATCTATCTGTTCAGATGGCTCACCGCAACGCGAACTCAGATGCGATGATGCAACCTGCAGACCCTGATGGCAGACAGGGAGACAGATCGAGCTGAACGTCAAGCCAGCCTCGCAGCACTGCAACAGTTAGCCAACAACCAGCAGGGCCATGGACACCATGACCATCCAGGATCCAAACTCAAGAATTTCCAAAACACCAACCCACCTGTTTTCAGCAAGACTGAAGAACCCTTAGATGCAGATGATTGGCTGCAAACAATGGAAAATAACCTGGAAGTAGCTGGAGTGGATGAGAATGAGAAGGTGCTGTTTGCTACGCACTACCTAGCAGGACCAGCAAGGGCTTGGTGGACAAGTGCCCGTGCATTAAATGCCGGACAGATGATGACTTGGGCTGACTTTAAGCTCAAGTTTAGCAAGTACCATGTACCACCAGGTTTGATCAAGAAGATGAGGGATGAATTCCGGGAACTGAAGCAAGGCCGGATGTCGGTGGTAGAATACCGCGACAGGTTCCTCACCCTGTCAAGGTACGCCCCCGATGAAACCGACACCAATGAGAAAAGGAAGGAGAGATTCCTGAACGGCCTGCACGACGAGATGCAGACAGTACTGGTCAACATCCCCTTTGCTGACCTTGAAGCCTTAGTGGATTCTTCCATCCAAATGGAAGGCAAGTTGCACCAGGCCAATGAAAACCGCAAGCGCCGCATGATGAATCAGAGTGGGCCCAGCAATGCCCCGAGATACCGCCCTAGCTCAAGCAGTGGATTCGCCCCCAGAAACAACAAGCCCCAGAACCAAGTGTCGCGCCCCGGATTTCAGAACCGGAGCGGAGGAAACCCAAGGCCAGGAGGCCCCCACCACAACAGCAACAACCCCAACTCCTATGTGCACCACAACAACAACTTCAACCGCGCTCCGCCGCGAGCCCCCAACACCAACAACAACAACACCAACACTGCACCAAGGACCGGGAGCAATGCTATTCCGGTTGGAACCAAGGACAAGTCCACAATCACCTGCTATGAATGTGGAGTGGTGGGACACTTCTCCAATGAGTGCCCCAAAAGGCTGGCCAAGCTCGCCGGCAACACCGCTGCACCTGCTCAGCAGCAACGCCGTGTCTCCACCGGCAAGAAGTTCGCCCCCAACAACCCGCACAACCGCGGAGGTCGCCTCTACCACATGAACGCCGAGGAAGCCCAGGAAGCTCCAGATGTGGTGCTGGGTATGTTCTCTGTTAACTCAATACCAGCAAGAGTGTTGTTTGATTCCGGAGCATCACATTCATTTGTTACCGAAGATTTTGTGAGCACTAGTAAGATTCAACCAATCAGCTTGAAACATGTCATGATAGTTCAAATACCTGGATCAACTACTAAAGCTAGAAAATTTTGCAAAGAAGTACCCATCAGAATTCAAGAAATAATGTTTTTTGCAAACTTAATTGTTCTGGGAACAAAAGGATTGGAAGTAGTACTAGGAATGGATTGGATGGCGAAACATCATGGATTGATAGACTGCGCCAGGAAGGCCATCACCATGACTAGTAGCACCGGAATAACACTAGAACATGTGTCTGAAAAACTCCCCAGAAATTTCACTTGCAACCAAGGAGTAGCCAAACCAACTCTGGATCAGATCAGGGTCGTTTGTCGATACGCTGATGTGTTTCCGGATGATCTACCCGGTATGCCCCCGGATCGGGATATCGAGTTTATCATCGAGTTAATTCCTGGAACAGGACCGATAGCCCAGAGAGCCTATAGCATGAACCCGGCAGAATTGAGAGAACTGAAGAAGCAACTGGATGATATGTTGCACAAGGGTCTGATTCGACCAAGTTCGTCGCCTTGGAGATCACCAGTTTTATTTGTGGATAAGAAAGATGGTGCCAATCGGTTATGTACGGATTATCGTAAACTTAACGATGTCACCATCAAAAACAAATACCCCTTGCCAAAGATAGAAGACCTGTTTGACCAGCTAGCCGGTGCCACAGTATTCTCCAAGATTGACCTTAGGACTGGCTACCATCAACTGAAGATCCGTGCAACGGATATCCCAAAGACTGCCTTCACCACCAGATATGGACTGTATGAGTACAATGTCATGTCATTTGGATTGACCAATGCCCCCGCCTATTTCATGAACCTCATGAACAAGGTCTTCATGAACTTTTTGGATAAGTTTGTCGTTGTTTTCATCGATGACATTCTTATCTACTCCAAAACCGAAGAGGAACATGAACAACACTTGGAAATAATCCTAGAAACCCTGAGGCAGCACAAGTTATATGCCAAGTTTAGTAAGTGTGAGTTTTGGTTGAAGGAGGTAGGATTCCTGGGACATATATTGTCCGCAGGAGGAATTGCTGTAGATCCCGCCAAGATCAAGACTGTCACAGAATGGAAAGCCCCAACCACTCAGACCGAGGTCCGTGCATTTCTCGGATTAGCGGGATATTACCGCCGATTCGTGGAAGGATTTTCCAGCATAGCCCGACCCATGACTCAACTGCTGAAGAAGGACAAGAAGTTTGAATGGACTGCCAAATGTGAAGAAAGTTTCCAACAGCTCAAGAACAGATTGACCACAGCCCCAATATTGATCATGCCGGATATCACCAAGCCGTTTGATGTCTACTGTGATGCGTCCAAGATTGGTCTTGGATGTGTGTTGATGCAAGGAGGCAAAGTGATATCATACCTGTCCCGGCAACTGAAACAGCATGAGCAGAACTACCCAACCCATGACCTCGAACTCGCAGCCGTAGTGTTAGCCCTGAAAGTTTGGCGTCATTACCTCATGGGTAATCGATGCGAAATCTATTCTGATCACAAGAGCCTGAAGTATATCTTCACCCAGAAAGAGCTGAACATGAGGCAACGCAGATGGTTAGAGTTAATCAAGGATTATGATATGGAGATCCACTATCACCCCGGCAAGGCCAATGTAGTAGCAGATGCCCTGAGTAGACTGCCTTGTCAGTTAAACTCCATGATAGCAAAGGAACAGCCTAGCCTACACCAAGAGTTTGAGCATTTCAGAATGGAGCTAGTTAGTGAAGGATACCTAGCCAGCATAGAACTGCAGCCTACTTTGGTTGGACAGATCAAAGAAGCCCAGAAGGGAAATGCCAGCATAGACGGAATCAAGAGTCAGATAGCTGCAGGAAAGGCACCAGGATTCACCATCGATGAAGAAGGAGTACTTTGGTACAACGGTCGCCTGTGTGTACCGTCAGATTCAGAATTGAAGCAAGTCATACTGAAGGAAGCTCACGACACCCTGTATTCCATTCACCCCGGAGGAACCAAGATCTACCAAGACCTGAAGGAACAATTCTGGTGGCATGGACTGAAGAGAGAAATTGGAAGCTACATCGCCAAGTGTGACATCTCAGCGAGTCAAGGCAGAACATCGGCGACCCGGGACTGTTGCAACCCTTACAGATTCCTGAGTGGAAATGGGATTCTGTGGGGATGGACTTTATCACAGGACTGCCCAAATCTAGCAGAGGAAATGACTCCATTTGGGTTGTCATTGATAGGTTGACCAAGGTTGCACACTTCATCCCTGTCAAGACCACCTACCAAGGCCCAAAGTTAGCTGAGTTATACATCTCAAGGATAGTAGCCCTGCATGGAACCCCTAAGTCAATTGTGTCAGATAGAGGATCACAGTTACCTCAAGATTCTGGCAGAAAGTGCATGAAGGACTAGGAACCCGTCTAAACTTCAGCACCGCTTATCACCCGCAGACGACGGACAGACTGAGAGAGTCAACCAGATACTGGAAGATATGTTGAGTGCTGGAGTATGGATCCAAGTGGGAAGATTGTCTGCCTTACGCACTCTTACAACAACAGTTATCAAGCCAGCTTACAGATGGCCCCCTTTGAAGCCCTGTACGGAAGGAAATGCCGTACCCCTGAACTGGTCGGAAGTAGGAGAAAGCCAAGTCTTCGGCCCGGATGTTCTGCGAGAAGCGAAGAGAAGGTGCACAAGATCCGCGAGTACCTCAAGACAGCGCAGTCAAGACAGAAGAGCTACGCCGACAAGAGACGCCGAGAGATGACCTTTGAGATCGGAGACTTCGTCTATCTCAAGGTGTCACCCCTCAAGGGAATGCAGAGATTCCAGCTGAAAGGAAAGCTCGCACCCCGATATGTCGGACCTTTCAAAGTTCTGAGTCGCCGAGGTGAAGTGTCTTATCAACTGGAACTCCCTGAAGAAATGGCAGCTGTGCACAACGTGTTCCACATCTCACTCCTCCGGAAGTGCCTTGAAGTCCCCGAGAAGACGGAGGTATTCAAGAACATCGATCATCGATCGGTGGATATCAACACTGACTTGACATACCGCGAAGTGCCTATCCGCATCCTGGAGGAAGCCTACAGAACCACCCGCACCCGAAGTATCAAGTTTCTGAAGATACAGTGGAGCAACCATACCGAAGATGAAGCCACTTGGGAGCGGGAGGAAGACATGAAGAAAGAATACCCAGATCTCTTTAGTACCTAATTTTCTTTAGATCTCGGGACGAGATCTTTTGTAAGGGGGAAGGGTTTGTAACACCCCAAATTTCAATAAAAGAAAATTAGAAGAATTCCAGAAAGTAAAATTTCAAACCAACAAAAACTTTTTTACATATAGTACCATGCATAGGACTTGTGCATTTGAGTGATATGCCATGATGCTTGTTACCTTGTGTATATGCTAAACCCTAAAAACCCTAATGTGATCAAGTGAAGATCACCAAGAAAATGAAATGAAATAAAATAAAATCAATTGCTAAAACCCTAAAACCCTCACATAGACATTATGCCATTTTCATAAATTTTGACCCTAGATCAAATTGATCTTCATCATTAGTTGAAATACATTACTAAACTCATATTACAACTTTGTGAATCATAGAAACACCCATTAAATCAAATTCGAATAAAAATGGAGGTCACATAGAATAATGGTCAAATCTGCCCATTATAATCTGGTCACCACTTTGAGCCCCTGTATTTCAAAATTCTCAAACTAAAATCTTTCCACTCTTTGCATGTCATCCAAGACAACATCAAGGTGAACACTTTTTGTAAAAACCACTATGCCAAATTATTTATAGATCCATAACCATGCTCACCCAAAGTGGCAACATTTTATTAAAATCAACAATCTCACACTTAGCATTTTTGAGAGTTCTTGGAATTTAAAAATTCCACCATCACCTCAACACCTCTCTGGTCAATTACAACTTATGTCAACACTCACATTTCAAAAACTTTCACCTTTTGAATATTTTCGAATTTGCTTATTTTTGCATTTTCCAAAATTGGGCACTATTTGCAACTATTGCAAATAGTGATCTACCTCAACCTAATCTACCCAAACCTAACCTACTGGTTCCCCTGCCCCCTCTCTACCTCACCTACCTACAGAAACCCTAAGGGGAGAGGCTCACCGGCCATGGCCATGGCCATGCTCACCCATGCCGGCCATGCCGTGCTCCCCCTCTCTCCCCTTGCTCCACACCCCGGCCACCTTGCCAAACAGCACCAGCGCACCACCCTAGCCACGCCTAGCATGGCCATTGTCGAGGAGGAGGCCGACCCTGGCCGGCCGACGCACGCACTGGACGTGCTCACCATGCCGGTGCTGTCGCGCATGGACATGCGCGGGCACGCCCTGGACACGCGCCGCGCGGCCACCACACGCACGCCCTGGCCCCTCTCTCGACGGGTTGAGCGTCAGCACGCCACCACGACGCCGCCAGACACGCGCCCAGCCCCAACCCGTGACCGCCGCCGCCGGGAACGACGACGTGATCCCGCCATTGCCGCGGCAGACATGGACGCGACGTGACCGCGTTAGGCACCGCCCTACCCCGCTGTCTCCGCCAGTAGCTTCGCCTGGACACGCTGAACAGCTCCACGCCCCCGCTTAGCCCCCTAGCTCGCCGGAGCACCCGCGAGCATGTCGACCACCACTCTGCCCCGCAGCACCCTTGCTCAGCTATAAAAGGGGACCTCCCCTGGCCATTCTGAGCACACCAGCACCATCCCCTCCTCTCCCTCGACCACCTCGACCACTCCCCCTTCTCGATTCACCACTGGAACTCGCCAATTTAGCCGCCGGAGCCCGCCAGTACCTCACCTCGCCGCCGACGATTGGAGCCGCCCCTGGAGCTGCCGCCGGTGCCAGAAGCTTCGCCGTCGTCTACACCTTCCCCGAGCACACTGCCAGCCACCGCGGGAGCCCTGGTTAGCCCTCCGACCCCCTACCCGAGCCGCGCCGGCGAGCTCTTCTCCCCGTCGACGACGATGGACGTGGTCCGTCGGATCACGATCTAATCGTGCGTCCCACATCGCCCCGTACCGATTCGGGTGCGGTGAGCCGCTGACAGGCCAGCCCCACCCTGTCAGGCAGCCCACGCGTCGGTGGACCGTGGTGGGCTGGACCTGGGCCATTTCGCACCGTTTCGGCCCGTTAGCTTTTCCCGCCGGCCCTTTTATTCAAAATTCATTTAAATAAATTAGTTGAATTACCCCACTGGACCCAATTTTGAAATTGCCTAGGAATTGTTTGGCTTGGCCAAATTTAACAAATTTTATATATTCGGAAAGCTATTAAAATTATCTACAATATGCCACTGGTCTCATGACCAGATTCGTTGTAGAATTAATTCGACAAAAATAACAAGGCAGGGACTTTTCCCTACTCAATTAATTATTAAAAATCAAATAAGATAGATATTAAGTTAGTTCCAACTCTGGTAGTTCACATATTACTTACACTAATTGATTATGCAATAAAATGGTGTGGTCACCTTGCATGATCATGCCCTAGTTTAAGTAGTGGACAATATGGCTATTTTTCCCTAAGTGGTATTGTCCAAAAATATTAGTAAATCATATGGGAGCTTTTCTTCCATTTAAATTCTGTCATGAACAATCCAATATGAGGTGAAGACTCTGATCATAAAAATCTCATATGGTTTGTTGATGATATTAAATCATTACCATGTTAGAATTAAATTGTATGGGGTGCTACACCCCATTTAAATCATTTTCTCCAAATGATAAGTGTGAAGAGGTTGACTTGGGTCAACCTAGGTCACATATTATACATAAGAGAAATTAAATCCTAAAAAGATAATGAGAGGAAATTATTTCTCTGAATAATTCAAAAGTAACATTTAAGATTATTATGAGAGGAAATTATTTTTCCTAATTAATAAGAAAAACCCATCCACCAACATAATAGTGATATGTGATGCTAGTTTAATTTGTGTGAATCATGTGTGTGCTTAGTTTAGTAAATAGATTGGTGTGATGATTGTGTATCCCGTATTCGTATTTTAGACGCTAGTACCGAGGAGTACCCAGAGGAGGAGGAGGTCTACTGTCAAGAAGAAGAAGACCACTTTGACCAGTTTCCCAACCAAGGCAAGATAATACTCTTGCAAGTGTTAGCTCATCCTGAGCCAAGCACCACCCATTTACTTTATATCATGAGCCTAATTCCCAGTTTTATTTTAAGTTTTACTTACTGTTATTTTGTACTATTGATTCGTAATTCCATAGGGTAAATGTTAGATTAGTACAAGAGTATCAAAGTTAGCCTAGGAGCAAAGCAAATTACTTAGCACCCCTCATCCTTAGTTGCTAGTGCTAAATTAAACATGACTACTCTAGATGGGAACATGTGTGGTGAAATGTTGAAATGACTTTTGAAGGTGAATATGACCAAGAGAAGATGGTGATTTTTGATTAAAAACTAGTATTGGTTTGGATGCGATACCTTTCCAATTATGGAGTACCCCCACAATACCTGATTATGGGTAGGGCTTAACTAGAAGTTTATGTATCTTAGTATGAGTTCCCTCTGAACACACATCATAGGGGTTATGCCGAGGCTGCCTCCGTTGTTGAGAAATGATGTGAAGTGAATTGTACGGCCAAGCCCTGTGCAGTTCCCAGGTTGACAGTTGGTCTTCACTGGGAGGCCAAGCTCATGGGGAGAGGTGCTCATACTAGGGTTAGTAAATGAAAGGTTATGGTTGATGATCCGCGTACTGTTACGATGATTCGGGGAAATCCCGACGGATGAAATCAAATGTTGTGGCACAAGTGTGCAACCTCTGCAGAAAATCTATTCGAATAGCCGTGTCCACGGTTACGGACGGTTGGAAAGGCCATACAGTTTCCAGTATTAGAATTTGATCATGTGGTTGAAAGGAATGGTGAATGGTGACTTGATTATATTGAAAACACAACAGAGTTGTGGGAATGACACTGATGTTCCCACTTGAGTTAGTTAGTATATGAATAAGTCTTTAGTAAATACTTGTGAACTAAAACTAGCTTATGCAAAGAAACTAGAGCTTAGCACCCCCTTCCTAGAAATGTTAGCACTTACACTAGTATTAGTTTGCGAGTACATCAAGTACTCACGGCTGTGTCCCTGGCTATTCAAATGGCCAGACTATGAAGAGGAGCAGCAGTACGAGGAGGGCGGTCAGCAGGAAGTCTACAACAACTAGGAGTCTGCTAACGTCAAGCGTTGGCCTGTGGACTATAGAGTCCTTGTATCTTACGCTTCCGCTATGAACTTATGTTTGTTCGTTGACCAGTTCGTTGATCGTTAGATCAACTATTGGTGTAATATGGATCATGTGATTCCAATTTGTAAGACTTTATGAGTTGTAATGAATGATGACTGTGATACTTAACTATTATGCCTCGCAACAACAATATTCCTGGGATTGCGATGTATGACATAATAGGCATCTGGACTTAAAAATCCGGGTGTTGACACCCCGCATCAATTTGACAGTCCCGAAAGGTTACTAAGAGCAGGCCAATCGTTGATGGTTACGAAAAGCAACGCTCGTAGGTCAAATTCCTCTTCTTTGTGCTCATCCCACACACGGACACCAGGTCTGCCCCACAGCTGTAAAAGCTCATCAACTAATGGCCTTAGGTACACATCGATGTCGTTGCCGGGTTGCTTCGGACCTTGGATGAGCACTGGCATCATAATGAACTTCCGCTTCATGCACAACCAAGGAGGAAGGTTGTAGATGCATAGAGTCACGGGCCAGGTGCTATGGCTGGAGCTCTGCTCGCCAAAAGGATTCATGCCATCCGTACTTAGACCAAATCTTATGTTCCTTGCGTCAGCTGCAAAATCTTTGAACTCTCTGTCGATCTTTCTCCATTGCGTTCCATCTGCGGGGTGTCTCAACTCCCCGTCCGACTTACGGTCCTCTTTGTGCCATCGCAACAACTTGGCATGCTCTTTGTTCCTGAACAGATGTTTCAACCGTGGTATTATAGGAGCATACCACATCACCTTGGCGGGAACCTTCTTCCTGGGTTTCTGGCCCTCAACATCGTCACCAGGGTCATCGCCTCTGATCTTATAACGCAATGCAGTGCATACCGGGCATTCATTCAAATTCTCGTATTCACCGCGGTAGAGGATGCAGTCGTTGATGCATGCATGTATCTTCAGAACCTCTAAACCTAGAGGGCAGACAACCTTCTTTGCTTCGTACGTACTGGCGGGCAACTCGTTATTCTTTGGAAACATATTCTTCAACATTTTCAGCAAGTCTTCAAATGCCGAGTCAGCTACACCTGCCTGTGCCTTCCATTTCAGCAAATCCAGTGTGCAGCCCAGCTTTTTCAGACCATCATCGCATCCGGGGTACAGCGCCTTCCTGTGATCCTCTAACATGCGATCCAAATTCTCCCTCTCTTTTTCAGCGACTCCGTGCATCAGCAATGGTCCGACCAAGATCATCAACGGGATCATCACGTGCCTCTTCTTCACCTTCCCCTTCACCTTCCCCTTCACCTTCAGCATCCTCCATGAAAGTATCACCGAAATGAGCAAGATAGCTTTCATCGATGAAATCATCCCCTTCTTCATCTTCTTCCATTATAACCCCTCTTTCTCCATGCTTGGTCCAACAATTATAGCTTGGCATGAAACCGTGCCGAAGCAGGTGCAGCTGAACATCTCTTGAGGAAGAGTAACCCTTCTGATTCTTACATTTAACACATGGACAGATAACAAAACCCCCCTGCTTGTTCGCATTAGCCACTACGAGGAAATCATTCAAACCCGTACTGAACTCGCCGGAGAGTCGGTTACCGTACATCCATTGTCGATTCATCTGCATTATTATCTATACCTAATAATAAAAGCAAAAGGGTTTCTCCCTCGGTCGTTCGTCCAATTTTTTATTGGACGAATTTACCCTCCCACCAAATCACATAATACGGCTAGATGCCACCGTACCGGTTCAATTTGTTTTATTCTCAACCCGACCTGAAGTCTTCTTCCCAGATCCACAATGCGATCCACGAGTGTGAGCTCCGCCCAAGGGAAGCGATCTGTGACGCAGCGCCGCGCCCGACCTCCTGGTCATCAGTGTGCGCACCTCGGCCTCCTGTTCATCCCCATCCAAAAATCCAGCAATTGTTGCAACGCCGCACCACCTCGCCGGCGGGAGCGACCGTCCTTCGTCGCACGGACTTCCGTCTGACGCGCAGCATCAGCGGCCTCACCTCCATATCCCTCCACGAAGGCTCGGTCTTCCCCTCCTACGCACCGGAGCAGGAGCCGCCGGCCAGCTTCCCCCACGTGGCCAGTACTGGACCCAAATCTTCAGAGGCCGCGGGGGAAGCACCAGCACGGAGGCGTGGAGCTCCTCCACTCACGCCTTATCTCTCCAAGACCAAGCACGTCCCCGCCATCTCTGTCCTGCAGCGGGACAGCCTCCGGAAGGGCTAGCTGCTGCCCCCGCTCGAGCCTGATGTCGGTGATGAGGCGGCCCAATCCGATCAATTTTTCCCCTCCTGAATACCGATTGGATTTCTTGCAGCTCCTCCACAATATCTACTCTGGTCAGTATTGAACTTACAACAACTGGATAGTGCTCCTTGTGTATGCATGGCTGCGGAGTTCCGTACATCTATGTGGAGATTGAGGATCGAAGCAAAAAAAAAACACCGGTGCCTACTCTCATCTGATTTGGCCAAAAAGATATGGGAATTGATCGAGTTAGAGAATATGAACTCTGAACTTTAGACATTAATTTTACCACTCATCTCCAGCTGCACGTTTTGATGTTGTGTGGCTGTGCCCAGGCTTGAGAAGTAGTGTTGTTGGATTATGAAAAAACTGAACATTTTAGAGAGAGATATGAGGCGATGCTCTTTTGTTGCTACTGACTAACTCAGTTAACATCGGGGATACTGAATGTTCAAGATGGAGAAACTGAACGTTTGTGAGAGACACGACAAGGATGCATTATGTTAGTTCTGATGGCCACGGTGCAAAGAACAGTCTATTGATGCTGTAATTCAGTTCCATTGGTTCAAAGCAGTAGCTCTGTTTCTCATTTGTTTATCGCATGAAATGTTGCAAATTCCTCATATAAAGGTAAATAAACCAGTAGTCAATTTGTATCATAAAAAACTGTTTGTAGGTATGCAACTTTTGCAAATAATTAAGGAACAATTTCTATCAAAATATTTTGTCCAATATTTTTTTAGACCGATTTACCCTACCACCAATTCTCATAATACTGCACATCTACCCCTGTACCGCTTCATTTATTTCCTTCTCAAACAACCTCCCGAACAGAATTGTGTCATCAAACGAACGAGCACGCGAGCGAGGAGACATGCGCTTCGCTGTGGCCAAGGTGGGCGAGCTTGCAGGCAGGTCAACGGCTGCCTAGACTGTCGGAGGGGAATACTTGGTTGAGCTTGACAACGTCATGGCTGGCTTGGACAAACGGAGGGAGGCAGGAGGCTGATCAGATATGTCAGTGCAGGACAGCTAACGTTGGGGATGAGGAGCTCATGCGAAAAGAGGGCTAGCAGAAGGACGAAGCGAGTGAGAGATCGAGCCGAGGAGGAGGGAGGCAAGCAGAGACATGGTGCTCTCATTCCTGATGGCGGAGATCGATTAAGGAGTGATCAGGAGACGAGCAACTTAGGGCAGGGCTCGCGAGCGATGCTTTGCTTTGCTAATTAACACACTTTTTAGGTGATACGGTACAAAGTGAGGTGATGCTAGAGTAGAGGAATTGCAGGCCAAGCGAATAATTGACCGACGCACGAGGAGGGATGAAGTTCGATAGAAATAGGACATGGGAGTGTGGATCTACGGAGCAGGAACAAGGGCTGAACCAGGCTGATCAAAAGCGGGAGGCCACGCATGGGTGAAAGACGTGGCGCACTGATGAAGTTCTCTCGGTATTGATGGGAGGATGATTAACTAAAGCGTTTGAGTATTTGTTTCTCCCGGTGCAATGCACGGGCACTTTTGCTAGTAATATAAAATATATAATTAACCATCATGCATTTGTTAAACTAACTAGCTACAAACAATATAAATTAAACAATGAACTACACACACATGCACATTTTATCAACGACACATCAAAGGTTCAAGTTGCTAACCGCGATCGAGGAGGAAAAATAAATGAGAAAGCTCAAGTGTGGCTCCAACACTTCATATCATGTTTGTTTCATGCTCTTGGGGCATTTCATCAAACACCTTATGTGCATAAGAGGAACCAAAAGCAAACCTAACACCCACTTGTGAAGCTTGTGAAGAAAATGGCACCAAATGGCTAAGTGTTGGCTGCTGGGTGGGTATATATAGGGGGGCGGCTTTAGCCGCGGTTGGCCGGCCAACCGCGACTAAAGGCCTTCGGGCACCTTTAGTCGCGGTTGGCCTGGCCAACCGCGGCTAAAGCCCCCCACGTGCAACGGCTGGCCACCGAGCGCCCCTGGCCCAGGCCTTTGGTCGCGGTTCGCCTCCCGAACCGCGACTAAAGGTACCATTAGTCGCGATTCCTTTACCTTCGCGACTTATGGGGCTCACCGGAAGCCTGTTTTTCTAGTAGTGTTACTAGTAAAGTAAGAAAAATATATACGTGACATAAAAATTATTTACGGTTGCAAAGATAGAGGGTAGATGTAAAATAACTATTCTACTTCATGGGGGTCAAATAGCGTGTGTCCTCTACCCGCAAAAAAAAAGGAATTCATAATTTTTAGTGCGCTAGATATACGAATTTTAGTGCCAGCAAATTATAGAGTTCATGAGTAGCCAAAATGCACTGCGTATTTTCGACCAACATTGTCTAAATAGCAAGCTTCTCAATTCTGTGGGATAGTTGGCCAGTGCCGGGCCGCCAAAAAATCTCCACCTCAATGTGAAATAATTCAGACATGATGTGAGCCTCGATGGTCATATGCGCGTATGCTATGCGAGTTACAACTAGGATACCGTACACTTAAAATTTCAAGGGGGTGGAAGTTTCCATTAGTCCCGTGTGTCCCATCCCGTCTCAGTAATCCCATTCATCCCTATAATATTTTCACTAATCCCGTACGGGCTATGCGTGACAGGCCACCAGGTCCCGCTTGAACAACCGGCCGCAGCGTTCACTAGTGGAAAATGGGGCATTTGCATCGGTTGGTAAGGCCATATGCATCGGATGGCATCCGGTGTAACGCATCCGGTGCAAAAGACCCCCCTTTAGCACCGGTTCAGTTGCGAACCGGTGCTAAAGAGGGCACCACGTGGCGGCTGCCGGGCGTCCGAACGAGAGGACCTTTAGCATCGATTTGCCGCGGCAAGAAAACGGCCCAAAACGCTGCCGCGGTAGAACCCCGGTATCGTAATTTTTTGTTCGAATTATATTTCACTCCCTCTTTTTTTCTTTTTTTTCAGAATTTCTAATATTTCAGTTATTTCACAAGTTTAGTCTCTAACTATCCTTATCTCTAGTCCAATTACTTACTCGTGCTCAAACTTCCCGCTCGGTCACCCATCCTCCCACTACTCTAGCACTAGCACGCTTAACTTCCAAGTTCCTTTCCGTCCCGCATCCAAGTGCTTCGCGCGCATGTATATGATACTAGTATCATATCAATCATATTAACATATCGGTCGATGTCATATTTATTTATTGTTCGAATTTAAAATAATTCTTTTAATAAACAAAAGTAATCATGTAATAATAATATTAAATAAATAAATAAATATTAACTTTATAATTTGTATTATTTTTAATTATTTTCAATTTTTATTTTTTTTGCCAAACCTAAAACCTGAAAATTTAAAAATCTTATAATTTGCTAGAAGTAATAGTAATCTTTATGCAGAATGCAATTATTAATTTTAATTTTAAAAAAAATAAAATATATATATAATCCTAAATTTCTAGCAAAAAACTAAAATCTTCCTTCTTTCATATTTTAATTTGGAATTTTGAGAATCTAAAAATTGGCTAACCGGGTAAACCCCGGTGAATTCGGATGTAACTTTTTCCCACGATGATTTTGATATATTATACTTTTTTCCGACGTCGTATGCAAAAGTTAATGCGGTTTTACCATTTTTCAAACCTTTTTTTCTTAATTTTCCCTAATAGTAGGTTGCATAACATACAAGAGTCTCAAAACATTTTATTTTTTGAATTTTCTATCATTTTCTTTTCTATTTTATAGTGTGAAAAAGACGATCCACGGGGGGTGGTAGAGGTGCGTGGGGAGCAGAAAAACCTTTAGAACCGATTCGTAGCTAAAGGGTAGACCTTTAGCACCGGTTCGTTCGTGGCTGACATCAACCCTTTAGCACCGGTTTGTGGCACGAACCGGTGCTAAAGGTCCCGCACAAACCGGTGCTAATGCCGCGGTTGGTCCCCTAGATGTCCAGACCGCACGAACCGGTGCTAATGACCCCTTTAGTAAAACCAAAGCCCTCTTTCTACTAGTGGTTGTGTATATACATGCACGACGCAGCGGAAGACGCAACATGCAGCTAGCTAGCGGTGACATGCAGCGGAAGATAGTAGCTAGCTAATAAAACTCCCATCATGCAGCGTCGACATGCAGCTAGCAGAATAGCAGTTTTAAGAAGACCAATGAGCGCCCATTGATCGAGTTAGGGAGTTTACCTCTGCCTTCCTTGAAAGTCAACGAGAAGAAGTAATGCGTGCCTACCCGATGTGCCATATATATATATATATATATATATATATATATATATATATATATATATATATATATATATATAACGTATAATGTACGGTTTACAATATATACAAATACGTATACGAATACAACTCTAACACCCTCCTCAATCTTAACTAGGGAAAGACTGAGATTGCTCTTACAATGCTCATACAACAGTAAAGGGAGAGGCTTAGTAAAAATATCAGCAACTTGATCCTTTGATGAGATGAATCGAATCTGCAGTTGCTTCCGAGACACCCGCTCGCGGACAAAGTGAAAATCAACTTCAATGTGCTTTGTCCTTGCATGAAAAACTGGATTAGATGACAAATAGGTAGCACCAATATTGTCACACCAGAGTATCGGAGGCTGAATATGAGCAACACCAAGCTCCTTCAGTAATGACTGTACCCAAATCAGCTCAGTTGTAGCATTACCAAGGGCCATGTATTCTGACTTAGTACTAGACCGAGAGACAGTAGACTGCTTGCGAGTACTCTAGGTGATCAAATTACCTCCATAGAAGATAGCATACCCTCCCGTGGATTGCCTGTCATCCATATTGCCAGCCCAATCTGCATTTGAAAAGGCTGAAAGCAATGTAGAGGAGGATGACCGAAACAACAAGCCAGTGTCAAGTGTGTAACGAACATAGCGGATAATACGCTTAACAGCTGAGCAATGTGGTGTGCGAGGCTCATGAAGATATTGACATACCTTGTTCACCACAAAAGATAAATCAGGTCGTGTCATAGTTGTGACGCCCCGGAACCGGTACCATGAGGATTCCAGCGATCCCGCCAAAATCCGCACGATATCGATTCAGAGACACCCTCCGACACGACGTGCGCGACGAATCACACACGTGATGCCAGAGGAATTAACACGAGCGGTAACGTTACAACAGGATTACAATAGGGCCCACAAGAAACATATATTACAACAACGACTCCAACGAGTCAAGATACAAATAGATACATACAAAGATCCAAATCATACAGAAGATCAAATACGTCCGAGTACGGACAAGATACAAATTGGACTAAGAGTCCTGAAGATAACCAATGGCGTCCGTAACCCTACCCAGGCCAAGCCGGAAGGGTAACCTAGCTAACGTCGTCATCTCGTACCTGTCAAAGTCGGGCCATCGGTTGCCGACAAAAGGGATGAAGCAAAAGAGAAAGAGGAAAGGCGAGAGTAAGTACCAAGGAACAAACTCCGGCACGTACTTAGCGAGACTAGAAATGGCTATGCTCGCCGGGCGAATATATATATCGCCTGGGGCTATATGGTAGGTTTAGCGGCAGCAAAACTATAACCAATAGAGACACGCTACAACATCCGTCTACTCAGAGAAGATAAGAGAGCGCACAAGGTAACAGATAAATACTACACAAACATAACCCAGCCAAATACACATATCCCCTTCAACAAAGCGAAGAGGCAATGTAAAAGGCACTCAACGGTGGACAAGTTTTATTAGGTATCGGTTGTAGTAATGCTATATTACTAATCAAGTTATTAGCAAATTATTGTCAACAACATAAAGGTGTAAGTTGTTCTATGATCGAGCTATACAATTCCAAGTCGTCCATAACCGCGGACATGGCTTATCGATAAGATGTACACCCTGGAGGGGTTGCCCAAATGTAACCATACGCATGCTCGACCCACTTACGACAGGTGGATGTCTCACAACAAGACCGTTCCCAGATCAACAAGAAAGTCTAGGGGGGGCACCCGACTAAGCCACCCGTGACGAAGTCCGGCCATACTCCGAGACGGACTCAGGGTTTGCGGATGATAAGGGCTAAGCCCAGGGATGTGCCCGATCTTCACGGATTTGAAGGGATTCGTGGGGGTAGGTGGATGAACGCGATGAACACGTGGGGGAATCGTGGGGATACAACACACACACACACACACAAAGCCTCGTTGGCTCGAAACACCAACTCGATAGAGGTTGCGAGAAAAGACCTTCCGGTAGAAGTCCCGCAAAGAGATCGACAAATCAAAGCTCGGGAGATCTAGAAGGGCGAAAAGACCGGAAGGTTTGATAGAAGTGCAAGCAAAAGACCAAATAAGGTAGAAGTGCAAGAAAAAGATCAAACAAACGGTAGAAGTCGCCAAAGAGATCTTCACGAGTTGATAAGGAGCCCGGGTGGGGATACAAGATCATAGATCTAGGTAGGGTTCCCACAAGGGTGAGCTAAGCTCAGGTTTTCTTTCAAATCAAGTCTAATCCCAGATCTGAGCCAACTAGGCTATTTATAGGTGGGGGCGAAGGGTTAAGTTACATGCTGAAAAGTGCTGTTGTTGAAGTTCGGTAGGGCGGAAGTTCCGGCCGTCTTGGGCGGAAGTTCCGGTCGGGCGGAAGTTCCGGGGTTCCGGCCAAGTTCGAAGTCCCATTTCCTTGCAGTAACATCCAGTGTTGTTTTGCGTATTTTCCGAACTTGGGCGGAACTTGGGCGGAAGTTCCGACTGGCGGAAGTTCCGGTCCCTCGGGCGGAAGTTCCGGTCCGATGCTTTTTCCTGCGCGCTGGAGGGCATCTTGGGGGCATCTTGGAGGAATCTGGCCGGAAGTTCCAGTCCTGGGGCGGAAGTTCCGGCCTGGGCGCTGTAGCTCCATCTTCATCGTTTCCAGCTCTCTCTCCAATGTCTTGGTCTCCATGGCTTGTGTCTTGGTCGATGTACCTGATTGAACATAGGGTATTTGCATGAAGTAGCAAGCCATCCAAGGGGGTGTCAAAGTCATAGGTAGAGAGGAGCGAATTCACCTCTTGGCGTAGTGCTTGGGCTCGAGCTCGTGTCATTGGACCACGAGGAGGGCTTGTCGGTCTTGAGGCGGCGGTGTCCATAGGCCACCCCGTATCATCTCCCCCCCTTGGGAAAGAGTCGTCCTCGACTCTATGTTCTCCTCATCTCCATGATATGGTGAAAGGTCGGACACATTGAATGTGTTGCTCACCAAGTACTTGGATGTTGGTATGTCGACGACGTAGGCGTTGTCGTTGATGCACTTGAGGACCTTGAAGGGACCATCACCTCGGGGCTTGAGCTTGGAGTTTCTTTCTTGAGGGAAGCGGTCCTTGCGAAGGTGTATCCACACTAGGTCGCCTTCATTGAAGATCCGTGCCTTTTTCTTCAAGTTTAGTCTTGTGGCTTGACGGAGAACTTGTTGCTCGATCGTTGCCCTTGTGTCTTCATGGAGTTTCTTCATGTATTGTGCTCGCTTGTCGATGTCCATGTTCACTTGCTCATGTAGCGGAAGAGGAAGGAGGTCAATCGCCGTAGGTGGTTCAAACCCGTAGACGACCATGAATGGGCTTCTCATTGTTGTGGAGTGCTTGGCGCGGTTGTAGGCAAACTCCGCATGTGGGATGCAATCTTCCCATGCTTTCAAATTCTTCTTGACAAGGACTCGTAGTAGTGTGGAGAGGCTTCGGTTCACCACTTCGGTTTGCCCATCGGTTTGGGGGTGTGAGGATGATGAGAACAAAAGCTTGACGTTGAACTTGGCCATTAGAGTCTTCCAAAGATAGCTCATGAACTTGACATCTCGGTCGGAGACAATGCTTCTTGGTACACCGTGGAGTCTCACAATTTCCCTAAAAAACAAGGAGGCAATGTGTGAAGCATCATCCGTTCGGGAACATGGTATAAAATGAGCCATTTTTTAGAATCTATCCACTACCACAAAGATTGAATCATGACCATATTTAGTTTGAGGTAATCCTAGTACAAAGTCCATGCTTATATCGGACCAAGGAGCATAAGGAATAGGCAACGGTGTATAAAGACCATATGGATTGGAAGAGGACTTAGCTTGTAAGCATGTTGTGCACCGGCGGCAAAGGCGTTCCACGTCTCGGTACATTCTTGGCCAATAGTAATGAGTGGATAGCATGGCATATGTCTTCTCTCGTCCAAAGTGACCCATGAGACCACCACCATGCGATTCTTGTAAGAGCAAGAGGCGAAGCGAGGACATTGGAACACAAAGTTTGTTGCCCTTAAACAAGAATCCTTGGTGCAAATAGAAATCATCGATGCCCTTTTCAATGGAACACTTTGCAAAAATTGGGCCAAAGAAAGTATCGGAGGCATATTGTTCTTTGATTTCATCAAGACCCAACACATGGAAATCCAAACGAGTGAGTAAAAGGGTGAGCTTGCGGGAAAGGGCATCCGCAACGACATTGTCCTTGCCCTTCTTGTATTTGATTACATATGGAAAGGACTCAATGAACTCAACCCATTTTGCATGTCTTTTGTTCAAAGTGTGTTGACTTTTCAAATACTTCAAAGATTCATGGTCGGAGTGAATAATGAACTCTCTTGGCCAAAGATAATGTTGCCAAACTTCAAGAACACGAACCAAAGCGTAAAGTTCCTTGTCATAAATAGGATAGTTGAGGCGTGCGCCGTCCAACTTTTCACTATAATATGCCACGGGTTTTCCATTTTGCATGAGGACACCACCAATTCCAAGGCCACTCGCGTCACATTCTATCTCAAATGTTTTAGCAAAATCGGAAAGAACAAGTAGTGGTGCCTCGGTGAGTCTCTTTTTCAATTCATCAAAAGCTTTTTGTTGTGCTTTGCCCCAAACAAACGGAACATTCTTTTTAGTAAGCTCATTTAAAGGGCAAGCGATGGTGCTAAAATCTTTCACAAAGCGGCGGTAAAATCCGGCGAGTCCATGGAAGCTTCGAACTTGACCAACATTTGTGGGAGTGGGCCAATTGTGGATGGCCTCAACTTTGGAAGAATCAACTTCAATCCCGTTGGCGGAAACCACAAAACCAAGAAAAACCAATTTGTTTTGAGCAAAGGTGCATTTTGGGAGGTTGGCATAGAGCTTCTCGTGGCGCAATATGCACAAGACTTCTCTCACATGTTGAACATGGTCCTCGAGAGTTTTGCTATAGATGAGAATGTCATCAAAGTAAACAACCACGCTCTTGCCAATGAGTGGTCTCAAAATGTGATTCATAAGACGCATAAAAGTCGAAGGAGCATTTGAAAGACCAAATGGCATGACGAGCCATTCATAGAGACCAAGCTTGGTCTTGAATGCCGTCTTCCATTCATCACCAATTGCCATGCGAATTTGGTGGTAGCCACTACGCAAATCAATCTTAGAGAAAATGGTGGCACCACTCAATTCATCAAGCATGTCGTCTAAACGCGGTATGGGATGGCGATAACGGACGGTAATGGCATTGATGGGGCGACAATCCATGCACATCCGTTGCGTCTCATCCGGTTTAGGCACAAGAATCACGGGAACGGCACAAGGGCTAAGGCTTTCTCGAACGTACCCTTTAGTGAGGAGGTCTTGTATTTGGCGTTGAATCTCCTTTGTGTCTTCGGGGTTGGTGCGGTAGGTGGCTCGGTTTGGAAGGGGAGCGCCGGGTATGAGGTCGATGCGGTGTTCGATGCCCCGAAGCGGTGGTAGTCCATGAGGTAGCTCGTCGGGGAAGACGTCTTGGAATTCCTTCAAAAGAGACAACAAAGACAAAGGAATGTTGTTTAAGTCGTTAGTCTCCTCCGAGGGGCCCTTGCAAATGAGCACGTAGTGTAGAGTGGTGGATGGGTTGTGGTGCACTTCTCTCATCTCACTCTTGGTAGCTAGGAGGACACTCTTCATCTCACTCACATATGGTTTTTGGCGCTCACTCTCTTTTTGGTGGATCACTCTCTCACCTCTCAACTCACTAGTGATAGTGGCTTCCTTAGCCCTCGCTAGAGCCTTTGCATTGTCCGCAATTACTTGGCTAGGAGTCATTGGGCGTAGGATGTAGGTCTTGTCGTTGACCTTGAAGCTATAGGCATTTGTGTAGCCATCATGGTTTGCTTTCTTGTCATATTGCCAAGGGCGACCAAGTAACATGTGGCACACCGTCATAGGCACGACGTCACAATCAACGGTGTCTTCATAGGCGCCAATCTTGAAGGATATCGTGACGGTGTGTTGGATCTTCACATTTCCATTGTCACTTAGCCATTGCACATGGTAGGGATGGGGGTGTTTCCGGAGCGGGAGGTTGAGCTTGGTGCATAGTTCGGTGCTTGCAAGGTTGTGGCAACTCCCTCCATCGATGATAACCTTTATTGACTTGCCATTGATTTCGGCTCTTGTTTGGAAGATATTGCACCTTTGGTCTTCATTGGGAAGTGTATGGGTTGTCAACACTTTGGTCACCACAAGAGAAGGGCTTGCATCATGCACACATAGGACTTGCTCTTGGTCTTCTAAGGCATCATCTTCATGAGAGGTTGCGGCTTGTACCAAGGCTTCATATTCACCTTCACTCAAGTACTCCACATCTCCATCATCTCGAGTGATCATAACTCTTGTGTTCTTGCATTCAAAGGATTTATGTCCTTGAGCACCACACTTGAAGCAAGTGATATTACTAGATCCGGTGGAAGCTTTGGAGGACATGGTTGATTGCTCCGGCTTGAAGCTTGTTGTTTTGATGGCACTTCTTGCTTGCTTTGGAGGATCCTTGGAGGCAAGTGCACTTGTGTTCTTGATGCTTGAGGAGGCATTCATGGCATTTCTTGCGGCGAAGAAGGTCTTTGTCTTTGCACTTGCTAGGTCTTCTCGCACTTGGCGCTCGGCCCTTGTTGCTTGGTGGAGTAGCTCAACCATGTTTTTGTAAGGCAAGAATTCCACTATCCTCTTGACGGGGATGTTTAGTCCATTCAAGAATCTTGCCATAGTTTGCTCTTCTCGCTCATCCACATTTGCACTCATCATGGTCATGTGCATCTCCTTGTAATATTCCTCAACGGACTTGTAGCTTTGCTTGAGTTGAGTGAGCTTGTTGAAGAGGTCACGCTTGTGGTGAGTTGGTACAAAGCGGGTGTGCATGACTTCTTGCATCTCTTCCCATGTGTCAATGGGTGCTAGGTCTTCCTTCTCACGCTTCTTGTTGACTTCTTCCCACCAAACATTTGCATATCCTTCAAACTCAAGTGATGCCATGGCAACTTTCTTTGCTTCGGAGAAGTTGTGGATGCGGAATATCTTGTCAACCTTGAGTACCCAAGACAAGTATGCGTCGGGATCTTCCTCTCCTTGGAACTTGGGCATGGTAAATTTGAGCTTCCCAAAGATTTCTTCCTCATTGCGGTCATTGCGTCGAGGAGGTGGTCTTGCTTCACCATGATCTTGACGTTGTTGAGGTTGAGGTTGTGGACCTTGAGCATCTTCATTGTTGTTTCTTTGTTGTTGAGGAGGAGGTGGTCTTCCATGACCTTCATCTTGATCATCATTGTTGTGGCGTTGATGAGGCCTCACACTTTCTTCACTTGATGCTTGGTGATGACTTGAGTCTTCCTCCATCTCAACATCTCGTGCTTGATGAGGTGGTCTTCTACCATGAGGGCGATCATCATGATGTCGACGATTGTCTTGACCTTGATGGCGTGGTGCCCTATCACGAGGAGGTTGATCAACATTGATGATGCGGCGGTCTTGGTTCACTTCTTGTTCGGCATTATGGTTGTGCCTTTGAGCATTGGCCACTTGAGATGGGCGAGGTTGCCCTTGATGATGACGTGCCTCTTGCTCTTGGCGGAGCCTTTCTTGCTCACGTGCATGAAGGAGATCTTGATCATGACGAAGACGTTGTTGTTCCTCTTGGAATTGAGCATGGAGATGTTCTTGTTGAAGGCGTTCTTCTTCAAGGCGTAGACGTTCTTGGACAAGTCGAAGTCGTGCTTGCTCCGCTTCTTGAGCTTGTTGTTGAAGCACTTGAGCATCCACATTATGGTGGCGTGGGTCTTGATTGGAATCATGATGCGACGATGTAGGAGCTCGTGACCTTGAGCTATGAGAGCGCGAAGACCTTGAATGGTGTCTTCTATCTTCTTGACGATTGAGTGTATGGAGGATGTTGTCCAACGCCGTCTTCATTTCTCTTGTTTCTTGACCTTGCATGGCGAGTGTTGCCTTCAACTCATTGCCTTGAGTTTCAATCTTCTCATTGAGTTCTTGAACTTGATTGTTGAGGTCAATCCTTTGCACTTGAGCTCTTTCTTCATAGCGGACGTTGGTATCCTTGAGCATGGCTTCAAATTGATTGAGCTTGGCGTGGACGGCTTGAGTAGCTATCCAATGTTGGTGCCGCATCATCGGTAGTTGGTTCCCTTCTCCACTAGACATGGTTACAACTAAAACAAGAACTATGTGGTGGGTGGTTAGGAAAGACTACCAAGAGTGTCAAAACTTGCAAACCAAAATCGAAAAGGTGTTTCAAGTCGAGGAACAACCGATATGTATGCACACACACAAAACAAAACTCTATATGGTGTTAGGTATGGATGTGGAAAGCCAAATGGAAGAACCAAACAAAAAGTCTATTGTCAAAAGTGGGTAAGATCCAAAAGTCACAAGTCAAAGGCGGTGATCACAAAAGGCATACACAAGGTGGAACACACACGTGGGACAAAATGGGGTTAGCGCGACGGAAAATGAGCACGAACAAAATTGGTCCTAACGAAGACTACTAGCTCGGTGTCACGCTAACGCAAGAGAGACCGTGGCTTGGTTGCAAAATTGAGAAGCAACAAGATTTGCGCAAGACGCCTCTCTTCTCTTTTCTCTCTTTTGCTTATAAGCTTTGGACTCTTTTGTGTATAGGTGTCACTCACACTCTTTTTCTTTTTCTTTTTCTTTTTTTTGTATGCTTAGAAGCTTTCTTTTTCTCACTATCTATGTAAGTATGTCACACTTCTTTTGCCTATCTTTTCACACGAGCTTGCTTCGTAGCTTTGCTCAACACACGCACACCCTCACGGTCGGGACGCTTGCGCAATGCTTCGCAACACTAGAAAGCCACTCTCGATAGGAAAGGTACGCAAAGGAAGCTAAGGCTACAAGTTAGGGGGCAAGTTATACCACTTGATGACGGTGGCCGACGATGTTGAACTTGCTATGGTGGAAGGTGTCAAATGAACCGCTTGGATCCTCGGGGTGCCGTCGTCGTAGTTGATGTTGCGGAAGCTTAGTGGTAGCTGAAATGGCACACACAACGAAGTCCAAACACAAGGGGTTAGTGCCAAAACGAAAAACGAAGAAAGCTGTCAAAATTTCGGCTAGGCGGAACTTCCGGTCCTGAGGGCGGAACTTCCGGTCCCGGGGGAACTTCCGGTCCTTCCGGGCGGAACTTCCGGTCGCAATCAGATCTGCGGGCTGTTCTTCGATTTGGGCGGAAATCCGGGCCGAAAATCTTCGAATTCGTGGAAAATTTGGCACTAAGAGCGGTGGGAAGGTGGGGGAATTGCAGATCAACACCAAAGACAAGTTTCTATTGGACCAAAACCACCAAAAACTCAACAAATCGCGAGATCCAACCAAGGCCAATTTGGGGCTATTTTTTGGGAAAATTTTTTGGAAAATTTTTTGGGCGAAATTGGTGGAATTGGTGGGTGTGGGGGTCAAATCCGTGGCAACCAAGGAGCTCTTGATACCATATGATAAGGGCTAAGCCCAGGATGTGCCCGATCTTCACGGATTTGAAGGGATTCGTGGGGGTAGGTGGATGAACGCGATGAACACGTGGGGGAATCGTGGGGATACAACACACACACGCACACAACTCGAGTTTTCCCTCGTTGGCTCGAAACACCAACTCGATAGAGGTTGCGAGAAAAGACCTTCCGGTAGAAGTCCCGCAAAGAGATCGACAAATCAAAGCTCGGGAGATCTAGAAGGGCGAAAAGACCGGAAGGTTTGATAGAAGTGCAAGCAAAAGACCAAATAAGGTAGAAGTGCAAGCAAAAGATCAAACAAACGGTAGAAGTCGCCAAAGAGATCTTCACGAGTTGATAAGGAGCCCGGGTGGGGATACAAGATCATAGATCTAGGTAGGGTTCCCACAAGGGTGAGCTAAGCTCAGGTTTTCTTTCAAATCAAGTCTAATCCCAGATCTGAGCCAACTAGGCTATTTATAGGTGGGGGGCGAAGGGTTAAGTTACATGCTGAAAAGTGTTGTTGTGCTGAAGTTCGGTAGGGCGGAAGTTCCGGCCGTCTTGGGCGGAAGTTCCGGTCAGGCCGGAAGTTCCGGCCAAGTTCCGAAAGTCGTCCATTTCCTTGCAGTAACATCCAGGTTTCGTTTTCGGAACTTGGGCGGAACTTGGGCGGAAGTTCCGACCGGGCGGAAGTTCCGGTCCCTCGGCGGAAGTTCCGGTCCGATGCTTTTTCCTGCGGGAGGGCATCTTGGGGGCATCTTGGAGGAATCTGGCCGGAAGTTCCGGTCCTGGGGCGGAAGTTCCGGCCTGGGCGCGTAGCTCCATCTTCATCGTTTCCAGCTCTCTCTCCAATGTCTTGGTCTCCATGGCTTGTGTCTTGGTCGATGTACCTGAACATAGGGTATTTGCATGAAGTAGCAAGCCATCCAAGGGGGTGTCAAAGTCATAGGTAGAGAGGAGCGAATTCACCTCTTGGCGTAGTGCTTGGGCTCGAGCTCGTGTCATTGGACCACGAGGAGGGCTTGTCGGTCTTGAGGCGGCGGTGTCCATAGGCCACCCCGTATCACTAGGCGTGCGAACCACACGCTTCGCTAAACGTCCCGCGGGGTACAGTACAGAATATAAACACCCGAAGGCAACAGGAAGTAAACACCCGAAGGCAACAGTAAGTAAAGCATGGCATACATGGCATAGGCAAATAAAACCAAGGTTGTGGCCCCCTTTTCAACTGACTTGAGAAAAGGTAATGGGTGAGGGGGTCCCAATAAACGTCCCCACGTACGGGTAGAGCGCTCAATCTCGAACAGATAACAAGAACTCGGGTCCTAGGGGACATTAGCGAGTCAAAGTTCCGATGCTTTCGCAAAGGGGCTCACAGATGCCTCTGCTTACAATTTTAGTTGTTAACAATAAAGTAAAGCATGAGTATCTCCAACAATTGATATAGCATGTGATAACCTCCCAACAACCCAACATATCCCGAAAACAGATCGAGATAAACAACAGATCCTAAACACGCCTACGACTCGCAAGGCTCAAACATCAAGCAACGGATATGGTTAAGGAATGATACATATAGGATTTTTATGGTAAACAAGTGGAATAGGAGACGTGACTCGATAAAGAAGTGCAACATAAGGATAGCAATGCGAGGGAGAGTAGGTGAAGAGAGAGGGCTCGCCTGTGAAAGGTTGCAGAAGAACTTGTCGGAGAACTCGTCGTATCTCACACACCACTTCGTGATCCTATCCGGGAAGAAGCAAATGCTGGAACAAACAACGCATGCAATTCTTACTACTACGGAAGAAGAATCGGCATGATCAAGATAATATGCATGACATGGCAGCGATGGTGCAATGCAACTTATCCATATTAATCGGAGTCGGAACCCCGGACAAACAAATTAAGGTTGGAGTTGCATTTTCTAACGTCAAAGTTAAGTGTTGATTAGCATGGCATATCATGGCAGGGGTGAGCTACTTCAATATTAAATGGAACCGGGACAACCTTTATACATATCCCACATATTCCATATGTTACATATTAGGTGGTAATGCAAACTAGCACGAAATTATAGGATGCATGATGCAACAGCAAGCATGGATGGCATATTCATGTTCAATGCATTTTTCTGATCAATTTGCATATATAACACTTTTTATTTCGAGTTACCAAATAAAAGTTATTAACATATTAGTTTTTAGTATTTATAATATAGAAAACAGATTTATTTTAATTAGAAAGGACTCGAAAATAATTTTCAAACAGGGGGGAGGACCCCGGGTTCATTTGAAAAACGTGCAGGGGGTTTTGTTGGAAAGCGTCCGCGTCAGGGACGCCGGATTCAGGAATCAAAAGATGCAGGGGCCAAAACAGAAAAGATCCAGATCTGGATCTGGAGATGTTTTTCTCACCGGGGGGTTTCTAGCCGCAGAGAATGACGCGTGGGACCCTGGGGTCGACGTGGCCGATCTTGCACGACGCGGCCGGAAGGTGTTCGACAGAAGGTTTACGCCGCGCGCGTTCCACAGAACGTGGTCACCGCGGCAGACGCGGATGCGCGCGGGCGTTTGGCGGTGTCCCCGGATGCGCGGAAGGGAGCGTCGGGCTCGCCTCGTCGGCGCGGACCAGACGGTGGCGGCGCCGCTTGCAGGAGGTCACCGGAGGGAAGCCGGCTGCGGGGATCTGCGGAGGAAGACACGGGGTCACCGTTGGCAGGGCAAACGAGGAAGAGAGGGGGACGGATATGAGGCTCAGGAGATGCGTCGTGTCACCTGGATCACGAGGATGGGCTCGGAGAGGGCGGGGGAGGCGCGTGGCGGCCGAAATCGATGAAAACGGCCGCCGGTGCTGAGGAAGAACGGGGTCGATGGCGACGGCTTGAAGGCATCTCCGGCTTGATTGAGGGCACGAGGAGAACGAGGAGAGAGAGGCGGAGCTCGTGGTGGTAGCGGCGCAGCTCGGGATGGCCGGAGACAGTGGGGTGCCGGCGAGGAAGGAGCGGTGGAGTGGGGGTTTCCTCCTCTCCCGATTTTGGCTTGCAGCAGAAGAAAGGAGGGAGGCGAGAGAGGCGTGTGAGAGGAGCAGAGTGGTTGGGGAGGATAAGATGGGAGCTGGCGTGGTGGTTGGCGAGGTGGATCACGCTCCTCACGCAGATGGCGTGCACCCGTCGCTGACGAGGAAGACGACAAGGAGGGAAGCAGCATACCGCTTCGCTGGTGGGTTGGGACGGGCCAGAGGAGAAAGGTAGGCCGCGCGGTGGAGGAAGGGAAGCAGGCCGCCGGGTGGAGCTGGTGGCTGCTGGGCTGCCGGGCCAGAGAGGAAGAGGGCCAGAGAGAGGAAGAGCAGCCCAGGGATAGAGGAAAGGGGTTTTTCTAAAACCTTTTCTTTTCCTGTTTTTTTTAAACCATTTTGAATCCAAAATCTTTTTTGTTTGAATTTGAACCAGGGATGGAAGTGAGATTCAAATCTAGTTTCTTAAATAGTTAATTTATTTGTAAGCAAATCAAAGCACATTTTTAACCCAAAATTATTTGTTGAAAAGGCTTAGTTATGAAATAAGAAATATGAGAGGGAGAGATTAGGGTTTTATTAAAGTCATAAGAGAGAGAAAAAATAAAGAGTTAGGGTTTAATAAAATAATTTTATTTTGTTAAAACATGGATGTGATGCATGCATGATGCCATGATGATGCACAAAATAAAAACACAAGCAAATCTAATAGGGGTGCTACCCGGGGCCGTTACAATCGACACCACTAACAAGGGATCGCGCCCCGAGATCCCACGCCAAGGTACGGGGGAGAGAGGTGAACTATCGGATCTTCAGGCGACGTGTCGATCTTCTGGACACCACTAACAAGAAGTCTTGCTCCATCTTGATCGGCGACACCACCAACAAGAAGTCGTTGTTCCGATGACGATGATGGCTCCGGAGAAACAAAGGAAGGAGTATCAGTCACACAAATCCACCAATTCAATGTGACAAGAGTGAATAATAAGAGTATCGGTAGGGTGATCAATCCATCCCATACTCGAAGTATTACTCTGTACATGAATAGGAGATTCGTGTACCCAAATCCCGGAATTCAGATTGACGATATCGACAAGCATTGTCACCAAGGATTCGATGGAGTCAAAGATCAAAGAATTGTAGAAAGATCAGAGAGGCATAGATGACATCGATGGAGAAGACGAAGGTTAGCCGCCGGTGATGTTCTTCTGTCAGAAACTTCAGAGATCGGTCCTAATAGGTGAAGGCATAGATCGTCAACCCGCGTCGGAACTTAAGACTCGGAGAACACAGATAAGAGAGAAGGCCCAAAACTCGCAAAGGTAAGAGGAGAAAGAGTTTAGGTAAGGAGAAAATTCAGAGCTAAACAGATCTATCCAACGAATTTCGAAAATAGGTTTTGACACTCTAAACTCAACGACCGTTGGCAAGGTTATCCTGCAGGCTGGACTAGTGGGGTACCGTCAACCTGAGCTCTGATACCAACTTGTGACGCCCCGAACCGGTACCATGAGGATTCCAGCGATCCCGCCAAAATCCGCACGATATCGATTCAGAGACGCCCTCCGACACGACGTGCGCGACGAATCACACACGTGATGCCAGAGGAATTAACACGAGCGGTAACGTTACAACAGGATTACAATAGGGCCCACAAGAAACATATATTACAACAATGACTCCAACGAGTCAAGATACAAATAGATACATACAAAGATCCAAATCATACAGAAGATCAAATACGTCCGAGTACGGACAAGATACAAATTGGACTAAGAGTCCTGAAGATAACCAATGGCGTCCCTAACCCTGCCTAGGCCAAGCCGGAAGGGTAACCTTGCTAACGTCGTCATCTCGTACCTGTCAAAGTCGGGCCATCGGTTGCCGACAAAAGGGAGGAAGCAAAAGAGAAAGAGGAAAGGCGAGAGTAAGTACCAAGGAACAAACTCCGGCACGTACTTAGCGAGACTAGAAATGGCTATGCTCGCCGGGCGAATATATATATCGCCTGGGCTATATGGTAGGTTTAGCGGCAGCAAAACTATAACCAATAGAGACACGCTACAACATCCGTCTACTCAGAGAAGATAAGAGAGCGCACAAGGTAACAGATAAATACTACACAAACATAACCCAGCCAAATACACATATCCCCTTCAACAAAGCGAAGAGGCAATGTAAAAGGCACTCAACGGTGGACAAGTGTTATTAGGTATCGGTTGTAGTAATGCTATATTACTAATCAAGTTATTAGCAAATTATTGTCAACAACATAAAGGTGTAAGTTGTTCTATGATCGAGCTATACAATTCCAAGTCGTCCATAACCGCGGACACGGCTTATCGATAAGATGTACACCCTGCAGGGGTTGCCCAAATGTAACCATACGCATGCTCGACCCACTTACGACAGGTGGATGTCTCACAACAAGACCGTTCCCAGATCAACAAGAAAGTCTAGGGGGCCACCCGACTAAGCTACCCGTGACGAAGTCCGGCCGTACTCCGAGACGGACTCAGGGTTTGCGTCGGCGGCTAGGCGTGCGAACCACACGCTTCGCTAAACGTCCCGTGGGGTACAGTACAGAATATAAACACCCGAAGGCAACAGGAAGTAAACACCCGAAGGCAACAAAGTAAAGCATGGCATACATGGCATAGGCAAATAAAACCAAGGTTGTGGCCCCCTTTTCAACTGACTTGAGAAAAGGTAATGGGTGAGGGGGTCCCAATAAACGTCCCCACGTACGGTTAGAGCGCTCAATCTCGGAACAGATAACAAGAACTCGGGTCCTAGGGGACATTAGCGAGTCAAAGTTCCAATGCTTTCGCAAAGGGGCTCACAGATGCCTCTGCTTACAATTTTAGTTGTTAACAATAAAGTAAAGCATGAGTATCTCCAACAATTGATATAGCATGTGATAACCTCCCAACAACCCAACATATCCCGATAACAGATCGAGATAAACAACAGATCCTAAACACGCCTACGACTCGCAAGGCTCAAACATCAAGCAACGGCTATGGTTAAGGAATGATACATATACGATTTTTATGGTAAACAAGTGGAATAGGAGACGCGACTCGATAAAGAAGTGCAACATAAGGATAGCAATGCGAGGGAGAGTAGGTGAAGAGAGAGGGCTCGCCTGTGAAAGGTTGCAGAAGAACTTGTCGGAGAACTCGTCGTATCTCACACACCACTTCGTGATCCTATCCGGGAAGAAGCAAATGCTGGAACAAACAACGGCAAGAAGAATCGGCATGATCAAGATAATATGCATGACATGGCAGCGATGGTGCAATGCAACTTATCCATATTAATCGGAGTCGGAACCCCGGACAAACGAATTAAGGTTGGAGTTGTATTTTCTAACGTCAAAGTTAAGTGTTGATTAGCATGGCATATCATGGCAGGGGTGAGCTACTTCAATATTAAATGGAACCGGGACAACCTTTATACATGTCCCACATATTCCATATGTTACATATTAGGTGGTAATGCAAACTAGCACGAAATTATAGGATGCATGATGCAACAGCAAGCATGCATGGCATATTCATGTTCAATGCATTTTTCTGATCAATTTGCATATATAACACTTTTTATTTCGAGTTACCAAATAAAAGTTATTAACAGATTAGTTTTTAGTATTTATAATATAGAAAACAGATTTATTTTAATTAGAAAGGACTTGAAAATAATTTTCAAACAGGGGGGAGGACCCCGGGTTCATTTGAAAAATGTGCAGGGGGTTTTGTTGGAAAGCATCCGCGTCAGGGACGCCGGATTCAGGAATCAAAAGATGCAGGGGCCAAAACAGAAAAGATCTAGATCTGGATCTGGAGATGTTTTTCTCACCGGGGGGTTTCTAGCCGCAGAGAATGACGCGTGGGACCCTGGGGTCGACGTGGATGCCGCGTGGCGGACGACGTGGCCGATCTTGCACGACGCGGCCGGAAGGTGTTCGATAGAAGGTTGACGCCGCGCGCGTTCCAGAGAACATGGTCACCGCGGCAGACGCGGATGCGCGCGGGCGTTTGGCGGTGTCCCCGGATGCGCGGAAGGGAGCGTCGGGCTCGCCTCGTCGGCGCGGACCAGACGGTGGCGGCGCCGCTTGCAGGAGGTCACCGGAGGGAAGCCGGCTGCGGGGATCTGCGGAGGAAGACACGGGGTCACCGTTGGCAGGGCAAACAAGGAAGAGAGGGGGACGGATATGAGGCTCAGGAGATGCGTCGTGTCACCTGGATCACGAGGATGGGCTCAGAGAGGGCGGGGGAGGCGCGTGGCGGCCGAAATCGAGGAAAACGGCCGCCGGTGCTGAGGAAGAACGGGGTCGATGGCGACGGCTTGAAGGCATCCCCAGCTTGATTGAGGGCACGAGGAGAACGAGGAGAGAGAGGCGGAGCTCGTGGTGGTAGCGGTCAGCTCGGGATGGCCGGAGACAGTGGGGTGCCGGCGAGGAAGGAGCGGTGCCGTGGGGGTTTCCTCCTCTCCCGATTTTGGCTTGCAGCAGAAGAAAGGAGGGAGGCGAGAGAGGCGTGTGAGAGGAGCAGAGTGGTTGGGGAGGATAAGATGGGAGCTGGCGTGGTGGTTGGCGAGGTGGATCATGCTCCTCACGCAGATGGCGTGCACCCGTCGCTGACGAGGAAGACGACAAGGAGGGAAGCAGCATACCGCTTCGCTGGTGGGTTGGGACGGGCCAGAGGAGAAAGGTAGGCCGCGCGGTGGAGGAAGGGAAGCAGGCCGCCGGGTGGAGCTGGTGGCCGCCAGAGAGCCGAGGCCAGAGAGAGGAAGAGCAGCCCAGGGATAGAGGAAAGGGGTTTTTCTAAAACCTTTTCTTTTCCTGTTTTTGTTTAAAACCATTTTGAATCCAAAATCTTTTCTGTTTGAATTTGAACCAGGGATGGAAGTGAGATTCAAATCTAGTTTCTTAAATAGTTAATTTATTTGTAAGCAAATCAAAGCACATTTTTAACCCAAAATTATTTGTTGAAAAGGCTTAGTTATGAAATAAGAAATATGAGAGGGAGAGATTAGGGTTTTATTAAAGCCATAAGAGAGAGAAAAAATAAAGAGTTAGGGTTTAATAAAATAATTTTATTTTGTTAAAACATGGATGTGATGCATGCATGATGCCATGATGATGCACAAAATAAAAACACAAGCAAATCTAATAGGGGTGCTACCCTGGGCCGTTACAATCGACACCACTAACAAGGGATCGCGCCCCGAGATCCCACGCCAAGGTACGGGGGAGAGAGGTGAACTATCGGATCTTCAGGCGACGTGTCGATCTTCTCGACACCACTAACAAGAAGTCTTGCTCCATCTTGATCGGCGACACCACCAACAAGAATTTGTTGTTCCGATGACGATGATGGCTCCGGAGAAACAAAGGAAGGAGTATCAGTCACACAAATCCACCAATTCAATGTGACAAGAGTGAATAATAAGAGTATCGGTAGGGTGATCAATCCATCCCATCCTCGAAGTATTACTCTGTACATGAATAGGAGATTCGTGTACCCAAATCCCGGAATTCAGATTGACGATATCGACAAGCATTGTCACCAAGGATTCGATGGAGTCAAAGATCAAAGAATTGTAGAAAGATCAGAGAGGCATAGATGACATCGATGGAGAAGACGAAGGTTAGCCGCCGGTGATGTTCTTCTGTCAGAAACTTCAGAGATCGGTCCTAATAGGTGAAGGCATAGATCGTCAACCCGCGTCGGAACTTAAGACTCGGAGAACACAGATAAGAGAGAAGGCCCAAAACTCGCAAAGGTAAGAGGAGAAAGAGTTTAGGTAAGGAGAAAATTCAGAGCTAAACAGATCTATCCAACGAATTTCGAAAATAGGTTTTGACACTCTAAACTCAACGACCGTTGGCAAGGTTATCCTGCAGGCTGGACTAGTGGGGTACCGTCAACCTGAGCTCTGATACCAACTTGTGACGCCCGGAACCGGTACCATGAGGATTCCAGCGATCCCGCCAAAATCCGCACGATATCGATTCAGAGACGCCCTCCGACACGACGTGCGCGACGAATCACACACGTGATGCCAAAGGAATTAACACGAGCGGTAACGTTACAACAGGATTACAATAGGGTCCACAAGAAACATATATTACAACAACGACTCCAACAAGTCAAGCTACAAATAGATACATACAAAGATCCAAATCATACAGAAGATCAAATACGTCCGAGTACGGACAAGATACAAATTGGACTAAGAGTCCTGAAGATAACCAATGGTGTCCATAACCCTGCCCAGGCCAAGCCGGAAGGGTAACCTTGCTAACGTCGTCATCTCGTACCTGTCAAAGTCGGGCCATCGGTTGCCGACAAAAGGGAGGAAGCAAAAGAGAAAGAGGAAAGGCGAGAGTAAGTACCAAGGAACGAACTCCGGCACGTACTTAGCGAGACTAGAAATGGCTATGCTCGCCGGGCGAATATATATATCGCCTGGGGCTATATGGTAGGTTTAGCGGCAGCAAAACTATAACCAATAGAGACACGCTACAACATCTGTCTACTCAGAGAAGATAAGAGAGCGCACAAGGTAACAGATAAATACTACACAAACATAACCCAGCCAAATACACATATCCCCTTCAACAAAGCGAAGAGGCAATGTAAAAGGCACTCAACGGTGGACAAGTTTTATTAGGTATCGGTTGTAATAATGCTATATTACTAATCAAGTTATTAGCAAATTATTGTCAACAACATAAAGGTGTAAGTTGTTCTATGATCGAGCTATACAATTCCAAACCGCGGACACGGCTTATCGATAAGATGTACACCCTGCAGGGGTTGCCCAAATGTAACCATACGCATGCTCGACCCACTTACGACAGGTGGATGTCTCACAACAAGACCGTTCCCAGATCAACAAGAAAGTCTAGGGGGCCACCCGACTAAGCTACCCGTGACGAAGTCCGGCCGTACTCCGAGACGGACTCAGGGTTTGCGTCGGCGGCTAGGCGTGCGAACCACACGCTTCGCTAAACGTCCCGCGGGGTACAGTATAGAATATAAACACCCGAAGGCAACGGGAAGTAAACACCCGAAGGCAACAGTAAGTAAAGCATGGCATACATGGCATAGGCAAATAAAACCAAGGTTGTGGCCCCTTTTCAACTGACTTGAGAAAAGGTAATGGGTGAGGGGGGTCCCAATAAACGTCCCCACGTACGGGAAGAGCGCTCAATCTCGGAACAGCTAACAAGAACTCGGGTCCTAGGGGACATTAGCGAGTCAAAGTTCCGATGCTTTCGCAAAGGGGCTCACAGATGCATCTGCTTACAATTTTAGTTGTTAACAATAAAGTAAAGCATGAGTATCTCCAACAATTGATATAGCATGTGATAACCTCCCAACAACCCAACATATCCCGAAAACAGATCGAGATAAACAACAGATCCTAAACACGCCTACGACTCGCAAGGCTCAAACATTAAGCAACGTCTATGGTTAAGGAATGATACATATAGGATTTTTATGGTAAACAAGTGGAATAGGAGACGTGACTCGATAAAGAAGTGCAACATAAGGATAGCAATGCGAGGGAGAGTAGGTGAAGAGAGAGGGCTCGCCTGTGAAAGGTTGCAGAAGAACTTGTCGGAGAACTCGTCGTATCTCACACACCACTTCGTGATCCTATCCGGGAAGAAGCAAATGCTGGAACAAACAACGCATGCAATTCTTACTACTATGGAAGAAGAATCGGCATGATCAAGATAATATGCATGACATGGCAGCGATGGTGCAATGCAACTTATCCATATTAATCGGAGTCGGAACCCCGGACAAACAAATTAAGGTTGGAGTTGCATTTTCTAACGTCAAAGTTAAGTGTTGATTAGCATGGCATATCATGGCAGGGGTGAGATACTTCAATATTAAATGGAACCGGGACAACCTTTATACATGTCCCACATATTCCATATGTTACATATTAGGTGGTAATGCAAACTAGCATGAAATTATAGGATGCATGATGCAACAGCAAGCATGGATGGCATATTCATGTTTAATGCATTTTTCTGATCAATTTGCATATATAACACTTTTTATTTCGAGTTACCAAATAAAAGTTATTAACAGATTAGTTTTTAGTATTTATAATATAGAAAACAGATTTATTTTAATTAAAAAGGACTCGAAAATAATTTTCAAACAGGGGGGAGGACCCCGGGTTCATTTGAAAAACATGCAGGGGGTTTTGTTGGAAAGCGTCCGCGTCAGGGACGCCGGATTTAGGAATCAAAAGATGCAGGGGCCAAAACAGAAAAGATCCAGATCTGGATCTGGAGATGTTTTTCTCACCGGGGGGTTTCTAGCCGCAGAGAATGACGCGTGGGACCCTGGGGTCGACGTGGATGCCGCGTGGCGGACGACGTGGCCGCTCTTGCACGACGCGGCCGGAAGGTGTTCGACAGAATGTTGACGCCGCGCGCGTTCCAGAGAACGTGGTCACCGCGGCAGATGCGGATGCGCGCGGGCGTTTTGCGGTGTCCCCGGATGCGCGGAAGGGAGCGTCGGGCTCGCCTCGTCGGCGCGGACCAGACGGTGGCGGCGCCGCTTGCAGGAGGTCACCGGAGGGAAGCCGGCTGCGGGGATCTGCGGAGGAAGACACGGGGTCACCGTTGGCAGGGCAAACGAGGAAGAGAGGGGGACGGATATGAGGCTCAGGAGATGCGTCGTGTCACCTGGATCACGAGGATGGGCTCGGAGAGGGCGGGGGAGGCGCGTGGCGGCCGAAATCGAGGAAAACGGCCGCCGGTGCTGAGGAAGAACGGGGTCGATGGCGACGGCTTGAAGGCATCCCTGGCTTGATTGAGGGCACGAGGAGAACGAGGAGAGAAAGGCGGAGCTCGTGGTGGTAGTGGCGCAGCTCGGGATGGCTGGAGACAGTGGGGTGCCGGCGAGGAAGGAGCGGTGCCGTGGGGGTTTCCTCCTCTCCCGATTTTGGCTTGCAGCAGAAGAAAGGAGGGAGGCGAGAGAGGCGTGTGAGAGGAGCAGAGTGGTTGGGGAGGATAAGATGGGAGCTGGCGTGGTGGTTGGCGAGGAGGATCACGCTCCTCACGCAGATGGCGTGCACCCGTCGCTGACGAGGAAGACGACAAGGAGGGAAGCAGCATACCGCTTCGCTGGTGGGTTGGGCCGGCCCAGAGGAAAAAAGGTAGGCCACGCGGTGGAGGAAGGGAAGCAGGCCGCCGGGTGGAGCTGGTGGCTGCTGGGCTGCCGGGCCAGAGAGGAAGAGCAGCCCAGGGATAGAGGAAAGGGGTTTTTCTAAAACCTTTTCTTTTCCTTCTTTTGTTTAAAACCATTTTGAATTCAAAATCTTTTCTGTTTGAATTTGAACCAGGGATGGAAGTGAGATTCAAATCTAGTTTCTTAAATAGTTAATTTATTTGTAAGCAAATCAAAGCACATTTTTAACCCAAAATTATTTGTTGAAAAGGCTTAGTTATGAAATAAGAAATATGAGAGGGAGAGATTAGGGTTTTATTAAAGCCATAAGAGAGAGAAAAAATAAAGAGTTAGGGTTTAATAAAATAATTTTATTTTGTTAAAACATGGATGTGATGCATGCATGATGCCATGATGATGCACAAAATAAAAACACAAGCAAATCTAATAGGGGGTGCTACCCTGGGCCGTTACAATAGTCAGGTACTGAAGGCCACCAACAAGATTGCGATGCTGAGTAGCCTCCTCAGGAGAGAGAAAATCACCATCAGTACTGAAAAGGAGATGCCATAGGTGTAGTCACAGGAGTGCACTTCAACATGCCTGCACGAGCAAGAAGCTCAAGTGCATACTTGCGCTATCGAAGGAGAAGACTGCCAGATGAGGGTGAGGACACCTCAATCCCGAGAAAAAATAAAGCAGGACCCCAAGGTCCTTGACAGAGAACTCATAGTGAAGCTGACTGATCAACTTAGGAATAGCAGCAGCTGTAGAACTGAGAACAATGATATCATCAACATAAATCAGCAGATAGATTGTCATACCAGAACACCGAAGAACAAACAACGATGTATCAGTCACATAAGGAGAGAATCCCAATGACCCAAGCACAGAGCTGAGACGAGCTTGCCATGCACGGGGAGCTTGCTTCAATCCATATAGTGACCTAATGAGCTTGCAGTAATGATCAAGCTTGTCAGGATCAACAAAACCAGGCGGTTGGCGCATATATACCTCCTCATCCAGATAACCATTAAGAAAAGCATTCTGAATATCAAGCTGACGAAGGTGCCATCTGTGAGAGAGAGCCATGAATAGCAACAGACGAATAGTAGCTGGCTTAACCACAGGACTAAAAGTCTCATCATAGTCCATACCATAACGTTGTTTGTACCCTTTTGCAACAAGATGCGCCTTATACCTCTCAATGGAACCATCTGCATGAAGTTTCACCTTGAACACCCAGCGAGAATCAATTAAATTCACACCAAAAACAGGAGGAACCAAGCGCCAAGTCTGATTTGCTTGAAGAGCAGAAAACTTAGTCTCCATAGCATCACGCCAGTGAGAAGTGCGAAGAGCTTCTTTGTAGTCACGAGGCTCATGAGTGTGCTTCAGTGCTGAATGAGCTGCAAGTACACAAGTCCAGTCAATTGTGCCATCAGTGCGCTTTTTAGGCTGATGTATACCATGTCGCCGACGTGTCATAGGTCTAGCCGGCGGAGCAGGAGGCGGTGATGTGACCACTGGCGTTGTTGTATCTGTGGAGGTAGAAGCAGAATCTGCATCGGAGCAAGTTGTACCAGGTGCAGAAGATTCGGCCGGCACATGCTCGGAGGTCCGACCAGGAGCTGCAGAAGAAGGATCCGAGGCAGGATCACATGCAGAGTCGTCTGACGAGGCAGAATCGCGTGCAGGGTCGTCTGATGCGCAGACGTGCTGCTGCGGCTACTGTTGTCCATGCAGCAAGCCATGCTGCTGCTCAGGCGCATGCGTGCGCTGCTGTCGTTGCTGATGGGCACGCAGCGAACCATGATGCTGCTCAGGTGGAGCGCTGCTGCCACTGGCGGGACAGGGCAGAAGCCCGAGGCAGAGATGGAGCCAGCTGGCACAAAGCCCGAGGTGGGGGAGCAACCAGGCTCGATGGAGACTCCCGGCTCAGCTGGCACGGAGCCCAAGGCAGAGCCAAGCTCAGTGGGAGGATCAGTTGTGCATGGCTGCATGCAGTCCGATGCGTTCCCATGCAGACCATGATCGACGTGAGCCTCCGATGGTGTTGGAGTAAAAACGTCGAGCCGACTCCCGCGTCTGATAGCTGCACCATGGTCATCGAGCAAGGGCAAGGCATGTGTAACATCCATAAAGCGGTCAGTAAAGAAGACTCGACAGAGGGGGTATATCATGAGAGTTGGGCATGTTGGCAAAGGGAAAAACGTTCTCGTCAAAAATAACGTCCCTAGAGATGTAGACACGATTAGATGAAACATGAAGACATTTGTATCCCTTATGAAGAGAGTTGTAGCCCAGAAACACACACTTCTTTGAACGGAAATCAAGTTTATGATTGTTATAGGGTCGAAGGTGTGGCCAGCAGGCGCACCCAGACACCTTAAAAAAGGTATAGTCAGGTGTTTCATTAAGAAGTATCTAAAGAGGTGTTTTCATCGCAATGGTGCGACTAGGAAGCCTGTTAATGAGAAAACAAGATGTAGAGAAAGCATCATTCCAATAACACAAGGGAACCGATGCATGTGCCGGTTTCAACAATGTGACAGTGCTTACGCTCGACAGTGGCATTTTGTTGGTGTGTGTGAGGACAAGACACACGATGTGAGACACCCAAGTTATAAATGAAGGGATGAAATTTCTCATACTCCCCACTCCAATCAGTTTGTACATGAATAATTTTACGATTTAGAAGACGTTCAACATGTTTTTGGAACTGGAGAAACACATCATAGACATCAGATTTATGTTTGAGTAAATAGAGCCAAGTGAAATGACTATAAGCATCAACAAAACTTACATAAAAACGATGTCCACTAATAGAGGTTTGGGTAGGACCCCAAACATCAGACTAAATAATCTCTAATGGAAACTGTGTTACACGAGTAGACAAGGAAAAGGGCAACTGATGGCTCTTCCCTTGCTGACAAGCATCACAAACAGACTCAATTTTATTGGACTCATGTGTAGATGGTAACTCATGACTACGAAGAACATGCTGAACGACTTGTAATGCTGGATGTCCTAGACGATGATGCCACATATCACGCGACACCTTGACACTAGGTGCTTTAATCTCATAGAGACATCGACGGCAACGACCTCTAAGGATGGGTGCTCTCGTGTCCAGGTCCTTTACAAAAAGATCATGAGGATGAAGTTCAATGAACACATTATTATCATGGGAAAGCTTACTCATGGATAGCAAATTTTGAGTGGCTTTAGGAACATGAAGGACATTATTTAGAGCTAGAGATCTAGAAGATGGAGTGGATAAAATAGCTTGACCAACATTATGAATGTGCATACCTGTTCCATTAGCTGTATGGACCTGATCAGTGTCGTGGTAGGGCTCGCGCGAAGTAAGCTTGTCCAGCTCACTAGTAATGTGATGAGTGGCACCGGAGTCCGCATACCACGTCGGGTCTATGGACTGAGAAGCACCCTGAGAGCCATGAGAGGCAGACATCGCCATAGCAAGTTGCTTCTCTGTAACACTCCCATCGTTTCCAAGGCCAAGAAAATCACGGTTGAACTTCTTGTACGTAACACCGAGAGGCCACATGGCGCGGAGTCCCACACAGCTGATAGACAATAGGTGCATGCCCACCATTCTGCTTGGGTGTGGTGGCTGCAGGTGTGGTCTTGGCGGATGGTGTTGAGGGACGGGTTCCACCACGGCCGGCCCCATAGGCAGCTGCAGGTGAAGGAGGTGCAGCAATGTGTGCAGCAGGATAATGCGAGGAGCCACTTGAGCGACGATGAGCCAATTTGCGTTGTTCTGTAGCCTGAAGTTACGAGAACAAGTCACGAATTTGTATAGGAGTGGTATGATTCGTAACCACTTGGTACAGGGCATCATACTCCTCATCAAGTCCAGCAAGTATGTATGAGACAAACTCCGCATCGCGCAAGAGCTCGCCAATGCTGGTGAGGGAATCTGAGAGGGCCTTCAACTCATGAAAATAAGTATTGACGGTCTTGTTTCCTTTCTTCAATTCAGCCATCTCCTGTCGGACTGCAGAGGACCGAGCAATGGAGGTGGAGGCAAAAGCTCCACGCAGGGTCTCCCAAGCCTCGCGAGAGGTACCGGAAAACATGATCATGCCTAGGACGCCTTCAGTCATCGAGGAGACGAACCCAGAGAGAATAGCCTAGTCCTGCTGAGTCCAATGTTGATGAGCCGGGTTAGGTGCATGATGCATGGCACCGCCATGAGAAACAACAACATGAGGACAAGGACACAGAAGAAAGCCATCAACATATCCCATGAGCATGTGGCTGCGAAGAAGAGGACCGACTTGTGCACGCCAGAACAAATAATTTTCGCTCGTCAGTCTGATGGTGATGGACGAGGCAATGGTGACAACCGGTGGCAGACCATGTGCTGGGAACGACTGACGATGCATCGGCGGCACTGGTATGGATGGTGCAGCAGGGCCAGGCGGCGGTGGTGGGGTAGAGCCGTAGGGCAGAGCTAGCGCCGTTGTCGGCGCCGGTGAGCCAAACCCTAGAGAGGGTGACGCCACGGGCAGGGGCGCATAGCTGCCCGGCGCCATGGGCGGAAGATTATAGCCGCCTGGTGCCATCATCGTGTACCCAGGGTAGCTAGGGTAATACCCTGGATAGGCGGGGAAGTGCACCACGTGTCCCTGCCCCGATCCTTGACCAAGAGAAGCAGCGAGGAGAGCAGCATCGGTGTAGATCGCAGGCGGGTTCACTGGCGGCGGTGTTGTCGCATTGGTGGTGGACTCTGCAGTAGAAGGAGCCCCGACCATGGCGGCACCTGGAGACACGGGCGAAGGCTGCGGGGCGGAAGTCACCGGCTGAGCAGGAGGCGGCGCCACGCTCGCGATCGGAGAGGCGCCCGACAGCGTAGCGGGAAGAGTCGCGGTCGCGGACTCGGAGGACGACAAGGCCATCGCAGCCTGGAGAGACGGCGGCGCGGAGACCGCCGCCGGCGGTCTCGGAAGACTTGCGACGAGCTCGACCTAGGTCAGGATGATACCTCTGATACCATGAAAGTCAACGAGAAAAAGATATGCGTGCCTACCCCGATGTGCCTCATCGGGTAGGGTTCTTCATATATACTAGCAAGGACTGGCGCGGCGGCACGCCGCGCCCTGAAGGAAGCAGCAAGTTGAATAGTGAAATATGCTCCTATTTTAAGTTACAACGGTGTAAAAACATTTAGAAGTGAAGCTTGCATTGCACACCTCATTAGGCACTAAACACTAATAGCATACAACACTAGATTAAGTTATACATTCAGTAAACTAAACTTAAGCAGTAGGGTAGATCACTATGCCTAGGCAAGTGCTCTAATTATTCCAGCCTCTTGCCATCGCTCGTTGGCATTGTCTTCATCCTCGGAGGAGAGGATGACGACATAACTGGCTGTACCCTCAGGTTCCTCAGGTTCTTCGTTGGTGGTGTCATCTTGGTCCGACCAATCGAGCTCCTCCTCTTTGTCTCATTCTCTGACTCAACTAAATCTTCGATCACCTCCTTTACTGTATCAAAGTTGCATTTTAGGAACCATAGAAATGTTACTGATTCAGATAGGTAGCAATTTTATAAAATTTTACATGCAAACATCGTTAGGGACGCCCTGCAGCCAATCTATTTATAAACTATATATCCACCTGATCAGATTTCAAAGAGGCCAAGACTGACGAAAGTTAAACAATCCCACTTAATTAATTACTAATTTAGAGAAGGAATCTAATTAACTGTAAAACACTAAATAGGAACGCCCTGCAGCCAATCCATTTATAATGCACTTCCCCAGTATTATAGAAAGATTTAATTTGGTTTAATAGTAGAGGCATTAGAAGAGCATGGCATCGATGCAAACCTGAGTGATATTTTTGTTTTCTCACCTGATATTTTACATCCCAAATTTTAACAACAGCTTAAAGTTTGTCTATTCCAAGGATAATGCCATCTGGGTGGAAAGCTGATGCTGATGTGTATCCATTTTGTCCAAAAGCCTTAAGTATCTTTGAACATGATAACTTTCTATAAATTTGGTATCAAGAAGGTAATCATGGAAAATAATAATAAGACCATTGCATAAAAATTAAGGTGAAACAAAATTTTGCTTATTTCCGCATACCTAGCAGATCATTTAAAGGAAAAAAAAAAACTTAGCCTTCTATCTTTGAAAGGTGATAAAATTCGGCTAATTAAATAGATGAAAAGAGGGGTTTCCCTAAAAAAACAAAGTATTAGCATTTCAAATCTGACATATTAGTGAACATGTTATATTTCGAATCTGATATGCACTTTTGTTAGAATATGATAATTCTAACATTGACATGAAACAATTAATCAGAGGCACACATTGAAAGATACTAATACAAAAAAGGACTATCCTGTAAAACACAGAATGCAGTAGGTAACTTCTTACCGTTCTTACTAAGTTTATTTTGCATTCCCAATAAAGAGGACCAACTACCTGGTGGCAGATGCACTACATGGTCTGCTCATACCCTAGTGCCGGCAAGATTTCCTCTCTAATATTAGCAGTGGATTTGCCATCAGTTAGCAACGTGATAGAAATTATTTCTTTCTTGATCAATTGGTCATTAAAATATCTCAATTGTTGCGAATTGGCTGATATGAGAGATTCATATGAGAGCATTAACCTGGTAGTGAGGAAACATATCTTAAAATATTGCAAGCAGCTAGAATTGAGAAGTATGGAATATTTATCATAGTACTGCAAGCAGTTGGAATCGAAATCTAAATCACAGTAGTAGCTCCACGTGCTTCAATTGTATATAAGTTCAGTTTACTCAGAATATTACAAACAATTGGAATATAAATTACATCAATAAATTTGAATGCTTGATTGCTGAAATAGTAGCCTTTTGCAAACTTTGTAATAAACCAGTTAATCCCTACTTGGCTAATCTATCAAAATTATATGGGTATATTCTGTCATACCTACATAGTCATCAAATCTTTATTTGCAGAAAATTTGTAGTCTGGGATTTAAGATGAGAAGGCCTTAAGTACACATAGGTAGTAGATGAATACAGAATATGCACAACTGGACCAAAACAATTGGTTGCATTCAGCTACCAATATTTCCCATAAGTGTATATACACTACAAAAACCTGAAAGTTTTTGTTAGGCTAGGTACCTGAATGAAATCAAAGTGTGGGAATAGCTTGAGAAAGTTGAATAAGTCTGTCACTGAACGGATATGCACCATAGGAGACCTGCACCATGGACTCCAATAGCAAGGAGCATGTTGCCTGGCCTTGACCAGCGCCTCCATGATGGGCGGCAACCGGCAAGTACTTCCACACACCTAGTCCCCCACCATGCAATGTGGTAAACCAGTGATGGCTTGACTTGACTGAACTGAAAAAAGAAAAGAAAATATGTGATAAATTATCAGATCAAGGGAAGTAAAAAAAGGCAGGGAGAGGAATGGTTCACCTGGAAGCCAGAGTTCCTGCGCCGGTGGTCGCCGGACTCGCTGCCACGCTAGTGCCCCATGTGTGTGTGACCCTGGATTCGCCCTGAAAGAGATTTAAAGTGCATAGAAGTTCAGATATGAGTCACCTTATTGAGCAAGTATGGACTGTTTTCAGAAATTTTGCCTCATACACATTCAGAAACTACAACAGCCAGTTCACACTACTCAGTCAGAATGCCACAGCTTGGATTATATGAAACATCCTTGGACTATATCAAAAGTTAGAAATTACAGTGATCCTTGCACATCAGAGAAAGATGGGGCAGCAACTTGCTTGCTTCCCTTGTTGCTATTGCATGCGTCAGATCCAATCCACATGACCTAGTGGTGCCAACGCAAATTCATCTATAAAATTAGGAGTAGCTAGTGGTGCTAATTCATATTTAGGCATGATTGCAGAGTTTATAAGATTACATTAGATAAGAGGACACATTTCTGGTGATCAAAATTTAACAGAGATGGTGAAGTATGAAAGTAGGACTCAATTTAGATAGTATGATTGTTTACCTAACCGAGATCCATTTAATTAATATGACTGTTATCACCCCTGAACACACACAAAAAAAATGAATAATTGTTTCATAAATAGAACTCCATTTATTAGATTACATACCCAGAAGTACGGCTAGCTAACAGAAGCTACTTTGTCACTACATTCCATATATACACAAAAATACGGCTAGCTGACATAGGCTCCTTCATCGCTGTACTTTTAGCTTGCCAGCAAGGAAGATTTGATGTGACCCTGATTGCAGTAACCAATGAACATATCAACCATATCTTCAGTACTCATTGTCTATCATTCCTGGTAAACAGTAAAGTAAGGCCATTTAGCATATGCACAATTCAATTACATCAGACATGGAAAAGGATCTGAGAGCACATGGCGTCTGAAGTTGTAGGCAAGAGTAAAATAGAAAGAAAAAAGAACATGCCATTTACATGCATAGATGAGAGAGATGTCAGTCTAAGTTACAGGCCGATGTTCTAGCTGTTGAAAGATAAATAACAATGGCAATGCAATCTTAAGATTGAAAAATGAGTACCAAGTTTATTCTGAAGTACTTCAATAGTCGCATATAGACCAACAACACTGAACACACTGGCACACGCAGCATAATGAGTAATGATGGTTGTTTTCGTGCATGAAACACTTCTCAAAAAAGTATAAGTCTTATTCATTCGAATGTAGAGAGTTCTATTCTCTCGTTGCTTCTACCATGCCATTTTTTCGAAATAGGCAGAAGAAGGTCCACTCATTCATTTTAAGGATGAATACAATTTAGAGATTACCTCACCTGTTCGAACTCACTCATCCATATCCCTTATGTATATCATCACTTATTAAAATGTAAATTTTTCAAGTACTGTCAATTGAAATGTAGATATGATTTTAAATACTGAGTATTTAAATGCTGACAACACATGGTGATAACAGCAGTGCGTAGAATTTTTGTCAACTGGTTACAACATCGTAGAAGCTAACTTAGTCCAAAAGATATGTATGCATCATCGACTCATCCCAATTAATCTACTTTCTGTGAGTGCATATATCTCAACCTGTATATGTTCTCTAAATGCAAAGGAAAAGAGGGAACTACAATAGGATTTACACATGTTCTCATGTTTAAGTAATTGTGAAAACCATTCTTCGAACATATATATCATTAACACACTATCTGATCATTTGGAGAATGTTTCAAAAATGCAAATATTAACAACATAATTTTAATCTTCAACTTTCACTAACTACTCATATCAGGAGAAATATGTATGGAGAATTAGCAAACTCGTGTGGTAGAAAGAATCAACATAAAGCGAGGAAACTAATACATGCAACAAAATTACTGAATGCATATGTTGTATAAGAGAACATAAGCAGGAGAAGGCAGAGACAGATGAGAATGGTACCTTTTTGATCGGCGAGCGGAGCCGTGGAGGGTGCTCTCCTCATCAGAGGACATGAAGTACGTGCCCTGTGGCGCTCACCGTCTCCTAGCTGGTGATGATGTTCATTTGCCTCCTCATCTGCAGATATGCTCGATTAATAGAGATATGCAGCTTTTGTTCGAGACACGAAAATCAGCATACGAAGAGAAAACAGAAAAGTTAGAAAGCGACCTAGCTTGCTGGATTGAACTGCCATGGTACAGTTATATAATCCATATATCAGGAGGAAATCTAACCTTTTCCAGGTTGTGCAACTCTCACAACTTGGTCCATATCTTCCTCTCCAACGTGAACTGACACACACCGTTTGCTGCACTATGAGTCCACTATCGAAACATCCCTACAAATTGATGTACACAAAATGGGATTATAGGCTTGGGCAGCAAAAGGAGCTAGGAAAAATAATTCTCATTCAAAATGTAGATCTAAGCTTGACTTAGTCCAATCAAACAAAACCCTCGGAAGAGGATTGAGTGAACATACCTAGAGAGCAAGGGAACATGTTACCGTGGCTCAGTCTCAAGAATATCCATGAACTTGAGATCAAAGTTTACGGGCTACTGCCTTTGAGCTCTTGCCTCTTGGTGCCAGCGGCTAAGAAAGAGTGCACACGAGAGAGAGGTGGTAGAGAAAATACTTGTGCTCCACCGACGGCAGCTATGTTTCCGCATCTCCCTCGGTCAAAGCGTCGAAGCGCCGCCGCCACCATGGCTCTTCCGGCTGCCTGCGTCACCGGTGAGCACACGGTCATGTCGTACACACTGGCACGGCCGTCAACCCCACGCCACTTGTCATCGCCGACCTGGCGCCATCTTCCGCTACCGCTTGCTGCGGAAGCCACTGCAGCTTCCGCTCGTCATGAAGAAGTAACCGGCCGCCGGAAAGCCAAGGAGGCGTCGGCCCCCGGGCATCAGAGGAAGCTCTGGCCATCGGGGAGCCGAGAACGCGCCAGACGCCGCGAATCAGAGGAGACGCCAGCTGTCGCGGACGCGCTGGCCGCCGCACATCAGAGGACGCCCGGCGGCCGGGGAGCCGAGGAGGCGCCAACCGCCGCGGACGCTCCGGCCTTCGGGGAGCCGAGGGGGCGCAGGCCGTCGGAGGGCTGAGAAAATGCCGGCCGCCGGAGGACCGAGGACATGCCGGCCGCCGCGGGGCTGAGGAGGCGCCGGCCGCCGCGGACGCGCTGGCCGCCGCACATCAGTGGACGCGCCGGTGGCGGGGGAGCCGAGGAGGCGCCGGCCGTCGGGGAGCGGAGGGGATGCAGGCCAACGTGGAGCCGAGGATGCGCCGGCCGCGGCTGCTGCTCCGTGTGTGTGCCTCTGTATCCTCGCCGCCGTACGCTTGAAGAATAATGTCACGTTGGGGAGAGAAGCACCGAGGAGACTCACTGTGTTTGGATGTTGGAAAACTGGCTTGGAATTGGATATCTGGAATTTCTAGCCTGCTTTCATGCGTTTGGAATGGTTCTGGAATTAAACCGTGGAAACTAGAAAACTTTCCGAGCCCACCCTCTCGCAAGTCGCAACTGCCCCGCGGCCTCTCTCGATTCCGAAGTCTGAGCCTCGGAAACGCGTGGAAACGACTCCCGCACGTACCGCTTCGTCATCTCCCAAAGACAGGAGCTGTTCGCCTCGATCGTTCTCTCCCTTCCCGAGAAAACGGATTCAGCCGCCGCCCGACCAGCAGCCACCCGCCGCCGGCTCGAGGGCGGTAATACATCTTCCCCTGGCATCCTCTCTCCCTTCCCCGACCTCCTCTCTCCCTTCCCCAGCCTCCTCTCTCCCTTCCCGGCAGGTTCCCTGGCGGCTGTGCGAGTAACCCTAGCTGCATATGATCGCATCCATGATCCCTGTGAGATGTATTGCCGGGGGTGGGGAATGCAAACAGCGGGAGGGAACCAGCGGCCACTCCCCTGGACATCCCAAACCGGCCTCTCCCTGCACTCTTTTCACATCTTCTCTTTGTAGCTAGCTTCGTACATTAATCTATGGTGTACTGACTTTTTTTGATCAATTTAATTTCAGGTCCTGAGGTGTGGTGGAAGGTTCTGAGATCAATTCTTGAAGGTATCAGGGTTGTGTTTTTCGATTTTAATAGTTTGATTTAACATACTGAATCTATGTTGTATTGACATACTGTAGCAAAGAGTATTGACATACTGTAGAGTCGTCGTGTCCTGGAATGCCATGTGGTTGCTCTCTCTTTCACTCTTTCACTTTTCTGATGAAACTGAAGGATGAACAAGATAGACAATTGTTTGGTGCTGCGTACTGATGTACAGTTTTTCTGTTTCTCTTTGCTTTTATCCAACGATTACGTAGAATAGTTTGATTTGAACTGCATGAATCTCTGTTGTATTGACATACGTAGAATAGTTTGATTTGAACTGCAAAATAGGAAGGTTTGTTTGAAGTATATATGCATCCAAACACATCTGTATATCTCCTGAATAATTATATTTAAAACATTGTGTACATTGTAGAGGTATCATGTCTCAAGAAGAGTTGGTTACATACGTAATCGAGGAGAACAAAAAAAGAAAAGTGAAAGAGTGAAAGGACCATACGAATGGTGCAGGTGCTAGGACCGGAGGTGAATCTGCTAAAGAACAAAACACTCTGGTTGTTGAAGAATCTCCTGAGATGCCTCAAAAGAGGCAACACACTGGTGATGCTATCTTGTGCATGATGGGGTAAATGAGAACATCTTTTGATGATGCTTTGAAGACAGCCGACCCACTTCCTATGCCAAAGGCGACTTCTCCAACTGAAATCCTTGCTGCACTTCAAAAGGTAGAAGGTTTGGAGGATTCTGATATGCTGAGAGCTTATGGGAAGTTGATCGTCAATGAGCGTTTGTTTGAAGCACTCATGGCGCTCCCCGACACCTTAAGGAAGCCATGGCTCATGACCCTGCCTTGATGTTTGGTATCATGTGTGGTTTGTTTTATGAACTATGTGTGTGTTATATATAAGACATGATCTATGTATTTTTATTGGTACTTTATATATTTCGTGACATGCGTGTTGTTATATATTGTGTCTTATTTATATTATTTAATGTTATAATATGTGAAAAATAATATATACACATTGTTGGCCGTACATGCGATTTTTATTATCTAAACTCAACAAATCATCTAATTCCATGGTTTGTACATCCAAACAGGAACTGGAATTGGTCACCAGCCTCTGATTCCAACAGGAAATTCCGAACACATCCAAACAACAGAATTGAAATTGGAAGCCATTTCCTTTCCATCCTGGACTTGGAATTCCTTTTCCAATTCAATTCCATGCCAGTTTTTCCAACATCCAAACACAGTGTTCCAGAAATTCACAAATAGACTAAACTTGGTCAAAGCGGTGCGCTGTTCCAGCTAAAGTCACCCGGAAATCAGAAGGAAAGAAAGGAGAGCATGTAGTAAACACGACCATAAAAATCGCACGGGGCACCAGAATCACACACCAAAAAAAAATCAGCGAAAAGCAGACTATCAAATAGAGTACGTGTCAGCAGGAGGTTAATTCGGAAAGAAGCTCAAAATTATGGAAACAAAGATGTTGGTTACCCTTTAATATAGTATAGTAATATATATAACATACAATGTAAGGTTTACAACGTATACAAATACGTATACGAATACAATTCTAACATTCCGATTGAAAAAGTAAAAGATAATCGATTCAAGTGTAGAGAAGGCATTTCAGGAGCCGAATGCGTCATATAAATTAAGGAGTAGTTGACAACCATATCAATTGGGACTTGGGTCCTGCAGGACCTGCGTGTGCCGCTTGCCTAGCTGCCGCTTATCCCGTTCAGTCCCGGTGGGCCAGATAAGCTGGGAGGTGGCTATCCCGGGAGAGACTTGTATAGGATCTCTCCATTAGGTAGGATCATAGGATTAACCCAGAAAAAACATACTTTGAACAGGTAAAAAAATCTGAAAATAATAAACAATATGCATATAGGTTGTATCTACAACTCCACAAAATTTCAGCTTAAAATCTGATCTACACTTGGAGAAACAAAAAAGACAAATTCTATTATGAATAGTGTCAGATCTGGTTGAGTAGTATTTCACACTATTCACACTCAGATTTATCTTTTTTGTCTCTTCAAATGTATGTCGAATTTGAAGTTGCAAATTTTTGGCGTTGCATATATAACATAGATGTGTGTTGTGATTTTTTTTCAGATTTTTTGAACATGTTTTGTCTTTGCAAATTTTAGGTCTCCCTACACAACACGGTTACTTGTCCTGTAGTAACTCGTTGGAGTTCAATCCTTAAAGAGCACTAAGCTCCCAGGGTTGGCAGCGTTCCTGGACGCTCTGCACGTCCCTTTCGCCGGTCCCACAGTTATGCATCGTATTTTCTCGCGCGCGTACATGTCCTGCGATCGTATGTGCCTGACGTGTAAGCGCGGCGAGAGGTCGCGGGGTCGGTTTATGGTTGATTTGACCGTGTTTCGGTTGCGGCGGCAGGTGGATTCGTCGAACGGTGGTATGTTCCTCCTCTTCATCGGCTCAGACTGTGCGTGTGGCTTTTGGTGGCGCGGCGGTGGCGGCCCGTCTTCTCCGTCGCGTATGGTTCTCCTCGCTGGTTCGTATCCCTTATTGTAATTCCTCCACTCACGAGATTAGCGCTGGCCCTCACAGTTTTTCTTTTCTTTTTGCGCCGCCTCCGTTCCTTCTCGATGCGTCCCACCACCTGTAGATCCTGGACGGGGAAAGGGGATGCCGGAGAGGGAGTGAGGGAGACCGGAGGGAGAGAGAGTGGAGGACAGGAGGGAATGAGATGGGAATGACGGGAGAGAGTAGGGAGATGTAGTGTCAACACCCGGATTTTTAAGTCCAGATGCCTATTATGCCATTCCTCGCAATCCCAGGAATATTGTTTTTGCGAGACATAATAGCTTGATATCACAACACATCATTTATTACAACACATAATCGTCTTACAACAAAGGATCACCTGATCCAGTCTTAATACATCATAGTGGATCTAGAGATCCTATTACAAAACACCTAGCGGAAGCGAAGTAACGGTCGCGGTCCATCTGTTCCACAGGCAACTGTTGACGTCAGGAGCGGTCCTAGTTGTCGTAGACGTTCTGCTGTCCATCTTCCTCGTACAACTGTTCACCTTCATAGTCTGGCCATTTGAATAGCCAGGACAAAGCCATGAGTACTTTTAAAGTACTCGCAAACTAATACTAGTGTAAGCACTATTAATTGTGGTAAGGGGGTACTAAGCTCTAGGTTTATTTGCATAAAGCCAAGTTTATTTCATAAACATTTAGTAAAGATGCTTGAATCAAATAGACTATCTCAAGTGGGAACATTAGTGTCATTCCCACAACTCAGTTGTGATTCAATCCCCAATCACCATTCAACTTGCAACCGCAAGTCACTTTCAACTTGCAACCGCAAGTCACCAGTCATATGTCACCTTTTTGAAAATGGTCTGATGACGGAACAGTATGGCCTTTCCAATCGTCCGTAACCGTGGACACGGCTATTCGAATAGTTCTACACTCAGAGGTCGTACACTTGTGCCACAATATTTGCAATAATCCGTCAGGGTTAGCTGGCCCTGATTTATCATACTCCGTATGCGGACTACCAACCATAACCTTTCATTTATATACTCTAGTACAGGCACCTCTCCCCATGAGCTTGGCCTCCCGGTGAAAACCAACAACCCGGAACACAGGCTTGGGCCGGACAATTCACCTCATTCACGTCAATTCGCAATATCTCATATTGCTTCGGAGGCAGCCCTTGGCATAACCCCTATGACGCTTGTTTAGAGGGAACCCATACTAAAGCACATAAATTTCTAGTTAAGCCCGTACCCATTTTGGGTATTGTGGGGGTACTTTCAAAATTGGAATGGTATCGCATCCGAACCCAACCATCAGTTTTATATCAAAAATCACCAGCTTCTCATGGTCATATTTACCTTCAAAGTCATTCAATGGAATGAACCATCATTCCAAGGTTTCAACTTCATTTCAAAGTCACCTGTTCCCATCTAGAGTAATCCAATTTTTATTGATTAGCAATAGCAACTATATGAGGGGTGCTATCTAGCTTTGAGGAGTGTCAATCTAAATCAAGTATTGTTCTACTCTAGACCAATTGAATCCTAAATCCAAAAGTACTTTGAAATAAATAAGCCAAAGTGAAAGTAGTTCAAAACATGGGATAGGCAATACATAGTAGTAAAGTGTGATGGTGCCTTTGCTCTGGTAGAGCTAAGCATTTGTGTTTAGCAAGGGTTAGCTTGCATTAATACTAGCTTGCAAGAGTATTATCTTGCTTGTGGGGGTAAGGCTAATATCAGCTTGCAAGAATGTTAGCTTGCCTTGATTGGTGAGGTGATCAAAGTATTCTTCTTCTTCCTCTTGGTAGTATACTTCCTCCTCTTGATAGTCTCCGGTACTAGCGTCTATAAACGAATACGAGGAGACAATCACCAAACAATACTTAAGTACTCTTAATTAGCCTTAGTGGCTCACACAATGATCTAGCATCACTACTTAACATTTATTACAAGATTATGCTAGGGTTTCCTTATTTAATAATAGGAAAATAATTTCCTCTCATTGCATCTTCTTAAGATTTAATTTCTCTTATGAATACTATATGACCTAGGTTGACCAAAGTCAACCTCTTCATACTTATCATTTGAGAAAATGATTTAAATGAGGTTCCATACCTCATGTAATTTAATACTAACATGGTAGTGTTTTAATGCCACCAAATAATTTAAGCTGAGGTTACTTGGATTATGATTACTACCTCATATTGTATTACTTGAGAACAAGATTTAAATGAGAGGAGTATCTCTCATATGATTTAACACATATTTGTAACTAATTTAAAGGACTATTATTGAGGTGTTTTAATATTCTCGAAATAACCAGGAATGATCCCATGTTGACCAGGGTCAACACTTCACACTTAGTATTTTGAGAAAGTGAGTTATATGAGATTCATCATCTCATGTGATTTAATTAATTTAATTATTATTTAGCTTGAAGATTTATAAGGGAGCAAGTATGAGCTTAGGGAATTAAAGGTCAACACATTACTTCCTATTATTTGAGAAAGATAATCTAAATGAGGTGAGCACCTCATACTATTTTGGTAACACCTGGTAATGGTTTACTGTTATTAATTAATTAAAAGTGAATTTTACTTGACCATGGGATCTACTTCATATTAATTTGGTTGAGGTAAGATTTAAATGAGACCAAAGTCTATTATATGATTTAACTAATAGGTTTGAATTATTTAAATACTACTTATGAGAATGATTAAATATTTTCAAATATAAACCTATGGGTCATTAATTATGTGTTATTAATTCTTATTGAATTATTTGGACAAATGGTTTATGTGAGAAACTATACCTCATATAAGTTAAACTATCCTCTAAATGATTAACCTCTCTAATTAACCAAGCATGAGACTTATTTGATCTAGGTCAGTACCTCTATTTGAAATACTTAAGATCACAATTTAAATGAGAGAGAAGCCCTCATATTATTTAAATAATTCTATGTGTATTTATTAAATATTCTAGAAATGGTTCCATAGCCATTATTTTAACTCTAGTTCATGATCATGCAAAACAACTATGATATATTTTTGCATAAATAATTAGATTATGTCAAATGTGATTTATTAGAGTTGGAATCAACTTAAAATCATTTATAGATAATTTCTAATATTTATTTGAAGTCAGAAAAGTCCCTGCCTTGTTATTTTTATCATTTAACTTTTATTTCGAATTTGGACATGAGGCCAGTGCCATTGTTTAGATAATTTCCTGAGCTTTCTAAATATATAAAATTTACTAAATTTGGTTTAGTAGATTTTAAACTATTTAATTTTGAAGTTGGCACCAGTATTGAATTTGAACTAAATGGATTAAATCGAATTTGAATTAATGGGCCACGCGGGAAAACGAAATGGGCCGAATAGAATTAAACAGAGTAACACGGCCCAGCACACAGCCCGTGTGCGCGGGCCGCCTGACGAGGTGGGAGCCACCCGTCAGTGCCTCTTAACCGCGCGAAGCGGTACGAGCGACGTGATCCGTCCGATCAGAACCTGATCGCACGGTCGAGAGGCTTCGTCTTCTCCGACGAGATGCCGGCGTGCTGGCGGCGTACCTAGGGGGTCGGAGGGCGCTGTGGGTCGCCGGAGGTTGCTGGCGAGGTTCGAGGCGACGTTGGCGAGGCAGAAGAAGCTCCTGGTACAATGGCGAGGCTCGGGGTTGCTCCAATCGATGGCGATGGTCTGCGAGCTCCGGCGGGTGTGAGCTTGCGATTGGGGCTGCTCCGGCGAGGTCTGGTGGAATTGATCGGTGGGGAAGGCTCAGTGAGAGGAGGGGAGTGGATGGGATGCAAAGAGAAGGCACCGATCGTCTCTATTTATAGCGTCGCATGGTGGCCGTGGTGTGCTGAGAAGGGTCGACGACGGTGTGGTCGTTCCAGGATGCGAAGGGGCAAGCTAGGGCGAGCATCGTGTAGGCGACGTCTAGGCGGTGCTAGCGCGCTTGATGGCGCTTCAAATGATGGCCTGTGGTGCCCTGGCGACGGTGATGTCCTTGCAGTACCGTGGCGGCATGGTTCCGATGATGGCGACGGCGACAGGGCGGCCGGCGGTGCTCGAGTGTGTCTAGCAGCTAGGGGTGATGGTGGCGATGCTCGACGTAGGGGGTAGGCTTGCAGGCGAGGACGACGGCGACGGTGCGACGCCATGCCCTGGCGCGGCCAGTGCGCGCTCACCGCGTGCCTGGCATGCCACGGCATGGTACTGGGCGCGCATGGGCGCGGCTGGTTCAGCCAATGCTGGACCTTTGCGAGCTCGGGCCATGCTGGGTGATGATCACCAGGTACAGGGCGTGCTCCTAGACATGGTGAGGGGGAATGGATCGAGCCAGAGAGAGAGGTCATGGTGGCCGGCATGAGCTTGCCATTGGTGGGTTTTGGGTTTCCCCATGTCTCCACTTGCTTGGGCCAGTACTAGGAATGATGTAGGGGTACAAGGGAAGCAATGATCAACAATATTCACCAAAGGTTCAGTGGAAAAACTGTTGGATATTGCAATGTTTGCTCAAATCTAATTTGTGCCTGCCAAGTGTTCGACAGAATGGCCGCAAGAGAAAAATATTGGAATTTTTGAAATATTTTTGGTGGAGCTCATTGATATAATAAATGTGATCTAATGATGATGGTGGTGGTCATTTTAGTGATGGTTTGCAGAGTTTCAAAAAATGGGGTCATCTTCACATAGATTGAAAGTCTCCTCTTGTCCCTGTCTTTCTGGTCAACCTAGTCAACATTAGCAGAGATGGTCAACATGAAAGTTGTTGACCTTGACCTGTTCTTGGATGACATGGTCATAGTTGACCAAGTTTGATTTAAGCAATGAGAATTACAGAGGGGTAAAGTGGGGAACATTTTATAAAGTGACAAAATGACCATTATCACATGTATGTTGAATTTGAGTTTTGCTTTGATTTTATTCTTGATCCAATGATGCAATTGTGTTAGTTTATCATATTGAAGTATTTTAGAAGCAATGGGGCAAGCAAATTTGGCCTTGGTGAAGATTTGTATTTTGGCATAATGTGTATGTGAGGGAAAATTGGGAATTCCTCACCATTTGAATTTTCTCCATTTGATTTGACTTTGGTTGACTCTAATGTGGTTCTTATGAGTTTAGAAACATTTTAAAAGGATTGAAACTAAATCAAATGGTCTTGTTCAAAGATTTGCAAATTTGGCCTTAACACATAAGGAATGAGGTGTCCAATTTACATAACTTGTCCTAGGGTTGTTCTTGCTTCACTTGGACATGGGTTAGGGTCCATTTAGGGTTATAATATGTTTAGAGAGGGTTTCACACCATTTGGTCAAGGTTTAAGGACATAGGTCAATGTTTGGTGAAATGCCCATGTGTCACATATGTTTTTATGCATATGTGGTATTTCATTTTTACTTTGACTTGGTTTGGCCCAATTGGTTTTGTTGAATGTTGAAATGATATATGGAGGTGATCCAACCATTCACAACAAGTCCTATGGTTAATTTTCTTAAATTCCCTTATTTACTATTTTACTCTCATATGCCTCTATGGCATTTTTAATTTCTTTATATTATTTTTAGTTTCAAATTGGCAATGATTTAAGAAGTGCTTTATAAGGTTTACAAAGCTTTTTCCAGTCTTTGAAATAAAGTGAAAAGGTCTAGGGTAAATATTTATCATTATAGCCATAGGCACATATGCCTTTTTCTCATTTACTTTCCTTTTATTTTATTTTCACTAGAATGATGAGAAGAGGGTGAGGTTTAGGGTTTAAGGTTATTTCAAATACTAGGAACACGCAATCATGGCAATAGCACAAGAATTATGCAAGGTTATTATGTATCAATCTTATTTTAATAAAAGTTTTTGTTGGTTCCAAAAATTTGGAACTAGGGAACTTTGTTTATTTTGTTTTAAAATTTCTGGGATGTTACATGTAGCCAGTGAACGAGAGATGGGAGGAAGATGGCGCTGGTGGAGGTACGAAGGGGAGGTCGGCGGAGGTGCTGGATGGGGATGGGAGTGGAGGATGGTGCCGGTGGAGGGGATGGTGGCTAGGGAGAGAGAAATTGAACCATGGAAGAAATCCGATCCGGCAGCCCAATCCGTGTCTCCCATGGATTCTGTGCATCATGTAGGTCGTGTGTGTCCTCTGCAGCAGCGGGCGGTGGCCAATGTCCGTGCCCATCCAATACAAGCTATGATTCACTGTAAGCAACATGATCTTTCCAATCAGGTTTGTGCATTCCTCGACTACTATTGACTGTTCGTACGTGTTTCCGCCTGCCTCCACGCATTGGAACGTGAGCTTTTTGGCATCAGCGCTTGATTTGCAAACTGCTGCTAACATTTGGTTGTATCTTATCACAAAGCAGTTTCTTCTCTAACCCTAATCTAAGCATAGATTTGGAAGAATTTACCTCATAACATGAATCATTATTACGTCTCAATTTTTTATTAAGCTTATTAAGATTAATTATCATTAGTTACTGAATAGACATGTCATGTATTTCTAGGTTAGTACTATTTGCATATATCAGAAAAGGGAACCTATTTGTAAAATTGTAAGACATTATAACAATAATAATAAGCCAGTATATACCAAAGAGAACATTTGCTCAAACTCTTGGTGCTACTACTGCTGCTGATGTAGGATGCATTATCGTGCTATCATTGAGTTGATTAGCAACGGAATACCTCTGGGAATTGGCTTACATAGGAGTGTGTTGTATCAAAGGTGTGCTTTAAATAGATAGATAGACAACGGAGATGAATAAAATATTTAAATGAAATTTATTTTATTTGTAATTTGTAATACTGAAATTTTGCAAAATTCAAATAAAGAGATATTATTCAAGAGTGATGTTATTATGCTTTCAACAGAAATTAAGTCTAAAGAAGATTGGAATATTACGGGCGTCTGCCACGTGATGCGAATTTATAGAAAAATCAAATACTAAAGGTGGAGTTCCCGTTATTAAGGGAAGTGGAGTTCACAAAATATAAGCCCTCCTAGATAATGAAAAATCGGGTAGTTCTTCAACATTTATCCTGCTCTAGCACAGGCAACAAAGAATCACCTGCGGAGGTTCTGCTCCTTCCATGGCCGCGTCGTGCGTCCGCTGCATGGCCGCTTCTTATCTCCATGTCGCATCCACCGGGTCGGAGGAGCAGGAGTCTTGCATGCAGGAGCTTAGGTATCTTATTTCCATCTCTATCCTAGCCACAGGAGTAAGTAAGGTTCCGGTATCTGAACTCTTTTCACCACACTCCTTCTCGTGCAGTTATTTTCCTCAAGTTCTCTCACTGGTTGAATTAATAAGCTTCAGGAAGTAGCAGATTGATACATTACTATAGAAAGTATATGCAGCCATGGTGTATATGTGTCAGATTAGTGCATCTGGGAAAAACTCTAGCTATTGTAGTGGTTTGTGGCAATTGAGTCTCTGGTGAAGGATAATTAAGGCTTTAGTGGCTAGGTATCCATATTACTGCCTTGGTGTGGTGTAAAGGTGTTGGATTTCAAAGTTGGTCTTCATGATTGAAGTGGGCTCCCAAGTATATGGATTTGAGGGCGGATGCACTTCAGTCCTTAGTACGTAGTTTCCTTACATGCAGAGTAGCCAATCCGTAATTATGTCATCTTAATGTATTTCCTAGGTACTCCATCATTTTTAGACCAAGTAAATGATCTATTCAAATTGCAAAATCTTATTGAGTTCACCATGTATGGCTTAGCTATGCAAGTTGACTGGTGCGATTACATAACTTGAGGCCAATAATGGAGTTAAAAACCAAAGCTTTCTTGTTTACCCTATTTCCTAAATAGTGATCTTTCTCCTATTTGGAAATATATTACTACTTGATTTGTGTTATCACTGCAGAGACGTGAATTTTAGATACGAAGTTTGTAGGTATTTCAGTGTACATTGTGTGTGTTGTGACGTAGCGATTCTACAATGTGGTGGGCGTCCCAGTCTTGTCCAACGGCCTGCAGTGTTCTAGGATTCATTCTGGTGCGTTTTACACTTCCAACATGTCCATCTGCAGTTGCAGTTGGTAGTTTCAGACTTCATGTTCAATGATTCTGTTGGGCGAAACGGTGGGGCTAGCGGGACATATTTGTTTTGAGTTGTGAATGCTTCTTTGTATTTTCCCTATTTCATAGGAACAAATGATTTGTAATAAATATTGAAAGGAAACAAGACCATCTAGGTAAACATATAGCCAAACGTAGCTATTATGGTTGCTCATCAAAGTACCTCTCTGGAGCTTATATTCTTTCTTAATTTTATAGGTGTAGAATACTTCTCTTATATTTCGAAGTTGTATTCAGGTAAATTAGAGTCACCTCATGGTGCTAATATTTGTTTTATTGCATGACAAGGCTAGAGATAATGATTCATTTGCCTGGCACTATTTTATACGTTATTTGCCAATCGTTTCCATGACTGAATCCTTCCAAGCACTAAAAGCTCATTACAAATGGGGAGAACTGCTCCATCTGGGGTTGCTGTGGCCAGTCTGTCTATGCTGACTCCGGTGCTATTAGTTGTGTTTTCATGCGGGATTGATCGGTGGAGATGGACGCAGCGGGATGCTTGTGTGGTGTCTGGGTTGTTTTCAGCAGTGGAGTACATTTTGAATGTATGTTTAACCTATGTATCCACATACCATTTCCTAGCTTTCTAAAATTTCATGCATGTATTTTTGTGAATATGAAAACTCAAGAAGCTCCCCAGAGTGCCTTTTGTATCGTTAACATGTATATGAAGGTACTGTTTTGTGTAATGTATATTCTGCCAACTCTCACCGGCAACTAAAATAACATGTTAAACTGTAAACATACAAACAAGAAAACAACCTCCAATATTTTGGGATAAAAATATCCAAGTAGAAATAAATGGAAAAAAAAGCTATATCACCTTTGTGTATCTTCTCCCATGTCAAGGTACATATTTATAGAACTAGGAGATAGATTTCTATTACTGAGATAATCCTGCCTTTCCTTTCTTCAATGTTTGCCAATGGAAAATTGGTGAAGGTGGATCTGAAACTTAACCTTATAGGGTATCTAATGGAAAGAAGTTCAATGAATTGCTCGTTATGTTTCCTCTTTTGAAACTCATAGGGATTGCAACTATCAATGATATGAGGCCATGCCACTATAGAACCTTTTTTAGATTGACCATAAGCTAGAATCTGAGGTTTAACGTCAAAGAAAAATAATTCTTTTAGATATGCTCATGTTAAATTCCCATAATAACTTTTGGGTGTTTGTTGATATGCATGTTGTTTCTTCATTTTGTCTTGGTTGTGTTAGACATGATATACCAATGTTTGCAAACATCTATCCCACTATACGTTGACGAGAGGGAAACACCTAGAACGGATACGGGGGCAGCAACGCGCGCCGGGTCCATCTAGTACAGTCAATTTCCGCTTCAACCTCACGATGTGAGCCGAGGTGGGTTTCCCCAGAGGCCGCAACCCCTAGCCACCACGACCACGCTTACCTACTTGTTATGTACCTTTTCCCCCAAGCAAAATGCAATGCATATGTCCAGGTAACACGCAAACTATGTGACTCATGGAATCTAATAGGCAAGTTAGTGAGTCGAGAGGGTACCATAATAGGGCCTCGTGTGGTTGTACGCTCAGTCTTGGTTCAAGAGGTCCTAGGGTCGGCAGAAACGAAACAACCCACCACATCCCAATGTGGCCTCTCGTCTGAGCCTTTAATCATGTTTAACAACATCTCTACACTTACCACATCAACCTGTCATGCTAGATTCATTTCATTGTAAGGCTCCAGTCCGAAGACCGGAGTAGTAGCGTAACAAACTAAGCATGGCTAAGCATAAAGAGATAAAGGCTCTAGCGACGCACACATGCCAATCCTAGGTATGCTAGGAGCAGTGGATCAGGGATTTGAGGCTACAAAGGTAGAACATGCAATAGATAGGATAACCTACCTATCGATAAAAGACAGTTGAATCGTGTGCAATATGTAGGAACCAGAAGTAAAAGCATTTCAAAAACATATATGAACCAGGCTAGGGCTTGCCTTGTCCCTGACAAACCAATATGGATCTTCGAGATCCCATGCTTGAATTGTCCGTCGATGGACAATTATTGATCTGCGTCGTTGTCGATCTTCATCGTCTCGGCACTTGCTCTATCGATAGCGAAGAAGCAAATACTAGAAAGAGAGAAATAACATTCAATACATGGCATAATGCAATGCACATACAATATGGATGATATGTCATATTAATGGAATTGAATAAACCCTAGGTGCATCATCAGATTAAAGGGGTTCTGCCATCGGACCCCGACATATGAGAGGGGTTAATTTGGGTTTCACTACTTATGAAGTTTTAATTGTTGCAATGATGTATGAAATGCTCATAAACAGGTAGGGTTTATTTTTCTGAACATTTCGGTATATTATACATCTTTTTCTGAATTAATATGAAAAAGATATGAATTATACAGATTTCTGAAATTGATAAATAGTAAAAACAGAAAAAGAAAAAGCTTTACTGCGTCATGCTGACGTCAGCACGACCTTGATCTCTCAGGTGCCGCAGCAATTGGCTGATTGAGGCTAAAATCGGGCGCATGCGCGGGGGCAACAGACTCGGCTCGACGCGGGGAGCCAAATGGTGGCGGCGCCGCCCGCCAATTGTCGCCGGAATGTCGCCGGCGACGACGTCCGACGGCCGCGCGTGCAGGCTCTCGTGGCGCCGGCGCTAGAGAGCGAGAGAGGGGGAACATAGGGCATGGGGAGGATCGCCTGCTCACCCCGGTGCCGCTAGTGGCGACGACGAGGTGAGGGGGGCTCGGAGCTCCGGCGAGCGGCGGAGGCCGGCGGGTCGGGCTCCCGTCGATTGGGCCGATTGGGAGCTCCCCGGCGGCAACTGCGAGGTGGAGGAGGTAGAAGGCGTAGAGGCGGAGCGAACAGCGGTGCCGGCTGGGTGCGGGGAGGCCGGTAGCGGCGGCAACAGCGAGGTCTGGCCGGGGCTAGGGTTTGGCCGCGCGGCACAGAGAAGAGGAGGGGGAAGAAATGGGGCGTGCTAGGGTTGCTCTCTGGCGGCAGCGAGGTTTTTAAAGGGGCCAGGGTGCGGCGGGGAGCATCCCGGCCGCCGGCGCCATCGACGGCCAAGGGCGCGCCAGGCAGCAGCCTGCCTGCGTGCGTGGAGAAGAAGACAAGGGCATTTTGCCCATAACCCCTGGGTTTGGCTGTTTTCCGTGAACTTTTAAAAACAGGGAAAAATCAATTATATTTTGGCATTTTGCAACCTTTTGTAGATCCAAAATAACTCTAGAACTTTAGAAAAATATTTAGTGGCCTTCCTAATAAAATTTGAGGGTCCAACTATTTGGTTTGAAACATTTTGAGAGGAATTTAAATAGAGTGGAGTTTGCACCCATTAGGGTTTCCACTTTATTTTAAGAATGTAAAATTTTCTTAATGCATTTTACATGATGCTTATGAATGCACAAACAAATCCTAATTAGGGTTTAGCAAAAAAGGGATGTTACAACTCTATCCCCCTTACAAGAATCTCGTCCCCGAGATTCCTAAGGTAGGAAAAGAGAAGGTAACAAGAACTACACTGGTCTTCAACAAGCTTGTCGATACCGCGATGATCTTCTTTGTTGAAGAAGTTGATCCACAACACCATGAATGAAGCGCTTCATTTTCTTACCTTGAGGTTGTTGCTCAGCTTCACCTAAAGGAAAGAGGGAATAACTCTAGACGGTGGATCTTCACAAAGATCGAGTATTTCATGGTCAACTCATGGAAGGAGTGTTGAAAAACAGCTCTTGAGCTAACAAACATGAAACACATCAAGGTAACGAAGGAGACGGAAGAAGTTTCAAATTTTTGGTAGACAATTGCTCCACGCTTGACAAGAATACAAAGGAACAAGGTAGCGAAGAGTTAAACTGCCTTTGATACCATAACGCGACACTCTTAGAAATGGTGACTCGTAGAAGCACGAAGGGTTATTCAACCAGAGCAACTTTTGATTAAAATCGTAGTCACTCTTCTGGCATGGGTTCATGAAATGATTGAAGCGTATTCAAAAGGTTGGGGCCTAGATGGCTGACGAATTCACACAACGTGTGAATTGATTAGAAATTCAGGTACTAACCAACAGAAATGGAAGGGTACTCGCTAGGGAATTGCCAAGGATCAGCGGGGAGTAAAATTTCTCCAAACGAAGTGGTTGTCACCGGAGAAATGATTTCGAGGGATTGACCAAGAGACATTTGGCAACTCTGCTTATATTGTTCTCCTTGATGTTATAGACACCAATTTTAGGCTATTGACGAGCCTTAAATAGGTCATCGAGTCAAGGTCAGACTTCAGGATTAAAAAGACATCATAAGGGTAACTCCTAGAATAAGTCACATAAGACCCTTATGGAGAGTGGTTATTCTTGATGATTCAAGAGACTATGGCATTAGGCCTTCCGACTAATTGTGTTAACCACGACATCAATCTTCCCAGGATTACAAAGAGACCTATGGCATGAATCCTAGAGAAACACCAACCATCATTGCCGCTTGAGATTCAGCTTAGGTTAGGTGTAAAGATATTTCAGACTCAGAATGTCCGAATAGAAGATTTGCAACCGTTACCACCAAGGTAAAGTTGCTAGATTCTCAAGATATAGACTATAATGTCAAGCTCCAAAGGATTGAGCTAGATTGCGTAACACATATGGATGCGACTGCCAAAGGCAATTGCGTGCATATGAATTTGCAATGTAACACCTTTGAGTCATTGTGGGGACATCAAAGAAGATAATGAAGTTATTAAGCTTCTTCTCTTTGAACAAACCAGTCAGTGGCTTGGTGTGCATAGAGAAACTTTTCAAGAGAATGGAGGTAACAACTTTCCATCTCAAGAATACTTTGCACATGCCTGACCGACTTGCGATGATTACCGAGGAGAACAAAAGAAACTCGACTCGGATCCACGGCGACATCTTTCAGCAAATGCACGTGAACCAGAGAAGATCACTTCCAGCATCCAGAACAAATACTTCGTGATAACACAAAGATGGTTCTTGAAAGTTTCCAATATTAGTGCCAATTGTTCAATATGAATCTCTTTAAACATGGAGAAATAAGAATGTCATCGATGGACTCAATAACAAACTTATCAAGATACTCCAATGAGGGACTCATATTCTACATGAACTTGGCAAAAATATTGGTCAGACCAAAGGACATGAAGGTATACTCAGACGAGACACCATGAGTATAAACATCATCGAGATAGTCCTTGGATCTGAGTTTACTTTGACGATAGCCCAAACTCAAATCAAATACGGGGAAGATATCATATCCATAAAGGAGATACTTCCTGACTTCAACACGAACAAAACTAGACATCCCTTTAAGAAGAATCAAGTCGGATAGAGCTCTTGTCTTTCAACTCTCCAAGTTGTTGTTTAAGTTCAACCAACTAGTCTAGGGTTATCCAACACGGTTCTTGGAGAAGGAGTAGTTCAACGAACCAACGTACTCATGAACTCGACAACACGGTCATGTAACAACATGGTGATACTCCTAGAAAGACATCCAGAATATCACGAACCACCGGTATATCACCGAATTCAAGAGGGAAACTTGCATTACAAAGAAACACGATATGGTCTTGACGGATTTGGCATTAACCTAACTACTTGACCGAAGATGTGCGCCTGAACGAATGGACTTGGCAGCACAATCAAACTTCACTTAATAATCGGCGAACCAATTATGCTAAGAATGACATAAATGTCCCTTGATTTCGAAGCAATAAGAATTGCTAGGAATCTCGGATGGCCACATCAATAAGTACACCCCAACATTCCCAAGCATAGACAAGTAGAAGGAAGGGTTAGTAAAGACGTGCAAGAGAATCACTTCATCAACAAGGCCAGGATACAAAGCACGACCCCATGATATAAAAGAGGGTGATACTCTAAGGTAGAACAGAACAGAACAGAAGCTAACGAGGCCTCTTAATCCGCGGATTACAACACTTTGACCAAGTCTTTGAAATGGACAAGGTACTGGAGTTTGTTTCTCCTGACATACCAAAGTGAAATGTCTTGATGAACCACATGAGTAACATACACTGGAAACACCAATGCACATTTACCACTTTGCTGCTAACTAGCAGACAAAGGTCGGAAAGCAACTAAAGAGGAGGAACACAAGTAGGATCAGAATTCTTGAGATATAGATGCACAGGATAACACTTTTATGAAACTCATGCTGAAAGAGGAGGTGTGGAAGAGTCCCAGACATAGATGTGAGACTTTCAAAGAGCACTCTCGGATCCATCTGGTTCAATGAGAGAACCTCTGCAATAGCTAGTGGAAGGGAAAGATCTTTATTGCCGTAGTTCAACATGACAATAACCACAAGCTTGAAGGGTAGATTGATTTGAATTTAGCCATCCCGATGTAATGTTTGAACATTAACATCGGTGTTCAACGAAATGGATCTTGGTTTAAAGGCCAGCTTCATGTACTAAGATTCGCATACTAGAATCCAGCACAATCGGGGACCTTCGGTTCAAGTCTAGCGGTTAAAACCCGAGAAAGGAGTAACTACTAGATGAGTGACACAGAGGAAACTACGATGTAGTAATCACAGTGTAGCTTCTAGAAGACATGCATAGCTTCCGAAGTACCATGCAAATAGAAAGGAGGCATTCAAGGCGAAAGGAAACCTCGAAGCCTAGAACAGAATTTTGTGGAACCTAGAAAATAGAGAGATCATGATGGAAAGGAATATCTCCGTTGAAACAAAACAAAACAAAAAGGGAGCAAAGAACACACACGATTCTAGAGAACTCTGCACTAGGTCAACTTGGTTTTGAAACGACATGCCCTTGAGGCACCTAAGTTTGAAAGACTAGAAGAGATAGGAAAACTTTCAAATCAACACAAGGTAAGGCACCTTAAAATTAGAGCGATACCAGATAAGGAGTAAAAAGAATCCTAATAAAATTTTCGCAAATACTTTTAGCTTTCAAATAATTATCACAAACACTAGACTCAACATCGACCAGTAGAAAGGGCTTCCTACATGCAGTCCTGCTCTGATACCAAAACCTGTGGCACCCCGGGATCAGGGTTAGACAAATACCAGATCTTCGTCCACATAAGCCTAACCTAGAGCTCGAGAGATTACAGTGAGAGAATCGGTAACACAACAGACTCTACGACTCAAAAGGTAATACAAGCTCATAACTGAGCGAAGAACCAAAGCATTACAAGCAGAGGTCACTGACCTGACATACATCAATCAACGGAAGCGAAGTTATGCTATTAGACATAGCAAGATAGCAAAAAGGCCTAAGAGGCCAGGAGCATAACGGCGACGTCTCTCAAACGTAACTATAATTTCTTATGTTCCATGCTACTTTTATGACAATACTCACATGTTTTATACATACTTTACATCATTATTATGCATTTTCCGGCACTAACCTATTAACAAGATGCCGAAGCGCCAGTTGCTGTTTTCTGCTGTTTTTGGTTTCAGAAATCCTACAAAGGAAATATTCTCGGAATTGGACGAAATCAACGCCCAGGGTCTTATTTTTCCACGGAGTTTCCAGAAGACCAAAGAGCATACGAGGTGGGGCGACGAGGCGCCCACACCATAGGGCCGCGCGGCCAGGGTGGGGCCCGCGCCGCCCTATGGTGTGGGGCCCTCGTGCCTCCACCGACACTGCCCTTCCGCATACTTAAACTCTCTGTCACGAAAACCCTATTACCAAGAGCCACGATACGGAAAAAGTTCCAGAGACGCCGCCGCCGCCAATCCCATCTCGGGGATTCAGGAGATCGCCTCCGGCACCCTGCCGGAGAGGGGAATCATTACCGGAGGGCTCTACATCACCATGCCCGCCTCCGGACTGATGCGTGAGTAGTTCATCCTTGGACTATGGGTCCATAGCAGTAGCTAGATGGTTGTCTTCTCCTCTTGTGCTATCATGTTTAGATCTTGTGAGCTGCCTAACATGATCAAGATCATCTATTTTGTAATGCCACATGTTGTGTTTGGTGGGATCCGATGAATATAGAATACTATGTCAAGTTGATTATTGATCTATCATATATGTGTTGTTTATGTTCTTGCATGCTCTCCGTTGCTAGTAGAGGCTCTGGCCAAGTTGATACTTGTAACTCCAAGAGGGAGGATTTATGCTCGATAGTGGGTTCATGCCTCCATTGAATCTGGGACAGTGAGAAAGTTCTAAGGTTGTGGATGTGTTGTTGCCACTAGGGATAAAACATCAATGCTTTGTCTAAGGATATTTGTGTTGATTACATTACGCACCATACTTAATGCAATTGTCTGTTGTTTGCAACTTAATACTGGAAGGGTGCGGATGCTAACCTGAAAGTGGACTTTTTAGGCATAGATGCATGCTGGATGGCGGTCTATGTTCTTTGTCGTAATGCCCTGATTAAATCTCATAGTGATCATCATGATATGTATATGAATCTTTATTTTTCAATTGCCCACCTGTAATTTGTTCACCCAGCATGCTATTTATCTTATTGGAGAGACACCACTAGTGAACTGTGGACCCCGGTCCTATTTTTACATCTGAAATACAATCTACTGCAATCTCTGTTCTTTGTTGTTCTTCGCAAACAAACATCATTCTCCACACCATACGTTTAATCCTTTGTTTTCAGCAAGCCGGTGAGATTGACAACCTCACTGTTAAGTTGGGGCAAAGTATCTTGATTGTGTTGTGTAGGTTCCACGTTGGCGCCGAATCACGGTGTTGCGCCGCACTACACTCCTCCACCAACAACCTTCACGTGGCCCTTGGCTTCTACTGGTTCGATAACCTTGGTTTCTTACTGAGGGAAAACTTGCTGCTGTACGCATCACACCTTCCTCTTGGGGTTTCCAACGGACGTGTGCTTCACGCGTTATCAAGCTCTTTTCTAGCGCCGTTGCCGGGGAGATCAAGACACGCTGCAAGGGGAGTCTCTCACATCCAATCTCTTTACTTTGTTTTTGTCTTGCTTTACTTTATTTTATTTTCTGTCTTGTTTGCTTTATATCAAAAACACAAAAAATTAGTTGCTTACTTTATTTTCATTTGTCTTGTTTACTTGCTCTATATCAAAACACAAAAAAATTAGTTACTTGCATTTACTTTATTTACCTTTTGTTTATTTCATCATGCTTCCTCCTAAGTTCACTCTGAAATATATACCGGTAGGGCAAGGGTCTATCATTGGAAGAGATAATATAGAAGAATTTTTCACTCATGTTAGTATAGTTGAAGATTTTGAAGATAGATCCTTGGTAGAACTTGCTCCTAATTATGAAATTGCTACTGCCTCTTTAGTGCACATGTTGGAAGCTAGATTTGTTAATCTTAATCCAATAATGCAACATATGTTTCTTACACTTTCTGATATGGAAATGGGAGAAAAGAGGGATTTTGTTTTAGAGGTCCTTCTTAGAGAATTTGGTGATATAGCTAAAGAAGCTAGAAAAGTTTTTATTAAGCATAAGAGGCTTGGCTTTTATACTGATTTTGCAAAAACACTTAAAAAGATGGACATGGATAGATTAAAGTACACTAATAACGTCAATGGTGAGGGGGAGATCAAAGTACCAATACCTAGTAAGCTCCTAGGGATGCATGAAGCTTTAGAAAATAACTATGCTTGACATGTTCCTGAAAATTTGTTTGATGAGGATAGTAAGCCTAAGAGCAATGAAAGAGGAGTTACTTACATAGACCAGATACAATGCATTTTTGAGAAAACTCCCAACTCCCCTGGTAATAATGTTGATGCTTCTTCTCTAGATAATACTTGATTTGCACTTTCTGCGCCTAGCTGAAAGGCGTTAAAGAAAAGCACTTCTTGGGAGATAACCCATGGTTTTATTTTTACTACTGTATTGTTGAGTCTTGGAAGTTGTTACTACTGTAGTAACCTCTCCTTATCATGTTTTTGTGCCATGTAAAGTCTCTATAGTAAAGTTGATACTAGATTTGGATTTCTGCGCAGAAACAGAATTGCTGTCTGTCACGAATTCGCGTCCTTCTCTCTGTAGAAGAATCAAAAATATCTGCCAATTTACGTGCATGATCCTCATATATGTACGCAACTTTCATTAGTTTTGAGTTTTTCCATCTGAGCAAGTTAAGTGCCTCAGAAAAATTCGTCTTTACGGATTGTTCTGTTTTGACAGATTCTGCCTTTTTATTTCGTATTGCCTCTTTTGCTATGTTGAATGGATTTCTTTGTTCCATTAACTTTCAGTATCCTTGTGCAATTTCCAGAAGTGTTAAGAATGATTATGTCACCTCTGAATATGTGAATTTTTGATTATGCACTAACGCTCTAATGAGTTTGCTTTAAGTTTGGTGTGGAGGAAGTTTTCAAGGGTCAAGAGAAGAGGATGATACAATATGATCAAGAAGAGTGAAAAGTCTAAGCTTGGGGATGTCCCCGTGGTTCATCCCTGCATATTTCAAGAAGACTCAAGCATCTAAGCTTGGGGATGCCCAAGGCATCCCCTTCTTCATCGACAACTTATCAGGTCACTTCTAGTGAAACTATATTTTTATTCCATCACATCTTATGTTCTTTACTTGGAGCGTCTGTTTGTTTTTGTTTTTGTTTTGGTTTGAATAAAGTTGGATCCCACAATCCTTTTATTGGAGATATTACGCTCCGCTTTTTCATTTGAACACTTGTGTTCTTAGTTATGCTTTAATGTTCATGGCGAAGGCTGAAAACTGCTTCGTTAATTGCTATTTGGTTCGAATCAGAAAATGCTTCATATGGTTTTGAATAATTTGATACTTGGCAATTGTTTTGAGCTCTCATAGATCATGTTTAAGCTCTTGCATCATGTAGTTTAAATCTATTAGTGGAGAACTACCATAGAGCTTGTTGAAATTTGGTTTGCATGATTGATCTCTCTAAGGTCTAGATATTTTCTGGTAAAGTGTTTGAACAACAAGGAAGACAATGTAGAGTCTTATAATGCTTGCAATATGTTGTTGTGTAAGTTTTGTTGTACCTGTTCATACTTTTGTTTGCTTCAAACAACCTTGCTAGCCAAAGCCTTGTACTGTGAGGAAATGCTTCTCGTGCATCCAAACACCTTGAGCCAAAACCCATGCCATTTGTTTCCACCATAACTACCTATATGTGGTATTTTCTGCCATTCCAAAGTAAATTACTTGAGTGATACCTTTAAAATTTAATTCCTTTGTCTTTGCAATATATAGCTCATGGGAAAATAGCTTAAAAACTATTGTGGTGATGAATATGTAGCTATGTGTCTTAGTTCTTATAAGTTGCTTGTTGAGCGGTAACCATGTTTCGGGGACGCCATCAACTTTTTACACCTTTGTTGAATATCATGTGAGTTGCTATGCATGTTCGTCTTGTCTGAAGTAAGGGTGATTTATGATGATCAAATGGTTTGAGTATGCATATGTTAGAGAAGAACATTGGGCCGCTAACAAAAGCCATGTATCATGGTGGAAGTTTTCAGTTTGGACATTCATACTCAATCTCTTATGAGAATATTATCTGTTGTTGAATGCTTATGCATTAAAGAGGAGTCCATTATCTGTTTTCTATGTTGTCCCGGTATGGATGTCCTAAGTTGAGATCTATTAAAAACGAGAAATCAAATGCGATTTATCTCCTTGGACCTTTGTACAGGCGGCATAGAGGTACCCCTTTGTGACACTTGGTTGAAACATATGTTATGCAATGATAATCCATGTAAATCCAAGCTAATTAGGACAAGGTGCGAGCACTATTGGTATTCGATGCATGAGGCTTGCAACTTGTAGGAAGTATTATGCATAACACATATGAATTATTACTACCGTTGACAAAATTGTTTCTATGTTTTCAAAACAAAAGCTCTAGCACAAAAATAGTAATCCATGCTTCCCTCTGTGAAGGGCCATTCTTTTACTTTATGTTGAGTCGGTTTACCTACTTCTTTCTATCTTAGAAGCAAACACTTGTGTTAACTGTGTGCATTGATTCTTACATGTTTATTTATTGCACTTGTTATATTACTTTATGTTGACAATTATCCATGAGATATACATGTTACAAGTTGAAAGCAATTGCTGAAACTTAATCATCCTTTGTGTTGCTTCAATGCCTTCTACTTTGAATCTATTGCTTTATGAGTTAGCTCTTATGCAAGTCTTTTTGATACTTGTCTTGAAAGTACTATTCATGAAAAGTTTTGCTATATGATTCAGTTGTTTAGTCATTATCTTTTTGTTAGCAATCTATTGCTTTGAATCACTCCATTCATCTCATATGCTTTACAATAATGTTGATGAAGATTGTGTTGGTAACATGTCACTTCAGAAATTATTGTTTTTATCGTTTACCTACTCGAGGGCGAGTAGGAACTAAGCTTGGGGATGCTTGATACGTCTCAAACGTATCTATAATTTCTTATGTTCCATGCTACTTTTATGACAATACTCACATGTTTTATACATACTTTACATCATTATTATGCATTTTCCGGCACTAACCTATTAACAAGATGCCGAAGCGCCAGTTGCTGTTTTCTGTTTTTGGTTTCAGAAATCCTACAAAGGAAATATTCTCGGAATTGGACGAAATCAACGCCGAGGGTCTTATTTTTCCACGGAGTTTCCAGAAGACCGAAGAGCATACGAGGTGGGGCGACGAGGCGCCCACACCACAGGGCCGCGCGGCCAGGGGGGGGCCCGCGCCACCCTATGGTGTGGGGCCCTCGTGCCTCCACCGACCCCGCCCTTCCGCCTACTTAAACTCTCCGTCGCGAAAACCCTATTACCGAGAGCCACGATACGGAAATAGTTCCAGAGACGCCGCCGCCAATCCCATCTCGGGGATTCAGGAGATCGCCTCCGGCACCCTGCCGAGAGGGGAATCATCACCGGAGGGCTCTACATCACCATGGCCGCCTCCGGACTGATGCGTGAGTAGTTCATCCTTGGACTATGGGTCCATAGCAGTAGCTAGATGGTTGTCTTCTCCTCTTGTGCTATCATGTTTAGATCTTGTGAGCTGCCTAACATGATCAAGATCATCTATTTGTAATGCTACATGTTGTGTTTGGTGGGATCCGATGAATATAGAATACTATGTCAAGTTGATTATTGATCTATCATATATGTGTTGTTTATGTTCTTGCATGCTCTCCGTTGCTAGTAGAGGCTCTGGCCAAGTTGATACTTGTAACTCCAAGAGGGAGTATTTATGCTCGATAGTGGGTTCATGCCTCCATTGAATCTGGGACAGTGACAGAAAGTTCTAAGGTTGTGGATGTGCTGTTGCCACTAGGGATAAAACATCAATGCTTTGTCTAAGGATATTTGTGTTGATTACATTACGCACCATACTTAATGCAATTGTCTGTTGTTTGCAACTTAATACTGGAAGAGGTGCGGATGCTAACCTGAAAGTGGACTTTTTAGGCATAGATGCATGCTGGATGGCGGTCTATGTTCTTTGTCGTAATGCCCTGATTAAATCTCATAGTGATCATCATGATATGTATATGAATCTTTATTTGTCAATTGCCCACCTGTAATTTGTTCACCCACATGCTATTTATCTTATTGGAGAGACACCACTAGTGAACTGTGGACCCCGGTCCTATTCTTTTACATCTGAAATACAATCTACTGCAATCTCTGTTCTTTGTTGTTCTTCGCAAACAAACATCATTCTCCACACCATACGTTTAATCCTTTGTTTTCAGCAAGCCGGTGAGATTGACAACCTCACCGTTAAGTTGGGGCAAAGTATCTTGATTGTGTTGTGCAGGTTCCACGTTGGCGCCGGAATCTCTGGTGTTGCGCCGCACTACACTCCTCCACCAACAACCTTCACGTGGCCCTTGACTCCTACTGGTTCGATAACCTTGGTTTCTTACTGAGGGAAAACTTGCTGCTGTACGCATCACACCTTCCTCTTGGGGTTCCCAACGGACGTGTGCTTCACGCGTTATCAACGTCCCAGCCCATAGATTCCAGGCTGCCACCTGGGAACCCCAAGCTACTCGTCGATGTCGACTAGAAACCACCATCTGTTGGAGCGACTTCGTCTGAAACAAAAGCATGCAAAGCTGAGTACAGGGACTCAGCAAGACTTAGTACAAGCTTTTAGCAAAGCGGGTATGCGGGCTTTCCGTGGAGCTTCTTTTGCGTAAAGCTAGTTTTCCTTTGTAAGACAAGAGAGAGGAGAAGCTCGACTACTCAGAACCTTTAAAAGGGGATAAGAGAGCGGCATCTCTATCTCTATTGATCATCATACTGTATCCACCAAACTTCATCATCTCGAACCACTATCCTCGAATCACCCCCTCAACACCCGGAGAAGGTATCCGTAAACACACATTGGTTGCCAAGTTTTATGATTAGCTTAAAGTTCTCTATGATCTCCATGTCCGTTCCCAAGTCGTCCGTAACCGTGGACACGGCTTTTCGAAAAGATTCATAACCCTGCAGGGGTGCACAACTTTACCCACACGCGCCGACCGACTCTTAATGCCACTAGTATAACACACTTCCTTGGTGTGCTGGCAGAGGGTGGTCGACCACGACCTTTACCTTGTTGTCGCCGAGACCATGAGTCACGCGCTAAGGATTGTTCCGCCGTAACGGGTCAAGTCCCGAAGCCGGTCCTTAACGATGTGAGCCGAGGTGGGTTTCCCCAGAGGCCGCAACCCCCAGCCACCACGACCACGCTTACCTACATGTTATGTACCTTTTCCCCCAAGCAAAATGCAATGCTTATGTCCAGGTAACACGAAAACTATGTGACTCATGGAATCTACTAGGCAAGTTAGTGAGTCGAGAGGGTACCATAATAGGGCCTCGTGTGTTTGTATGCTCAGCCTTGGTTCAAGAGGCGAGAACTCGGTTCGTAGGGTCGGCAGAAACAAAACAACCCACCACATCCCAATGTGCCCTCTCGTCTGAGCCTTTAATCATGTTTAACAACATCTCTACACTTACCACGTCAACCTGTCATGCTAGATTCATTTCATTGTAAGGCTCCATTCCGAAGACCAGAGTAGTAAACTAAGCATGGCTAAGCATAAAGAGATAAAGGCTCTAGCGACACACACATGCCAATCCTAGGTATGCTAGGAGCAGTCGATCAGGGATTTGAGGCTACAAAGGTAGAACATGAATAGATAGGATAACTCTACCTATCGATAAAAGACAGTTGAATCGTGTGCAATATGTAGGAACCAGAAGTAAAAGCATTTCAAAAACATATATGAACCAGGCTAGGGCTTGCCTTGTCCCTGACATACCAATATGGATCTTCGAGATCCCATGCTTGAATTGTCCATCGATGGACAATTATTGATCTGCGTCGTTGTCGATCTTCATCGTCTCGGCACTTGCTCTATCGATCGCGAAGAAGCAAATACTACAAAGAGAGAAATAACATTCAATACATGGCATAATGCAATGCACATACAATATGAATGATATGTCATATTAATGGAATTGAATAAACCCTAGGTGCATCATCAGATTAAAGGGGTTCCGCCATCGGACCCCGACATATGAGAGGGGTTAATTAGGGTTTCACTACTTATGCAATTTTAATTGTTGCAGTGATGTATGAAATGCTCATAAACATGTAGGGTTTATTTTTCTAAACATTTAGGTATATTATACATCTTTTTATGAATTAATATGAAAAAGATATGAATTATACAGATTTCTGAAATTGATAAATAGTAAAAACAGAAAAAGAAAAAGCTTTACTGCGTCATGCTGACGTCAGCACGACCTTGATCTCTCAGGTGCCGCAGCAATTGGCTGATTGAGGCCAAAATCGGGCGCATGCGCGGGGGCAACAGACTCGGCTCGACGCGGGGAGCCAAATGGTGGCGGCGCTGCCCGCCAATTGTCACTGGAATGTCACCGGCGACGACGTCCGACGGCCGCGCGTGCAGGCTCTCGTGGCGCCGGCGCTAGAGAGCGAGAGAGGGGGAACATAGGGCATGGGGAGGATCGCCTGCTCACCCCGGTGCCGCTAGTGGCGACGACGAGGTGAGGGGGGCTCGGAGCTCCGGCGAGCGGCGGAGGCCGGCGGGTCGGGCTCCCGTCGATTGGGCCGATTGGGAGCTCCCCGGCGGCAACTGCGAGGTGGAGGAGGTAGAAGGCGTAGAGGCGGAGCGAACAGCGGTGCCGGCTGGGTGCGGGGAGGCCGGTAGCGGCGGCAACAGCGAGGTCTGGCCGGGGCTAGGGTTTGGCCGCGCGGCACAGAGAAGAGGAGGGGGAAGAAATGGGGCGTGCTAGGGTTGCTCTCTGGCGGCAGCGAGGTTTTTAAAGGGGCCAGGGTGCGGCGGGGAGCATCCCGGCCGCCGGCGCCATCGACGGCCAAGGGCGCGCCAGGCAGCAGCCTGCCTGCGTGCGTGGAGAAGAAGACAAGGGCATTTTGCCCATAACCCCTGGGTTTGGCTGTTTTCCGTGAACTTTTAAAAACAGGGAAAAATCAATTATATTTTGGCATTTTGCAACCTTTTGTAGATCCAAAATAACTCTAGAACTTTAGAAAAATATTTAGTGGCCTTCCTAATAAAATTTGAGGGTCCAACTATTTGGTTTGAAACATTTTGAGAGGAATTTAAATAGAGTGGAGTTTGCACCCATTAGGGTTTCCACTTTATTTTAAGAATGTAAAATTTTCTTAATGCATTTTACATGATGCTTATGAATGCACAAACAAATCCTAATTAGGGTTTAGCAAAAAAGGGATGTTACAACTCTATCCCCCTTACAAGAATCTCGTCCCCGAGATTCCTAAGGTAGGAAAAGAGAAGGTAACAAGAACTACACTGGTCTTCAACAAGCTCGATACCGCGATGATCTTCTTTGTTGAAGAAGTTGATCCACAACACCATGAATGAAGCGCTTCATTTTCTTACCTTGAGGTTGTTGCTCAGCTTCACCTAAAGGAAAGAGGAAATAACTCTAGACGGTGGATCTTCACAAAGATCGAGTATTTCATGGTCAACTCATGGAAGGAGTGTTGAAAAACAGCTCTTGAGCTAACAAACATGAAACACATCAAGGTAACGAAGGAGACGGAAGAAGTTTCAAATTTTTGGTAGACAATTGCTCCACGCTTGACAAGAATACAAAGGAACAAGGTAGCGAAGAGTTAAACTGCCTTTGATACCATAACGCGACACTCTTAGAAATGGTGACTCGTAGAAGCACGAAGGGTTATTCAACCAGAGCAACTTTTGATTAAAATCGTAGTCACTCTTCTGGCATGGGTTCATGAAATGATTGAAGCGTATTCAAAAGGTTGGGGCCTAGATGGCTGACGAATTCACACAACGTGTGAATTGATTAGAAATTCAGGTACTAACCAACAGAAATGGAAGGGTACTCGCTAGGGAATTGCCAAGGATCAGCGGGGAGTAAAATTTCTCCGAACGAAGTGGTTGTCACCGGAGAAATGATTTCGAGGGATTGACCAAGAGACATTTGGCAACTCTGCTTATATTGTTCTCCTTGATGTTATAGACACCAATTTTAGGCTATTGACGAGCCTTAAATAGGTCATCGAGTCAAGGTCAGACTTCAGGATTAAAAAGACATCATAAGGGTAACTCCTAGAATAAGTCACATAAGACCCTTATGGAGAGTGGTTATTCTTGATGATTCAAGAGACTATGGCATTAGGCCTTCCGACTAATTGTGTTAACCACGACATCAATCTTCCCAGGATTACAAAGAGACCTATGGCATGAATCCTAGAGAAACACCAACCATCATTGCCGCTTGAGATTCAGCTTAGGTTAGGTGTAAAGATATTTCAGACTCAGAATGTCCGAATAGAAGATTTGCAACCGTTACCACCAAGGTAAAGTTGCTAGATTCTCAAGATATAGACTATAATGTCAAGCTCCAAAGGATTGAGCTAGATTGCGTAACACATATGGATGCGACTGCCAAAGGCAATTGCGTGCATATGAATTTGCAATGTAACACCTTTGAGTCATTGTGGGGACATCAAAGAAGATAATGAAGTTATTAAGCTTCTTCTCTTTGAACAAACCAGTCAGTGGCTTGGTGTGCATAGAGAAACTTTTCAAGAGAATGGAGGTAACAACTTTCCATCTCAAGAATACTTTGCACATGCCTGACCGACTTGCGATGATTACCGAGGAGAACAAAAGAAACTCGACTCGGATCCACGGCGACATCTTTCAGCAAATGCACGTGAACCAGAGAAGATCACTTCCAGCATCCAGAACAAATACTTCGTGATAACACAAAGATGGTTCTTGAAAGTTTCCAATATTAGTGCCAATTGTTCAATATGAATCTCTTTAAACATGGAGAAATAAGAATGTCATCGATGGACTCAATAACAAACTTATCAAGATACTCCAATGAGGGACTCATATTCTACATGAACTTGGCAAAAATATTGGTCAGACCAAAGGACATGAAGGTATACTCAGACGAGACACCATGAGTATAAACATCATCGAGATAGTCCTTGGATCTGAGTTTACTTTGACGATAGCCCAAACTCAAATCAAATACGGGGAAGATATCATATCCATAAAGGAGATACTTCCTGACTTCAACACGAACAAAACTAGACATCCCTTTAAGAAGAATCAAGTCGGATAGAGCTCTTGTCTTTCAACTCTCCAAGTTGTTGTTTAAGTTCAACCAACTAGTCTAGGGTTATCCAACACGGTTCTTGGAGAAGGAGTAGTTCAACGAACCAACGTACTCATGAACTCGACAACACGGTCATGTAACAACATGGTGATACTCCTAGAAAGACATCCAGAATATCACGAACCACCGGTATATCACCGAATTCAAGAGGGAAACTTGCATTACAAAGAAACACGATATGGTCTTGACGGATTTGGCATTAACCTAACTACTTGACCGAAGATGTGCGCCTGAACGAATGGACTTGGCAGCACAATCAAACTTCACTTAATAATCGGCGAACCAATTATGCTAAGAATGACATAAATGTCCCTTGATTTCGAAGCAATAAGAATTGCTAGGAATCTCGGATGGCCACATCAATAAGTACACCCCAACATTCCCAAGCATAGACAAGTAGAAGGAAGGGTTAGTAAAGACGTGCAAGAGAATCACTTCATCAACAAGGCCAGGATACAAAGCACGACCCCATGATATAAAAGAGGGTGATACTCTAAGGTAGAACAGAACAGAACAGAAGCTAACGAGGCCTCTTAATCCGCGGATTACAACACTTTGACCAAGTCTTTGAAATGGACAAGGTACTGGAGTTTGTTTCTCCTGACATACCAAAGTGAAATGTCTTGATGAACCACATGAGTAACATACACTGGAAACACCAATGCACATTTACCACTTTGCTGCTAACTAGCAGACAAAGGTCGGAAAGCAACTAAAGAGGAGGAACACAAGTAGGATCAGAATTCTTGAGATATAGATGCACAGGATAACACTTTTATGAAACTCATGCTGAAAGAGGAGGTGTGGAAGAGTCCCAGACATAGATGTGAGACTTTCAAAGAGCACTCTCGGATCCATCTGGTTCAATGAGAGAACCTCTGCGATAGCTAGTGGAAGGGAAAGATCTTTATTGCCGTAGTTCAACATGACAATAACCACAAGCTTGAAGGGTAGATTGATTTGAATTTAGCCATCCCGATGTAATGTTTGAACATTAACATCGGTGTTCAACGAAATGGATCTTGGTTTAAAGGCCAGCTTCATGTACTAAGATTCGCATACTAGAATCCAGCACAATCGGGGACCTTCGGTTCAAGTCTAGCGGTTAAAACCCGAGAAAGGAGTAACTACTAGATGAGTGACACAGAGGAAACTACGATGTAGTAATCACAGTGTAGCTTCTAGAAGACATGCATAGCTTCCGAAGTACCATGCAAATAGAAAGGAGGCATTCAAGGCGAAAGGAAACCTCGAAGCCTAGAACAGAATTTTGTGGAACCTAGAAAATAGAGAGATCATGATGGAAAGGAATATCTCCGTTGAAACAAAACAAAACAAAAAGGGAGCAAAGAACACACACGATTCTAGAGAACTCTGCACTAGGTCAACTTGGTTTTGAAACGACATGCCCTTGAGGCACCTAAGTTTGAAAGACTAGAAGAGATAGGAAAACTTTCAAATCAACACAAGGTAAGGCACCTTAAAATTAGAGCGATACCAGATAAGGAGTAAAAAGAATCCTAATAAAATTTTCGCAAATACTTTTAGCTTTCAAATAATTATCACAAACACTAGACTCAACATCGACCAGTAGAAAGGGCTTCCTACATGCAGTCCTGCTCTGATACCAAAACCTGTGGCACCCCCGGGATCAGGGTTAGACAAATACCAGATCTTCGTCTGACATAAGCCTAACCTAGAGCTCGAGAGATTACAGTGAGAGAATCGGTAACACAACAGCGACTCTACGACTCAAAAAGGTAATACAAGCTCATAACTGAGCGAAGAACCAAAGCATTACAAGCAGAGGTCACTGACCTGACATACATCAATCAACGGAAGCGAAGTTATGCTATTAGACATAGCAAGATAGCAAAAAGGCCTAAGAGGCCAGGAGCATAACGGCGACGTCTGATACGTCTCAAACGTAACTATAATTTCTTATGTTCCATGCTACTTTTATGACAATACTCACATGTTTTATACATACTTTACATCATTATTATGCATTTTCCGGCACTAACCTATTAACAAGATGCCGAAGCGCCAGTTGCTGTTTTCTGTTGTTTTTGGTTTCAGAAATCCTACAAAGGAAATATTCTCGGAATTGGACGAAATCAACGCCAGGGTCTTATTTTTCCACGGAGTTTCCACCAAAGAGCATACGAGGTGGGGCGACGAGGCGCCCACACCATAGGGCCGCGCGGCCAGGGTGGGGCCCGCGCCGCCCTATGGTGTGGGGCCCGTGCCTCCACCGACACTGCCCTTCCGCATACTTAAACTCTCTGTCACGAAAACCCTATTACCAAGAGCCACGATACGGAAAAAGTTCCAGAGACGCCGCCGCCGCCAATCCCATCTCGGGGGATTCAGGAGATCGCCTCCGGCACCCTGCCGAGAGGGGAATCACACGGAGGGCTCTACATCACCATGCCCGCCTCCGGACTGATGCGTGAGTAGTTCATCCTTGGACTATGGGTCCATAGCAGTAGCTAGATGGTTGTCTTCTCCTCTTGTGCTATCATGTTTAGATCTTGTGAGCTGCCTAACATGATCAAGATCATCTATTTTGTAATGCCACATGTTGTGTTTGGTGGGATCCGATGAATATAGAATACTATGTCAAGTTGATTATTGATCTATCATATATGTGTTGTTTATGTTCTTGCATGCTCTCCGTTGCTAGTAGAGGCTCTGGCCAAGTTGATACTTGTAACTCCAAGAGGGAGGATTTATGCTCGATAGTGGGTTCATGCCTCCATTGAATCTGGGACAGTGACAGAAAGTTCTAAGGTTGTGGATGTGCTGTTGCCACTAGGGATAAAACATCAATGCTTTGTCTAAGGATATTTGTGTTGATTACATTATGCACCATACTTAATGCAATTGTCTGTTGTTTGCAACTTAATACTGGAAGGGGTGCGGATGCTAACCTGAAAGTGGACTTTTTAGGCATAGATGCATGCGGATGGCGGTCTATGTTCTTTGTCGTAATGCCCGATTAAATCTCATAGTGATCATCATGATATGTATATGAATCTTTATTTTTCAATTGCCCACCTGTAATTTGTTCACCCAGCATGCTATTTATCTTATTGGAGAGACACCACTACTGAACTGTGGACCCCGGTCCTATTTTTTTACATCTGAAATACAATCTACTGCAATCTCTGTTCTTTGTTGTTCTTCGCAAACAAACATCATTCTCCACACCATACGTTTAATCCTTTGTTTTCAGCAAGCCGGTGAGATTGACAACCTCACTGTTAAGTTGGGGCAAAGTATCTTGATTGTGTTGTGTAGGTTCCACGTTGGCGCCGGAATCACTGGTGTTGCGCCGCACTACACTCCTCCACCAACAACCTTCACGTGGCCCTTGGCTTCTACTGGTTCGATAACCTTGGTTTCTTACTGAGGGAAAACTTGCTGTACGCATCACACCTTCCTCTTGGGGTTTCCAACGGACGTGTGCTTCACGCGTTATCAAGCTCTTTTCTAGCGCCGTTGCCGGGAGATCAAGACACGCTGCAAGGGAGTCTCTCACATCCAATCTCTTTACTTTGTTTTTGTCTTGCTTTACTTTTTATATTTTCTGTCTTGTTTGCTTTATATCAAAAACACAAAAAATTAGTTGCTTACTTTATTTTCATTTGTCTTGTTTACTTGCTCTATATCAAAACACAAAAAAATTAGTTACATGCATTTACTTTATTTACCTTTTGTTTATTTCATCATGCTTCCTCCTAAGTTCACTCTGAAATATATACCGGTAGGGCAAGGGTCTATCATTGGAAGAGATAATATAGAAGAATTTTTCACTCATGTTAGTATAGTTGAAGATTTTGAAGATAGATCCTTGGTAGAACTTGCTCCTAATTATGAAATTGCTACTGCCTCTTTAGTGCACATGTTGGAAGCTAGATTTGTTAATCTTAATCCAATAATGCAACATATGTTTCTTACACTTTCTGATATGGAAATGGGAGAAAAGAGGGATTTTGTTTTAGAGGTCCTTCTTAGAGAATTTGGTGATATAGCTAAAGAAGCTAGAAAAGTTTTTATTAAGCATAAGAGGCTTGGCTTTTATACTGATTTTGCAAAAACACTTAAAAAGATGGACATGGATAGATTAAAGTACACTAATAACGTCAATGGTGAGGGGGAGATCAAAGTACCAATACCTAGTAAGCTCCTAGGGATGCATGAAGCTTTAGAAAATAACTATGCTTGACATGTTCCTGAAAATTTGTTTGATGAGGATAGTAAGCCTAAGAGCAATGAAAGAGGAGTTACTTACATAGACCAGATACAATGCATTTTTGAGAAAACTCCCAACTCCCCTGGTAATAATGTTGATGCTTCTTCTCTAGATAATACTTGATTTGCACTTTCTGCGCCTAGCTGAAAGGCGTTAAAGAAAAGCACTTCTTGGGAGATAACCCATGGTTTTATTTTTACTACTGTATTGTTGAGTCTTGGAAGTTGTTACTACTGTAGTAACCTCTCCTTATCATGTTTTTGTGCCATGTAAAGTCTCTATAGTAAAGTTGATACTAGATTTGGATTTCTGCGCAGAAACAGAATTGCTGTCTGTCACGAATTCGCGTCCTTCTCTCTGTAGAAGAATCAAAAATATCTGCCAATTTACGTGCATGATCCTCATATATGTACGCAACTTTCATTAGTTTTGAGTTTTTCCATCTGAGCAAGTTAAGTGCCTCAGAAAAATTCGTCTTTACGGATTGTTCTGTTTTGACAGATTCTGCCTTTTTTATTTCGTATTGCCTCTTTTGCTATGTTGAATGGATTTCTTTGTTCCATTAACTTTCAGTATCCTTGTGCAATTTCCAGAAGTGTTAAGAATGATTATGTCACCTCTGAATATGTGAATTTTTGATTATGCACTAACGCTCTAATGAGTTTGCTTTAAGTTTGGTGTGGAGGAAGTTTTCAAGGGTCAAGAGAAGAGGATGATACAATATGATCAAGAAGAGTGAAAAGTCTAAGCTTGGGGATGTCCCCGTGGTTCATCCCTGCATATTTCAAGAAGACTCAAGCATCTAAGCTTGGGGATGCCCAAGGCATCCCCTTCTTCAGCTTATCAGGTCACTTCTAGTGAAACTATATTTTTATTCCATCACATCTTATGTTCTTTACTTGGAGCGTCTGTTTGTTTTTGTTTTTGTTTTGGTTTGAATAAAGTTGGATCCCACAATCCTTTTATTGGAGATATTACGCTCCGCTTTTTCATTTGAACACTTGTGTTCTTAGTTATGCTTTAATGTTCATGGCGAAGGCTGAAAACTGCTTCGTTAATTGCTATTTGGTTCGAATCAGAAAATGCTTCATATGGTTTTGAATAATTTGATACTTGGCAATTGTTTTGAGCTCTCATAGATCATGTTTAAGCTCTTGCATCATGTAGTTTAAATCTATTAGTGGAGAACTACCATAGAGCTTGTTGAAATTTGGTTTGCATGATTGATCTCTCTAAGGTCTAGATATTTTCTGGTAAAGTGTTTGAACAACAAGGAAGACAATGTAGAGTCTTATAATGCTTGCAATATGTTGTTGTGTAAGTTTTGTTGTACCTGTTCATACTTTTGTTTGCTTCAAACAACCTTGCTAGCCAAAGCCTTGTACTGTGAGGAAATGCTTCTCGTGCATCCAAACACCTTGAGCCAAAACCCATGCCATTTGTTTCCACCATAACTACCTATATGTGGTATTTTCTGCCATTCCAAAGTAAATTACTTGAGTGATACCTTTAAAATTTAATTCCTTTGTCTTTGCAATATATAGCTCATGGGAAAATAGCTTAAAAACTATTGTGGTGATGAATATGTAGCTATGTGTCTTAGTTCTTATAAGTTGCTTGTTGAGCGGTAACCATGTTTCTGGGGACGCCATCAACTTTTTACACCTTTGTTGAATATCATGTGAGTTGCTATGCATGTTCGTCTTGTCTGAAGTAAGGGTGATTTATCATGATCAAATGGTTTGAGTATGCATATGTTAGAGAAGAACATTGGGCTGCTAACAAAAGCCATGTATCATGGTGGAAGTTTTCAGTTTGGACATTCATACTCAATCTCTTATGAGAATATTATCTGTTGTTGAATGCTTATGCATTAAAGAGGAGTCCATTATCTGTTTTCTATGTTGTCCCGGTATGGATGTCCTAAGTTGAGATCTATTAAAAACGAGAAATCAAATGCGATTTATCTCCTTGGACCTTTGTACAGGCGGCATAGAGGTACCCCTTTGTGACACTTGGTTGAAACATATGTTATGCAATGATAATCCATGTAAATCCAAGCTAATTAGGACAAGGTGCGAGCACTATTGGTATTCGATGCATGAGGCTTGCAACTTGTAGGAAGTATTATGCATAACACATATGAATTATTACTACCGTTGACAAAATTGTTTCTATGTTTTCAAAACAAAAGCTCTAGCACAAAAATAGTAATCCATGCTTCCCTCTGCGAAGGGCCATTCTTTTACTTTATGTTGAGTCAGTTTACCTACTTCTTTCTATCTTAGAAGCAAACACTTGTGTTAACTGTGTGCATTGATTCTTACATGTTTATTTATTGCACTTGTTATATTACTTTATGTTGACAATTATCCATGAGATATACATGTTACAAGTTGAAAGCAATTGCTGAAACTTAATCATCCTTTGTGTTGCTTCAATGCCTTCTACTTTGAATCTATTGCTTTATGAGTTAGCTCTTATGCAAGTCTTTTTGATACTTGTCTTGAAAGTACTATTCATGAAAAGTTTTGCTATATGATTCAGTTGTTTAGTCATTATCTTTTTGTTAGCAATCTATTGCTTTGAATCACTCCATTCATCTCATATGCTTTACAATAATGTTGATGAAGATTGTGTTGGTAACATGTCACTTCAGAAATTATTGTTTTTATCGTTTACCTACTCGAGGGCGAGTAGGAACTAAGCTTGGGGATGCTTGATACGTCTCAAACGTATCTATAATTTCTTATGTTCCATGCTACTTTTATGACAATACTCACATGTTTTATACATACTTTACATCATTATTATGCATTTTCCGGCACTAACCTATTAACAAGATGCCGAAGCGCCAGTTGTTTTGCTGTTTTTGGTTTCAGAAATCCTACAAAGGAAATATTCTCGAATTGGACGAAATCAACGCCGAGGGTCTTATTTTTCCACGGAGTTTCCAGAAGACCGAAGAGCATACGAGGTGAGGCGACGAGGCGCCCACACCACAGGGCCGCGCGGCCAGGGTGGGGCCCGCGCCACCCTATGGTGTGGGGCCCTCGTGCCTCCACCGACCCTGCCCTTCCGCCTACTTAAACTCTCCGTCGCGAAAACCCTATTACCGAGAGCCACGATACGGAAAAGTTCCAGAGACGCCGCCGCCGCCAATCCCATCTCGGGGATTCAGGAGATCGCCTCGGCACCCTGCCGGAGAGGGGAATCATCACCGGAGGGCTCTACATCACCATGGCCGCCTCCGGACTGATGCGTGAGTAGTTCATCCTTGGACTATGGGTCCATAGCAGTAGCTAGATGGTTGTCTTCTCCTCTTGTGCTATCATGTTTAGATCTTGTGAGCTGCCTAACATGATCAAGATCATCTATTTGTAATGCTACATGTTGTGTTTGGTGGGATCCGATGAATATAGAATACTATGTCAAGTTGATTATTGATCTATCATATATGTGTTGTTTATGTTCTTGCATGCTCTCCGTTGTAGAGGCTCTGGCCAAGTTGATACTTGTAACTCCAAGAGGGAGTATTTATGCTCGATAGTGGGTTCATGCCTCCATTGAATCTGGGACAGTGACAGAAAGTTCTAAGGTTGTGGATGTGCTGTTGCCACTAGGGATAAAACATCAATGCTTTGTCTAAGGATATTTGTGTTGATTACATTACGCACCATACTTAATGCAATTGTCTGTTTGCAACTTAATACTGGAAGAGGTGCGGATGCTAACCTGAAAGTGGACTTTTTAGGCATAGATGCATGCTGGATGGCGGTCTATGTTCTTTGTCGTAATGCCCTGATTAAATCTCATAGTGATCATCATGATATGTATATGAATCTTTATTTGTCAATTGCCCACCTGTAATTTGTTCACCCAGCATGCTATTTATCTTATTGGAGAGACACCACTAGTGAACTGTGGACCCCGGTCCTATTCTTTTACATCTGAAATACAATCTACTGCAATCTCTTTGTTGTTCTTCGCAAACAAACATCATTCTCCACACCATACGTTTAATCCTTTGTTTTCAGCAAGCCGGTGAGATTGACAACCTCACTGTTAAGTTGGGGCAAAGTATCTTGATTGTGTTGTGCAGGTTCCACGTTGGCGCCGGAATTACTGGTGTTGCGCCGCACTACACTCCTCCACCAACAACCTTCACGTGGCCCTTGACTCCTACTGGTTCGATAACCTTGGTTTCTTAGAGGAAAACTTGCTGCTGTACGCATCACACCTTCCTCTTGGGGTTCCCAACGGACGTGTGCTTCACGCGTTATCAACGTCCCAGCCCATAGATTCCAGGCTGCCACCTGGGAACCCCAAGCTACTCGTCGATGTCGACTAGAAACCACCATCTGTTGGAGCGACTTCGTCTGAAACAAAAGCATGCAAAGCTGAGTACAGGGACTCAGCAAGACTTAGTACAAGCTTTTAGCAAAGCGGGTATGCGGGCTTTCCGTGGAGCTTCTTTTGCGTAAAGCTAGTTTTCCTTTGTAAGACAAGAGAGAGGAGAAGCTCGACTACTCAGAACCTTTAAAAGGGGATAAGAGAGCGGCATCTCTATCTCTATTGATCATCATTGTATCCACCAAACTTCATCATCTCGAACCACTATCCTCGAATCACCCCCTCAACACCCGGAGAAGGTATCCGTAAACACACATTGGTTGCCAAGTTTTATGATTAGCTTAAAGTTCTCTATGATCTCCATGTCCGTTCCCAAGTCGTCCGTAACCGTGGACACGGCTTTTCGAAAAGATGCAGGGGTGCACAACTTTACCCACACGCGCCGACCGACTCTTAATGCCACTAGTATAACACACTTCCTTGGTGTGCGGCAGAGGGTGGTCGACCACGACCTTTACCTTGTTGTCGCCGAGACCATGAGTCACGCGCTAAGGATTGTTCCGCCGTAACGGGTCAAGTCCCGAAGCCGGTCCTTAACGATGTGAGCCGAGGTGGGTTTCCCCAGAGGCCGCAACCCCCAGCCACCACGACCACGCTTACCTACATGTTATGTACCTTTTCCCCCAAGCAAAATGCAATGCTTATGTCCAGGTAACACGAAAACTATGTGACTCATGGAATCTACTAGGCAAGTTAGTGAGTCGAGAGGGTACCATAATAGGGCCTCGTGTGTTTGTATGCTCAGCCTTGGTTCAAGAGGCGAGAACTCGGTTCGTAGGGTCGGCAGAAACAAAACAACCCACCACATCCCAATGTGCCCTCTCGTCTGAGCCTTTAATCATGTTTAACAACATCTCTACACTTACCACGTCAACCTGTCATGCTAGATTCATTTCATTGTAAGGCTCCATTCCGAAGACCAGAGTAGTAGCGTAACAAACTAAGCATGGCTAAGCATAAAGAGATAAAGGCTCTAGCGACACACACATGCCAATCCTAGGTATGCTAGGAGCAGTCGATCAGGGATTTGAGGCTACAAAGGTAGAACATGAATAGATAGGATAACTCTACCTATCGATAAAAGACAGTTGAATCGTGTGCAATATGTAGGAACCAGAAGTAAAAGCATTTCAAAAACATATATGAACCAGGCTAGGGCTTGCCTTGTCCCTGACATACCAATATGGATCTTCGAGATCCCATGCTTGAATTGTCCATCGATGGACAATTATTGATCTGCGTCGTTGTCGATCTTCATCGTCTCGGCACTTGCTCTATCGATCGCGAAGAAGCAAATACTACAAAGAGAGAAATAACATTCAATACATGGCATAATGCAATGCACATACAATATGAATGATATGTCATATTAATGGAATTGAATAAACCCTAGGTGCATCATCAGATTAAAGGGGTTCCGCCATCGGACCCCGACATATGAGAGGGGTTAATTAGGGTTTCACTACTTATGCAGTTTTAATTGTTGCAGTGATGTATGAAATGCTCATAAACATGTAGGGTTTATTTTTCTAAACATTTAGGTATATTATACATCTTTTTATGAATTAATATGAAAAAGATATGAATTATACAGATTTCTGAAATTGATAAATAGTAAAAACAGAAAAAGAAAAAGCTTTACTACGTGATGCTGACGTCAGCACGACCTTGATCTCTCAGGTGCCGCAGCAATTGGCTGATTGAGGCCAAAATCGGGCGCGTGCGCGGGGGCAACGGACTCGGCTCGACGCGGGGAGCCAAATGGTGGCGGCGCTGCCCGCCAATTGTCACTGGAATGTCACCGGCGACGACGTCCGACGGTCGCGCGTGCAGGCTCGCGTGGCGGCGGCGCTAGAGAGAGAGAGAGAGGGGGAACAGAGGGCATGGGGAGGATCGCCTGCTCACCCTGGTGCCGCTGGTGGCGACGGCGAGGCGAGGGGGGCTCGGAGCTCCGACGAGCGGCGGAGGCCGGCGGGTCGGGCTCCCGTCGATTGGGCCGATTGGGAGCTCCCCGGCGGCAACTGCGAGGTGGAGGAGGTAGAAGGCGTCGAGGCGGAGCGAACGGCAGTGACGGCTGGGTGCGGGGAGGCCGGTAGCGGCGGCGACGGCGAGGTCTGGCCGGGGCTAGGGTTTGGCCGCGCGGCACAGAGAAGAGGAGGGGGAAGAAATGGGGCGTGCTAGGGTTGCTCTCTGGCGGCGGCGAGGTTTTTAAAGGGGCCAGGGGGCGGCGGGGAGCATCCCGGCGGCCAGCGCCATCGACGGCCAAGGGCACGCCAGGCAGCAGCCTGCCTACGTGCGTGGAGAAGAAGACAAGGGCATTTTGCCCATAACCCCCTGGGTTTGGCTGTTTTCCGTGAACTTTTAAAAACAGGGAAAAATCAATTATATTTTGGCATTTTGCAACCTTTTGTAGATCCAAAATAACTCTAGAACTTTAGAAAAATATTTAGTGGCCTTCCTAATAAAATTTGAGGGTCCAACTATTTGGTTTGAAACATTTTGAGAGGAATTTAAATAGAGTGGAGTTTGCACCCATTAGGGTTTCCACTTTATTTTAAGAATGTAAAATTTTCTTAATGCATTTTACATGATGCTTATGAATGCACAAACAAATCCTAATTAGGGTTTAGCAAAACAGGGATGTTACAGAAATAGACTAGACCACCATTAGTTCTCTTTTAGCGAACCAACGATAAAGTAACAAAATATTGATCATACCAAATTGAGGTATGACCATGCTAGTTTGTTTGTGTTTAACCATGTGCTTGATGCTTGTTAGATGTTGTTCGTAAGATGTTTTGCCCTTATATGATGTGTTTGGGTAGGAACCTTCTATAGAATCTTTCTATCTATTCTCATCTATACCCAACCCAGCAAATGTTTTCTCGGCAAGTCGCCATGAAGACAAAATTTGTGAAACCAACCTTGAAGTTTCCTATCAAGATGAAGAACCAGAGAGCGCAAGATACGCAAAACCCTAGCTAGGGATCGCTAGAAATGTTTTCAAAAATAGTTCATTAATGGGGATTGAAACATTGATTCAATTATCCATGGGAAATTTTATCAAACTTGTGAGGTTGACCAAGTGTTAGAATACGAGATTCAACAAATCAAATACGGAGTAATAATTTGGGTGCAGGATGGATTGATCACCATTCCTACTACTCTTATTATTCGCTTTCGTAATATTGACTTTGCGAATCTAGAGAGACACACCTACAAAAGAGATGTCGGCGAATAAGCCTAAACCTTAGGGTGGAGAAATATTATACCATTATAGTAGGCAAGTGCTGCCAACCGTAGGACTACGGTGAGATTGAACATCCAACTACCGGATGAAGATAGTGGAAGATCGTCGATGACACCGACAAGTAAGAAAATGAAGGATGTCTTGAAGTAATCACCTGTTTGACCCAAGAAAGTGACCCATCAGTACCAAAAGTAGTTTAACAACCAACCATTTGGATTAGAAGCCCTTCTATGAAGGAAACCTGTTCGATTCACCTTGGAGATATATGTTGTTCACTATATGTGAATAAACATTCGCCTATTGTATATTAACTCAGAAGACCTAAGCTATAGATGTTTTCCAAATATGACCTCTTTTCAAGGCATATCCCCGGATGTGCCAAGTCATTTCCAAGATAAGCTTAGCCTAAACCCAAGACCTAAAACTACCTACAAAAGTTTCTTTTAAGGGTGGTAGAAGCCATACCCTTGAATTATGGATTTACACCAGATGCCGCGTGAGATAGTATTTGGAGAAGGTATCACAAGGAGTACCCCATGACCAAGTGTATTCAAGTAAAAGATAATACCCATGGGATGAGTGCCCTCATATGAATGGATATAGTGGATGGTATGATCGTATATGGTTTAGTGTAACCTTTTCAAAACTCAAGGTTGACTTCCAAATCTCCTCGGAGATGTTCGAAAAGAAGCAATAGTGAGTATGAACCTATTAGAAGACCTGAACCCAAAACCTTTTATTCTAGCCTTTCTCAAATCTCGAGGACCAGATTTCTTTTAAGGGTGGTAGTCTGTCACATCCCGAAATTTTCTAAATTTTGGAATAAAAAATAAAAATAAATTTAATGCTTGATTGTTTAAACTTGATTGAAAATTCACAAAGAATTAAAACTTTTTATAGTTATTTACAAGTTAATCCCAAAATAGTATTTTCAAAGACTTTTGGTTTTAAAGTATTTTCAAAATCAAACATATCTTTGCTTTCAAGATTTTCAAATCCTTAATGCATTTTTATTTAAGAAAACAAAACCCTAAAAAACTCTATTTGCAAAATATTGCCAAAGTTGCCAATTAAGCCAAGTTCTTATAATTATTATTTTATTTTCACAAATGGATTTTCAAGAGGTTTTTGTTGTCCTAAAACACTATTTGGATTTTTACAAATTTTTATAAACTTGTTTGGTATGTGTATGTTGAAACTATTCACATATAGCCATAATAGCATAGTAGTAATAAAATGATATAAAATAACAATTTATTAAATTTAAGTCCTTTTGTTGTCCTATACCAAGCAAAATAATATTACAAATATATAGAAATTTGTTTCACTTAAATCGGAAGTACGAAACTCATTTTATAAAAGAAATAAGTAAAAAAAAGAAAAAAAACAAAGTGGGCCGGCCACCCGGACCGACCGGCCCAGCAGCGGCCAGGCCAAGCCCAACCGGCCGACCGAGGCAGCCACCGACCGGCCGATTCCATCGATGGACCGAAGCTCCACTATCCCATATTTATAAAACTTATCTTCACTTAAATCTACTTTTTTTGAGCTACACAACTCCGAATTCAGATCCTTTTGTTTTCACGCGTTCCTAACTTCGAGACCCACCTTTTCCACCAACCTATGGCCTATATAAACCCACCACTGATAACCCACAAGTATAGGGGATCGCAACAGTCTTCGAGGGAAGTAAAACCCAAATTTATTGATTCGACACAATAAGACAGAACAAATTACAGTTGGGCAATTGATAGGATTGAAATAGCATTAAGACAGAACATCAAGATTATTAATCATGTAGGCATGCTTTCCATATATAGTCTTACGTGCTCGCAATGAGAAACTTGTACAACATCTTTTGTCCTACCAGCCGGTGGCAGCCGGCCTCAAGGGAAACTACTGGTAATTAAGGTACTCCTTTTAATAGAGCACCGAGCAAAGCATTAACACTTGGTGAAAACATGTGATCCTCATACCTACGCCTTCCCCTCCGGTTGTCCCAATTTCTGTCACTTTGGGGCCTCGGGTTCCGGACATAGACATGTGCAAACAACTTGTAGATACAATCTAAGCAATAAGTATAGAGCTTAAATCTAAGATCATGCCACTCGGGCCCTAGTGACAAGCATTAAACACAACAAGATTGCAGCAACAATAACTTCACAAACTTTATAGATAGACTAATCATAATGTAACAATCAATCGGATCCCAACAAACACAACACCGATTACATCAGATGAATCTCAATCATGTAAGGCAGCTCATGAGATCATTGTATTGAAGTACATGGGGGAGAATACCAACTAGCTACAGCTAGAACCCGTAGTCCATGGGGGAACTACTCACGGAGCATGATGGAGGCGGTGGCGTCGATGGAGATGGCTTCCGGGGCACTTCCCCGTCCCGCGGCCGGAACAGAGATTCTGTCCCCGAATTGAAGTTTCGCGATGGCGGCGGCGCCCGGAGTCTTTCGAGTTTCGTCAATCGGTATCGCGTTTTTAGGTCGAAAGGGTCTTATAGGCGAAGAGGCAGCGGAGGTGCAGGGGCCTCCTCACCATAGGGCGCGGCCAGGCCTGGGGCCGCACCGCCTTATGGTCTGGTGGCCCTCGGCCCGCCTCCGACTCTCCTTCGGTGCTGGGGTCTTCCGGGAAAAATAAGATGTTGGGTCTTCGTTTCGTCGAATTCCGAGAATATTGCCCGAACAGCCTTTCTGGAACCAAAAACAGTAGAAAACAGGAACTGGCACTTCGGCATCTTGTAAATAGGTTAGTTCCAGAAAACGCATAAAAATATTATAAAGTGTGAGCAAAACATGTAGGTATTGTCATAAAACAAGCATGGAACATCAGAAATTATGGATACGTTGGAGACGTATCAAGCATCCCCAAGCTTAGTTCCTGCTCGCCCTCGAGTAGGTAAACGATAAAAAGAATAATTTCTGAAGTGACATGCTACCAACATAATCTTAATCATACTATTGCAAAGCATATGAGATGAACGAAGTGACTCAAGGCAATGATCTATATTTGCTAACAAATAGATAACATATAGCAAAAATTTTCATGAATAGTACTTTCAAGACAAGCATCAAAAGTCTTGCATAAGAGTTAACTCATAAAGCAATAAATTCAAAGTAAAGGCATCGAAGCAACACAAAGGAAGATATAAGTTTCAGCAGTTGCTTTCAACTTTCAACATGCATATCTCATGGATAATTGTCAGCACAAAGTAATATGATGAATGCAAATAAGCAAGTATGTAAGAATCAATGCACAGTTGACACAAGTGTTTGCTTCTAAGATGTAAAGAAGTAGGTAAACTGACTCAACATAAAGTAAAAGAAAGGCCCTTCGCAGAGGGAAGCAGGGATTAAATCATGTGCTAGAGATTTTTAAGTTTTGAAATCATATAGAGAGCATAAAAGTAAAGTTTTGAGAGGTGTTTGTTGTTCTCAACGAATGGTAGTGGGTACTCTAACTACCTTATCAACCAGACTTTCAAGAGCGGCTCCCATGAAGGACGTTATCTCTACCAAAGGTAGATCATCCCTCTTCTCTTTTGTTTACACATGTATTTTAGTTTTATTTATTAGATGACACCCCCAACCTTTTGCTTACACAAGCCATGGCTAACCGAATCTGCCTTCCAACATTCACATACCATGGAGGAGTGTCTATTTGCAAAATTAAGTTGCTTACTGATAGATCAGAGCAAAACACGTGAAGAGAATTATTAATGAAGGTTAATTAATTGGGGCTGGGAACCCCATTGCCAGCTCTTTTTGCAAAATTATTGGATAAGCGGATGAACCACTAGTCCATTGGTGAAAGTCTGTCAGAAGTAAATGACAAGATCGAAAGATAAAACACCACATACTTCCTCATGAGCTATAAAACATTGACACAAATAAGAGATAATAGCTTTTGAATTGTTTAAAGGTAGCACATGAAGTATTTACTTGGAATGGCAGGAAATACCACATAGTAGGTAGATATGGTGGACACAAATGGCATAGGTTTTGGCTCAAGGTTTTGGATGCACGAGAAGCATTCCCTCTCAGTACAAGGCTTTGGGCTAGCAAGGTTGTTTGAAGCAAACACAAGTATAAACCAGTACAGCAAAACTTACATAAGAACATATTGCAAGCATTATAAGACTCTACACTGTCTTCCTTGTTGCTCAAACACTTTTACCAGAAAATATCTAGACCTTAGAGAGACCAATCATGCAAACCAATTTCAACAAGTTCTACGGTAGTTCTCCACTAATAGGTTTAAACTACATGATGCAAGAGAAACATGATCTACTTGAGAGCTCAAAACAATTGCCAAGTATCAAATTATCCAAGACAATATGAAGCATTTTCTGTTTCCAACCAAATAACAATAAGTGCAGCGGTTTTCAACTCCGCCATGAACATTAAAATAAAGCTAAGAACACCATTGTTCATATGAAAAAGCGGAGCGTGTATCTCTCCCACACAAGGATTGCTAGGATCCGAATTTATTCAAACACAAACAAAAATAAAAGCACACAGACGCTCCAAGTAAAGCACATATGATGTGACCGAATAAAAATATAGTTTCAATAGAAGAAACCTGATAAGTTGATGAAGAAGGGGATGCCTTGGGCATCCCCAAGCTTAGACGCTTGAGTCTTCTTGAAATATGCAGGGATGAACCACGGGGCATCCCCAAGCTTAGACTTTTCACTCTCCTTGATCATATATCATCCTCTTCTCTTGACCCTTGAAAACTTCTGCCACACCAAACTTCTCATAAACTTCATTAGAGGGGTTAGTACTCAAAAACTTTAATCCACTTTGGTCCTGTAGTGACACATTGCAAGAACTCAATAAAACATTAGCTACAGCTCTCCACGTCTAGAAAGCCTCACTTAAAGTCCACAAGAGACAATGAAAAAAACAGAGACAGAATCTACCAAAACAGAACAGCCAGTAAACACGAATTTTTACGAGGTACTTACGTTGCTCAAATCAGAAAACTTAAAACTAATGAAAGTTTTGTACATATCTGAGGATCACACACGTAAATTGGCAGATTTTTCTGAGTTTCCTACAGAGAAATCTACTAAAATTCGTGATAGATAGAAATCTGTTTCTGCGCAGAAATCCAAATCTAGTATCAACCTTCTATTAGAGATTTCACTTGGCACAACAATGCAATAAAATAAAGATAAGGAGAGGTTGCTACAGTAGTAACAACTTCCAAGACACAATAAAACAGTAGCAAAATAAACACATGGGTTATCTCCTAAGAAGTGCTTTCTTTATAGCCATTAAGATGGGCTCAGCAATTTTAATGATGCTCACATAAGGGTGAGAATTGAAGCAAAAGAGAATATCAAAAAGCAAGTTCAAAACACATTTAAGTCTAACCCACTTCCTATGCATAGGAATCTTGTACACAAATAAATTCATGAAGAACAAAGTGACAAGCATAAGAAGATAAAACAAGAGTAACTTCAAAATTTTCAGCATATAGAGAGGTGTTTTAGTACCATGCAAATTTCTACAACCATATTTTCCTCCCTCATAATAATTTTCAGTAGCTTCATGGATAAACTCAACAATATAACTATCACATAAAGCATGCTTTTCATGATTCACAAACACATAAGTTTTATCAAGCTTAGAAATAATAGGATTAAAACTTTCAAACCCACTTTTATCAATAATATAACAAGATGATTGATCAATCTCAAAAGATATGGGACTCATAGATAAAGTCAAGAACTCTCCAATCCCATTTTCATTAGTAGTATAATTAATATTATCAAGTAACATAGGACCATCATCTAGAGATTTATCATAAACATTTGCTAAGCAAAACTCTTTAGTACCATGCATTTCGACATCAGGCGCAAACAAAGCATTATCATAAAATTTATCAAAGTAGCATGGATTGTCATAGACAACAGTAGCATAATTATTTTCACAAGTTTTACTCATAGGGAATATTTCAAGAGAATCCACAGGAACATAACATTCATCCTCTTTCGGTAAGCATGGAGGACAATCAAATAGTGTAAGAGATAAAGAGTTACTCTCATTAGAAGGTTGGCATGGGTAGCTAATCCATTCTTCCTCCTTTTGTTCATCACTCTCCTCCTCTTTTTCATCCAATGAGCTTTCAGGTTCATCAATTTCTTCTTCCACAGGTTCCTGCAAATTGTGAGTGCATTCTTGTGCATTAATGAGTCTCTCTTTATAATCAATGATATAAGGATTATCGCTGTAACTTTCTATGCAAAAATTAAGGATAGAAGAGACATAATCTTTAAGGTCCTTACAAACAGCACAAGTTTCATAATTTTTAGACATGAATGATTCTATCTCAGAGGCTCCCATAAATAAGACAAATTGTTCTACCTCTTCGAACCCAAAATGAATATAGCTATTCCAATTATAGTTCTTAATTAAAACTTCCTCACTAAAGCCACATTGAAATTTAAGATGTTTAGTATCATGTTTAGAGCAACAGTTTATATCATGGCGTTTAAGCAAGATTTTAGCAATTGTATTTAATTTTTCTATCACAACACTCATAACTTTTCCCTTTCTCGATTCTCTATAATTATTATATAATTCTATAAGCTCCAAATAGGTTGTAGGTTCTCCCATAATAGCAGTTTTTAATTTTTAGGTTTTTCAAATTTTTATGGATTTTTGAGTATATAGGGAAAATAAAACAAGACAAAAAATAAACTAAGCAAAAATAAACTAGACAAAAGTAAACTAAGCAAAACAAAATAAAATAAAACAAAAACAGAAGGAGAGGTAGAGTGTACTCCCCAGGTGAACTTATGAGTAGAGCTATGCCTCCCGGCAACGGCGCCAGAAAATAGTCTTGATAACCCACAAGTATAGGGGATCGCAACAGTCTTCGAGGGAAGTAAAACCCTAATTTATTGATTCGACACAAGGAGGTAAAGAATACTTATAAGCCTTAACAACTGAGTTGTCAATTCAGCTGCACCTGGAAAAGCACTAGTAACATGGGTGATGTGAAAGCAGCAGTAATATGAGAGCAGTAGTAACAGTAACACAGCAGCAGTAGCAGTAATATGAGAGCAATGGCACCAGAAAATAGTTGATACTACTTCCAATGACATGTAGGAACAAGTATATGATGATGAAAGATGGACCGGGGTTCCCAGCTATCTACACTAGTGGTAACTCTCCAATAACAAGTGTTGGGTGAACAAATTACAGTTGGGCAATTGATAGGATTGAAATAATTAAGACAGAACATCAAGATTATTAATCATGTAGGCATGTTTTCCATATATAGTCATACGTGCTCGCAATGAGAAACTTGTACAACATCTTTTGTCCTACCAGCCGGTGGCAGCCGGGCCTCAAGGAAAACTACTGGTAATTAAGGTACTCCTTTTAATAGAGCACCGGAGCAAAGCATTAACACTTGGTGAAAACATGTGATCCTCATACCTACGCCTTCCCCTCCGGTTGTCCCAATTTCTGTCACTTTGGGGCCTCGGGTTCCGGAGACATGTGCAAACAACTTGTAGATACAATCTAAGCAATAAGTATAGAGCTTAAATCTAAGATCATGCCACTCGGGCCCTAGTGACAAGCATTAAACACAACAAGATTGCAGCAACAATAACTTCACAAACTTTATAGATAGACTAATCATAATGTAACAATCTATCGGATCCCAACAAACACAACACCGATTACATCAGATGAATCTCAATCATGTAAGGCAGCTCATGAGATCATTGTATTGAAGTACATGGGGAGAGAATACCAACTAGCTATAGCTAGAACCCGTAGTCCATAGGGGAACTACTCACGGAGCATGATGGAGGCAGTGGCGTCGATAGAGGGCTTCCGGGGCACTTCCCCATCCCGGCGGCGTGCCGGAACAGAGATTCTGTCCCCCGAATTGAAGTTTCACGATGGCGGCGGCGCCCCTGGAGTCTTTCTGGAGTTTCGTCAATCGGTATCGCGTTTTTAGGTCGAAAGGGTCTTATAGGCGAAGAGGCGGCGCAGGGAGGTGCCTGGGCCTCCTCACCATAGGCTGGCGGCCAGGCCCGGGGCCGCGCCGCCTTATGGTCTGGTGGCCCTCTGGCCCGTCTCTGACTCTCCTTCGGTGTTCTGGGGTCTTCCTGGAAAAATAAGATGTTGGGTCTCCGTTTCGTCGAATTTCGAGAATATTGCCCGAACAGCCTTTCTGGAACCAAAAACAGCAGAAAACAGGAACTGGCACTTCGGCATCTTGTTAATAGGTTAGTTCCGGAAAACGCATAAAAATATTATAAAGTGTGAGCAAAACATGTAGGTATTGTCATAAAACAAGCATGGAACATCAGAAATTATGGATACGTTGGAGACGTATCAACCACCACGTCGCAGTTTTGATTTCTCTTTGCTTCTCTCGAAACCCTAGATAACGAATCTTAACTCGTTGTTTTGACCATCCAAACCACCTCAAATCGCTTCGGGCTCTACACGAAAGTTGTAGATCTCGTCGAGATCTTTCAGTCCCGACCAATCTCATCTCTTTTCATCCACCATACACGGAGAATTTCGCATCGCAAGGCGTCAGATCTCACAAAGGGAATCCTCAATTAGTTCGTGATCGTTTCACGAAATCCAAATTCTTTTGGTGAGTACGTAGATCTGATCATCCTCTACAACTTTCATGTTGGAAGTTTTTCAATTTGAATTACCGATTTGTAGCTCTTCTACAGATCTATTTCGAGTCAACCGGAGACAAATCGAGTTTTAAAATGATCTCGAATCGTCATGACTTCAACACGGAAGTTGTTCCTCTCGTCAAGATTTTTCAATTGCTGCAAGTCTCACCTTGTTTCGTTCATCGAGCAAGGAGAAAAACGTATTACAAGATTCAGATCTTATAAGGTATAACCCAGATCTTGTCAAACTCATTATTTCGTTGTGAAAAGTAATTTGTGCGTTAGATAGATCTATTAATTCTATACAACTTTGATGTAGAAAGTTTTTCCATCTGAGTAAATTTTTCTGTCAACCTTTATGACACATCATCATGACATCAGCATAGTCAATTCAGTCTAGTCAAAGTCAGACTACAGTCAGCAGTACAGTCAGCGGTACAGTCAGCAGTACAGTCAGCGGTACAGTCAGCAGTACAGTCAGCGTCTCAGTCAAACTCGGTCAAACTCGTTTTAAATTTAAATTTTAAATGTCAGATTATGTGTCCAACTTAGAAATTCATTATAAAATCATCCAGAGGTCGAAAATTTGCAAATTTTATATCGTTGGAAAGCTTATAACCTGTAGAATCCAAAAATGCAAGAATACTGTATATGTTATGTAATAGTTTTCGAATCATAATTCAAATGATTTAATTAATCCTTTTTCACTATAAAAATTATATCAAATAATCTACTGGTCCAAAATTAACAATTTTGTAGTCTCTGGAATCCTTAGAACATGCGGAACATCATGTAATCGAAAAATATCAAAGTTTTTATGTGCACAAACTGGATGCGTTCAAATTTATTCAAATCACTATTCTGATCATAACTTGAGTTCTAAAAATTATTTCGGAGTGAACCCAATTGCATAAGTATTGTTTTACAGTATTCCATCCAATAGCACCACCGTCCAAAATAATTGAATCACTTTGCAAATATTCAAATTCAAATATGAGAATTTGAGTATATATCCATTATCGATTTCTATAATCATTTCTCAACATGATTCTTCTGTGAAGGTGAAACTTATGATCACATCCACACACCAATACCACTAGACACTCTATCTTGAATCAATATCGTGTCTATCCAAATTGTTTTTCATTCACTCCTTTAACTAATTTAAAACTATTCAACTTACAAATGAGTAACTCATACTATCTTAGTAAGTGTTGTCACACTTTACTAAATAATGTTTTGAGCTGCGCCATTTGAGACTCGTGTGGTTTTATCACATGGATCATTCCATTTACCCATTCTTGAGTAGCAAACAACATTTGACCATAGGTTCTTATCAATCATTTTCTTCTAAGTACTTAACTTAGATAATCATGTTCTTTCCAGGTATTTGACCCATCCGTTCAATATCTCCAACTCATATCTTGCAAGCCATACCTCATGCCATATCTTCTTTATCCAATGACTAAAACACAATGAATAACTACTTGTTGTTTGCTTGGTTTGATTTTATTGTTGTTGAATGGTGTGTTTATGTTGTGCTATATTCTATGTTATAGTTTGTACGGAGAGACACGTATTTTGATTAAGAGAAGTGAACGCGCTTCGACTACCAAAAAGGCAAGTGACATTCAATTCCTACCTATTTTATTATGCATTAGTGTTTTTCGAACTAGTATGCATGGTAGGATTTTGTTTTCGAAAATTATGCTATGCTTATTAATCCCAGTAGTGTGTAGCCACCCATGAACCCTTGCTAGGATTCTTAGTTTGCCTAGCAATAACAAAATGCCACTGCTGTTTTGATTACTTTGGATTGTGAGTATTGAGAATTAAAATTAACAACTATAATGAATCACCTGGGTGGATTGGATGTGTGGTGGGCGGCTGCTCAGGGCTCCAACCCTGGAGAAATCAGTGGCAGGTGGGTGTCTGAGAGCGCGCAGTTGAATAGTGGTTGCTCTAGACTGCACCTCTGGTTTTCACCAGGGGATCGTGCGGGGGTTTATTATCTGTAATGGTTTTAAGCCTGTGAGTTTCACTTGTGGTTGGCCACTCAGGATTAAAGAGATTACTAAGTCGTCCATGTTTTAGTTAGCTTCCAGTGCAGCCTTATGGTATTATGGGCTCTGCCGGGATTAAGTAAGTTGTGAGGTCCAACTTGTCGGCTAGACAGTGGGTGGAGGCGACGGCCAAGGGAACGGGTCTAGCCAGTATGGTTGAAACCTTCTTCTGAAAGATCTTGTCTCATTTCTTCTCTTGGGAAGGGTGGGTCGTAAGGTGAAAGTGCATAACCTCTCGAGAGTAAACCTAAGATCTTAGCCGTGTCCCCGGTTACGGACAGTTTGAGCTTTCTAGGCAAGGAATGTACGGAGGAATCTCATCACCTTTTCTGAATGAGTTAAAATTTGAGTAGCAACTGTCGGATAGTACATGGGAGATGTAACCATAATACTGTTTATGACATCATTACAAGTTTTATAAAATGTTTTGTTTTAAATAAATTGTAGGATAAAATTGGCTTTATGCAAATTTGCCTAAACTCCACTAGCCAAATATCATGTAGATAGACATGCCTAAAAAATGCCACCATATAAGTGTCATTTGCCAGTACATCATTTTACTGACCTCCATTCGTGGGGCTGCATATTCAAACGTGCAGGATTTTCTAAGGAGAAGTACGTGGTAGGATCTCGAGTCTACATTCCAACATGACTGCCTGTGGCACATGAAGATGATGAAGGCGCATTGCTGATTTACATTTCCGTTGTGTATGTTCTGAATATTGTTGAGCTAGTCCATGTGACTATGAAATTTGTAAGGTTTTACTTTACTCTCTGGATCAAAGATGTAGTAATTTGATACTATTGCAATGATTACTATATTTTGTAATGTGTGTGCTATCAGTGTTCCCGGGAATAGCACTATACACAGGTATCTTACCTTTATTAAAAGGTAGGGTGCTACACGGAGAGTGGGTGCTGACGAAGGCTCTGGTGGAGCGCGGATTCTCGCTGCCTCCGAGTGATTTCTTCTCGGAAATCCTCGAGGCCTACAAGCTCCATCCTCACAACATTTCGCCCAACAGCATCCTCGCCATCGCCAACCACGTCGCCCTCTGCGAGGGTCATCTCCAGCTAAAACCTGATGCAGCCCAACCTACGGTCTTCGCTTCATCATGTGCGTCAACGACAAGAACCACACTCTAGATCGAGGTGACAGAGGCATGGAAGAGAAGAAGGAAGAAGAGGAGCTGGACGCTCCAGGTCGGCACTGCCGCTGCACCATGGCCGGCCCTGCCGCCCGCACTCCACCGACATGCCGCCCCCAGTACGAAGCACATCAAACTTGAACCGTTATTTGCCCATTGTATGGTTGTGCTTGTATCTTAGTTTCCCTAAACTACCCCTCCTTTAGTGGCTCCCTATATATTGGCTCACACTCCCCCTTCATTTGAAATGAATGAACTTGAGAGAATTAGGCTCATGCCTCCACCATCCCTTTGGGATTAGGGAAACCCCCTCCTTAGATTACCAAATCTATTGTATCAATGCCCTCTTTATGTGATCGATCTCTCGCTTGAGTGATTCTACTTCGGTCTCTCGCACTAGTGATTCTATCGACCGCATATCGGTCTTTCTCTCGGGGATTCTACCTTGTGTCTTTCCCTTGAGTGATTCTATCGGGATAGTGGTTCGGGCTATCAAGAGCAAACCGGAACTATATCGGGTTGGTGTGCGTTTGCATGTGTTCATCATGTTCTTCGCCGTGTTCTTCGTGTTCTTCCTCCCCCCGCCTTTCCCTCGGTCAATTCGTGAGATTGGCAACCCACATGGCCTTAGGCCGCATCAAACCAGATTTGGCCCTTTTTCAATTCTTTTTCTCTGTAAAGAAGGAAACCTTTCCTCGGACTTTCTCGCTCGCCAACTACGGGAGCATCACCTTCAAGATCCGCCCCGGCCGGATCTACCCTCACACGGATCGTCACGAATCTGTGAGGTATTGGTCCAGGGGGTTCTTCTACGTGAAGGACATCGAGGATCCGACGAGGCCCAAGACTTTGCCGGCGTTCAAGGATGGACCCGCCAACGAGACCTCCGCCTAGACCGCCAGCCCCCACATCTCCGAGTCACCAGCGATGGTGAAGATGGTGCGGTGGATCTGCAAGCTGACGGAATCCGGATTGTCGGGGAAGGACCTAACATTGTCTTGGTTCACAAAGCGGATCCAACCACTCCAACATCGTGATCGCCAGATGTATTTGTACAGTGGCCGCGATGACACAATGCGCGCAACCAAGGATAACCTTTCTTCTGATGCCCTGGACAAGCAGCTCCGGCTAATGATCAAGATTCCGCGTGACGTTCACTGTCACGTGTGTCATTTTGACATATACACGGATGGAGCTAGGCCTACGGTAAGTTTCTTCCGACTAATCATTATTTCCCTTTCATACCTGCAAATTTTCCTAAGGACTTTTTACTACATCTTTACAGCTTGTGATGCAGCCCGACCTTCGGTCTCCACCGCATTATGTGCGTCAACGCCGACACATCACGCAAAGGTGAATCTTCTCCTTTATGTGTGCCTACAATCACCTATATGGAATGGTATGCTACTTCATACTTCGTCTTATGTCTATCATAGGGACACTTCGACAAGTACGGAGTGCAAGGATGTCATGGAGACCCGAGGACTCAAGGCCGATGTAACGGAAGCATGGAAGAGGAGACAGAAGAAGACCTAGCGAAACGCTCGTCGAGCCATACCGGCGCCCAGCCCGGCATCACCGGTCTTACCGCCGGAATGCTCCGCACTATGTACCTCTATTCCCTTGTATGCTTAAACTACCCCTCCTTTACTGGATCCATAAATAAAGGCTCCCAACTCCCCCCCTTCATGAGGTTAGAATAGGAATGAACTTGAGCGAATTAGGCTCATGCCTCCACCATCCCTTTGGGATTAGGGAAACCCTCTCCTTAGATTACCAAATCTATTGTAAAAGGCACTCCTTATATGATTAGTCTCTCACCCTTGTGATTCTACCACCGGTCTCTCACTCGTGTGATTCTACCGATCGTATACCGATCTTTCTCTCGGGGATTCTACCTCGTGTCTTTCTCTCGAGAGATTCTAGCGGGATAGTGGTTCAGGCTATCGGGAGTAAACCGGAATTGTATCGGGTTGGTGTGCTTTTGCGTGTGTTCATCGTGTTCTTCGACGTGTTCTCCTCTCCCCCGTCATTCCCTCGGTCAATTCGTGAGATCGGGAAACCCACGTGGCCTTATGCCCCATCATATGGTATCAAAGCAAAGGTTGCAATGAATTTGACCCCATAATCTCTCCATTTTCGCCCAAAAAAATTTCAAAATTGCCCCAAAAATAGCTCGAAATTTGATTTCCGGATTTGTTGCGTTTTTTGTGGTTTTGATCCACGGATCTGATGTTTCTAGTGTTGATCTACACCTCCTCCAATTTTCACCTTCTAATTCCATCAATTTCTGGTCCAATCTGAGCGATTTTGGATCGTTTTCGTCAAGAAAAGCTCTGGCGGTTCATCAGTGTTCTTGGTCAACCGGACCCATCCCCATCCCCCGCACGCCCTTGGCCCCACCTCGCTGCCGCCCAACTCCCGCATGGTTCGATCCCACCTGCGGCCGCCCGTAGTATCTGACCATTTTTGTGCCGTTTCTATTCGTGTTCGTGGCCGAGTTCATCGTGTTCCCAAGCAGGTCAACGCCTGGCTCAAAGCTCCGCGTCGCTGCAGCACCACCAGCCCGAGGCCCAGCCGCTCGCTACTCCCCGCCGTGCCGCCAACCGCCAATCCCACCGCCGCCAGGCCAAAGCTCCATCCAAGCTGCTCCACAAGCCCACCAGCTGCCGCTGCACCCGCTCGGCCCGGCCGCCGCACCACCTGCGCCTCCATCCGCACCACATCGCCGGCTCCCCCCATCGCCCCTGGCCCAGCTTCGTCCCGTGCTCCCGCGGTCCAGCACCACGCGCTGCCGCCGCGCCTCGCTCGCCCAGGCCATGAGCGCTCCATCCACCTCCCCACACCTGCTCGGCCGCAGCAGCTCTTCCCGGCAAGCTCGATCTGCTCCCTGCACGCGCGCCTCTGATTTTTCATCGCCGGTACTACCAGAGATAGCCCAGCGGTACTACCGCTGTGACCGAGCCGGTACCACCGGTAGCACTACCGAGCTTACTACCGCCCATTCGAGTTTGCTTACAGTATACCCTTCTCTATTTAGCGGTACCATCACCTGTACTACCGGTGCGGCAAAAGTCTGTGCAGTTTTGGCCCAACTTTTGACCCCCGTTTTGACCCAAAATTTTGACAACTTTTCCGAGTCCGTTTGCCTTCAAACTTTGACAGCCATCTCACACCGTTAGACTCCAATTTTGAAAATTTTCACGAGCCCGTTTGACTCCAAAATTTTGACAACGTCGACCGCTCGTTTTGACACAAATTTTCGGGCATTGACTTCATTTGCTTGGTTTCCGATTTGGAGTGCCTTTGGTCCGTGATACCCGCTTCTGCGCTTACATCGACATCACGATGACGGCATCGGCACCCTAGATTCCGGCGCAACTTCAACACCTTCATTGACATCGCAAGTTCGTGTGCTTCACACCGCCTAACCTTTTCATCTAGGTATAACTTGCACCCCTCGTCCCTTGTAGCCCTGTTTCTTTCTATGTGTAGCTATCCCTTTGAGAGTGGCTTTCCGAGTGTTGGGAAACATTGCACAAGGGTCACAACCGTGAGAGGGTTTGTGTGTGTGCGTTGAGTTGAGCAAAGCTCCGAAGCAAGCTCGGTGAGAAAGATTCCCAAAAGAAGAAAAGAGTGACATACATAGAGAAAAATAAAGCTTCTAAGCAAAAAAAGGAAAAAAAAAGAAATACAAAAAGAGTCTGTGTGCCACCGATACAAAAGAGAAATCGAAGCTTATAAGCAAAGAGAGATAAGAGAAGAGTGGCATCTTGTGTAAATCTTGTTGCTTCTCTCATGTGCAACCAAGCTACAGTCTCTCTTGTGTTGGCGTGACATCGAGCTAATAGTCTTCGTTAGGACCCATTTTGTTACTTGCTCACTTCCTTAGTCGCGCTAACCCCATTGTTCTCCGTGTGTGTGTTTCTGTGTTTTGTTGACATAGATCACCACTTTTGACATTTGACTTTGGATTTTACCCACATTTTACAATATACTTTTCTGTTGGTCTTTTTCATTTTCTATCCACTCCATCCCTACCACGTATAGAGTTCTTAGCCTTTTGCGTGTGTTTTGAGTGTGTGTGTGAGTATCCCGGTACAATTTTGACTTTGCTCTTGACTTGAACCATTGTCTCGATATTATCTTGAAAGGTGAGATAATTGTGTAGTTTTCCTTCCACCATATACATACACCTTGCCTTGTGACTAACATGTATAGCGAAGAGGAGCCTATGGAGGACTACATGGACTACTATGAGGATGATAGCTCCGCAAGCACCGCGGATATGGAGGCCCATGTGGAGCTCGACACCAACTATGGCTCCACAAGCGTCGCCGACATGACCGACATCGAGGAGATCTACACCGACAATGGCTCGCCAAGCATGGACGACATGGTGGAGCAACACCACGAGTACGACATCGACATCATAGAGGAACCTCACCTCGACTCCACCATGAACAACACCGGCGCTTCCAAGTACCCCATCTTGGCCAATGGAGCAACATATGAAGATAGAGGACCTTCAAGACGGTGCCTCTACATCAAGATTATCATATGGATCATCAAGAGCGTCCCCAACATGATCGTCATTGACACTCTTCTCCAAGCTCACCAAGGCGCCACAAGCAACGTGCTAAGGCACATGAGCCATCATCTAGGCATGCCGAGGGTCGTCATCTCCACACACCATCTCATGATCGTCGTCGACCATCACCCCCTCATGGGCTTCATCGACATACTCCACCACATGATCATCGCCGACACAAATCACCCCATGATCACCATCGACAAACATCCACCAAGGATCTTCGACGACACCCCTCAAGACATGGTGATGATGCAAGAAGACGGGAGCCTCGATGTGGTGGGTATACCACCATCGACAGTGCCTAGATCCGGCAAGCCCGGGTGGCCCATAGACGGTGATGGTGGCATGAGGCCCATCGGGCGGCCCAGTTGTTGTGGATCAAGATGGATGAAGTCTAGCCCAGGAACAAGGAGCCGGATCCACCAAACCGACATTGGGAGTCGGATCCGGCCTGGCCCATCAGGGGTAGCCAGATCCGGTACGACACGTAAGGGAAGGCGGATCCTTGACGTACACGGCAAGATAATGTACCGTAGTTAGGCAACTTGTATTCCGGCTAGAACTCTCCGTGTAAACCCTAGATCCATGCGCCTTTATAAGCCGGATCCTAGGAGCCCTAGAGGCACAACCACAAATCATTGTAACAACGTGAAAGCGCCCAGATAATTCCAGACAAGCAGTAGTAGGCCCTATCTTCGAGAAAGTGTTCTGAAGCTGGGTAAATCGCGTACCACCGTCCCGAGGACTCTCCGCCAAATGGCCCCTACTTCTTCTCCCCCTCGTGAGGATCCCTCCTTCGAGGCACCGTCGAATAGGCAACGACAGTTGGCGCCCACCGTGGGGCCAGCGGCGTCTGGAGGCCGGAACCGGGAGGGTTCCGCCATGGGAAGCTACGACGAATCCATCGTTGTGGGGCGTGTTCTTTACGCCGGGAATTTTCCAATCGTCCCCCAGGACGAATGCTAGATTCCGGCTAAGACCGACCCCATCAAGCTCTCCATCGTCCCAATAGGCGGCATCCACATCTTCATCGGTGAGACCGTCGATTCCGACGGGAACGCACTGGTAAGTTACGCTGACGTGACCGCCGCTGAGCAGGACGCAGTTGCGAAGATCCGATCTGAGACGCAGGAACTTCGTAAGGAAGATTCCACCTTAGATCTGGAAAATTCAAAGCCCACCCAATCCGCCCCTGAGCAGGAAATTACGTTGGAAGACCAATGCAGATCCGCCTGGGTCTCCCAGGTGTTAGAGAAGCAAAGGTGTCACTTCGTGCACTTCCTCGCCCATACCGCAGGAACCACCCCTCCTCAGGATGGAGCTGGTCCCATGCAGGTTGAGGCACCCGGAGACAGCAACGCTCCGGACCAGCAGGAGGCTGTCGGAGACAGCGACGCTCTGGGGCAGCAAGAGGGTGCCGGAGACAAAGAAGAATCAATCTTGGGCAACCTGAGCCCAACATCTGACGACGCGTCCTCCATGGACACGGAAGAGTACAATCGCGCGCTGAAGGAACTCGGAGGTGATGGACAATCTGAAGAAGAATCCGCCCAGCCCAAGGAGGTCCTTGCGACCATAGTTGGACTGGAGCAGGGAGCAAAAGATGAAACCAACCCCTCCGACCCAGGACCGTCCAACACAGGGACTCCGCTTTCGCGGGTACGGCAGCACGAGGAATACTTAAGCCCGGAGGAGCTAGTGGAGCAAGCAGGTATAGGCGCTATAGCGCACACAGAAGTCCTCAACAAGCCTATATCTCCTGACGAAGCCGCAGATCCAGAAGCTCTAGAAGCTACAAGGAAGGAGATGCTGGCCACTGCCAGGAAAATTTCCAACACCGCAATGGCGATGCTGGAGGAAAGGAAAGAGGCTGAAGGCATCATGAATAATTTCCTCAAAAGAGAGCGCGAAGCTATAGAATCACTGGAGAAGGCCAAGAAACTCCGGGAGCATTGGGAGTCCAAGATGGGTGAAGCCCACAAGGATGCAGATAGGATCAGGCGGGAAGCTATCACCCCTCGCAAGATCACCTTCGCAACTCCCACTGACCAACAACCGCTCACAACACCAAAGGAAAACATGAAGAAGGCTGCGGAGCTTTTGACCAAGAAAGATGAGGAAATCGACATCAACCACATTCGTACGCTCATTGCTTCAGCTGTAAAGCAGCAGAGCAAGGCAGATACTTCGCGCAGGTTGGAATCCAACCCGGAACACTGTGTGTCCACCGCGCAGAAGGACGCCCCCGAAAGAGAACATCATGATGATGAATCGCGCACCGGATCTACGGAGCGCAGAAGGAGGACCAGAGAACATCCAAACCCGATCCCGGTGCCTTCGAAACACCTCCGGCAGACACAAAGAAGGGAAAGGGCCCGATGTATACTGGCAGGGACAAGTACCGGAACGCGTCACCTCCGCCCCGGATCCCGTGCCCTCCGCCACATCGCCGCCGCAGTCCAGCCGGAAACGCCAGACCTCATGGGCCTGGTGGAATCAATATTCGAAACAATGTGCCGCCTCCGAGGAATGGGAACACGGAGCATGCGCCGGAACCCCACCGGAGGCGAATGACGAGCACGAGCCTGAGCCGCGCAGAAGTCGGAACGACAAACCTCGCAAAAGCCGGAACGACGGAGCCGACGATCACCAAGAAGGTAGCCACCGAAGCTGGAGTCAGCCTCAGGAAGGACGCAGGTAGTTTGAAGGCGGAAGCAAAAGATCTCACAGGCCCCCTCGCAGATCTCCCTCCCCACCACCAAGTGGAGGAGGTGGAGGCGGAGGCCGGAGATCCCGCTCCCGTTCAAAAACCCCCAGCGGCGGCCCGCGCGATGCATGGGAACGTCTCAATGAGTACAGATCCGACTACATTGGCCCAAAGTGCTTTGGCAAGATGATTCGAGAGGAACCAAAGCCAAGAAGCTTGAACCTCAAGCTACCCGGAAACCTGAAGCATTATGATGGCAGTGAAAGGCCGGATACCTGGATCGAGGATTACTATAATGCAGTAACCTTCGCCGAAGGAACCCCCAACATAGCCTGCCGCATGCTCCAGCTGTACCTTGTTGGTCCAGCTCGTATTTGGCTCAGCGACCTCGAGAAGAACTCCATCTTTTGCTGGTTCGACGTGAAGAACGCCTTCGAGAAACACTTCAGGGGCACCTACAAGAGACCTGCCACGACAAGCGATCTGCAGGCATATATTCAGAAGAAGGGTGAAACATCAAGGAACTTCCTCACCCGATGGTTAGCAACCAGAAACGAGTGCGAGAACGTGGATAACCGCACAACTATGCACGCCTTCATAGGAGGATTGCAGAGGGGAGGACTGTTGCGCCATAAGCTTACTTGCTTGGTCAATGAGAACAAGCTGACTTTGGATGACATGATCAACATCGCCAGCAACCACACTACCGCCACTCACTACGCAGGCGGAGACCTTGCAGCAAAATCCATACCCCTGCATCAGCAAAAGAAGAACCATGACAACGGCGGGAATAGCAACAAGCGAAAGAACCCCTCCGAAGACCAGAAAAGCGGCGGATCCGACATGGTCGCCATGACATTCCAACGCGGAGGTCAAGGAGGCAGAAGAGGCCGCGGACGTGGTGGCGGAGCCGGCCGGGGCCAGCAGCGCGCTGACAAAGTCGCCGTTGCTGGAACCCGCGCTCCCCAGACGTACGAAGAGTACAGGGATATGCCATGCCTAGCCCATATAGATCCGGCTACTTGCAAATCCTCTCACACCAACCGCAACTGCAAATGGGTCAATGATCTCAAGACTGACCCGGAAGCACCGCCCACACGGCAAAGGAGGCAAGGGCAAGAACAAAGACAAGGACGAGGACAACTCCGAAGCGATGGACGAGGATGACGCTTCGCCGAATCCCAAAAAGGGTTCCGCGGCTAATAAATCCAACCCTTTCGTCAAAAAGAGTGTTGGTGCCTACGACACCTTTCTCGGAACTCCAATGGTCCGGGCCAAGAAATCGGCCCTCCAGCTCTTGAACGCCACAGTTCCGGCTGTGTCGCAGTATGTCAAGTGGTTGGAGAAACTGTGCACCTTCGACAGGCCGGATCACCCGACCATCATCCCCAAAGAGTGCTACGCCCTGGTTGTAAGTCCCCGCATCGACGGGTATGACTTCTCCAAGTGCCTTATGGACGGCGGAGCCAGCCTGAACATCATGTACTTGGAGACCCTAGAGAGGATGAACCTTACCAAGGAACAACTCAAGCACATCACCACTGAGTTTCATGGTGTGGTTCTGGGTAAAAAGGCAAACTCCCTGGGTATAATTAAACTTCTCGTGGCCTTTGGCGACGTTAATAATTTCTGCGAAGCGATGATCACGTTCGAAGTAGTGCCCTTCAAGAGCTCCTACCATGTAATCTTCGGCAGGCCCACCTACAACAAGTTCCACGCAAGGGCATGCTACATCTACAATAAGCTTAAGATTCCGGGTCCTGACGGTATGATCACCGTATCCGGAGACTACAAGAAAGCTAGAGACTGCAAGGAGGGCGAAGCCGCCTTTGCAGAATCCGTGATATCCGGAGAGGAGTTGCAAGGCTACAGAGCTGCGGTGGATCCGAGTGAAATGCAGACCACCAAAGCAGATCTCCGAACAGAAGAACTCGTTCAAGGCCGCGATAGACACCAAGAAGTACGACCTCATAGAAGGCGATAGCACGAAGCAGGTGTCAGTCGGAGCAAGCCCGGACCCCAAATAGGAAAGCGCGCTCGTCGAGTTCCTTCGAGCTAACATGGATATCTTCGCACGGCAACCTACTGACATGTCCCGAGTACCAAGGGAACTCGCCGAGCACTACCTCAACATAAATCCGGGTGCAAAACCGGTGAAGCAAGCTATGCGACGCTTTGGAGATAAGAAGCGCCGCGCCATAGGAATGGAGTTAGCAAAGTTACTAGAGGCAGGTTTTGTAGTAGAAGTTATCCATACTCATTGGGTCGCAAATCCCGTCCTTGTACCCAAAAAGAATTCTGAAATACTAAGACTGTGCATCGATTACTTCGGCTTGAATAAGCACTGCCTGAAGGATCCGTTCCCCTTGTCGCGCATTGACCAAGTCATTGTTTCGATGGCGAGGCGGAACTTCTGTGTTTTCTTGACGCATATTCGGGGTATCACCAGATCCGGATGAAGAAGTCCGACCAAAAGGCGACCTCGTTCATCACACCCTTTGGCACTTACTACTATGTTACTATGCCCTTTGGCTTGAAAAACGCAGGTGCCACCTACCAACGTACGATGCAGCGGTGCCTGAAGGACCAAATTGGCCCGAACGTACACGCCTACGTCGACGATATCGCGGTCATGACCCGGAAAGGATCCGACTTGATCAGCGATCTGACGGAAACCTTTGAAAATCTTCGACGGTACAAGATGATGTTGAATCCGCTAAAGTGCGTCTTTGGCGTGCCAGCCGGAAAACTCCTTGGCTTCATTGTCTCTCATAGAGGCATTGAGGTTAACCCGGATAAAATCAAGGCTATCCTGAGCATCAAGAGGACAACTTTCCTCAAAGATGTGCAATGATTAACTGGTTGTGTCGCAGCAATCAGTAGATTTGTTAGCCGTCTTGGCGAGAAAGCACTACCTTTATACAAGTTGCTGAAGAAAGCAGACAAATTTGTCTGGGACGACGCAACAGATGCAGCACTTCAGGGGTTGAAGAACATACTCTCCTCACCACCTATCTTAGCAGCTCCAAGTGAATCTGAGCCTATGATCCTCTATTTGGCAGCATCCAACAAGGTCGGCAGCCTAGTAATCGTGGTGGAGCGACAGGAAGAAGGTCATGAGTACGGAGTCCAAAGGCCAGTCTACTACGTTAGCGAAGTCCTGACGGAATCCAAGCAAAGATACCCTCACTTTCAGAAGCTAGCCTATGGTGTATTCCTAGGTAGCCGGAAGCTGATGCACTACTTCCAGGAGCATCCTATGACAGTTGTGAGCAAATCTCCATTGTCAACCATCATCAACAACTCCGACGCAACAGGGTGTGTAGCAAAGTGGGGCATTGAACTCTCTGCCTTTGACATCAACTACGAAGCCAGAACCACGATTAAGTCTCAAGTTCTAGCGGATTTCATCGCGGATTAGATTGAAGAATCGGAGGGCACACATGTGGCGGAACCAGAAGCCTGGGTCATGCATTTTGACGGATCCAAGCAACATCAGGGCTCGGGGGCTGGAGTCACCCTGAAGTCACCTACCGGAGAAGAACTGCAATACGTCCTGCAGATTCACTTCGAAGCTACAAACAATATGACAGAATACGAGGTTCTACTACACGGTATGCGCATCGCTAAGGAAATTGGGATCAAGCACATCATATGTTGTGGAGATTCCGACCTGGTGGCACAACAAGTAGCCGGAACCTGGAACGCCAGAAACTCCGTTATGGCGGCTTACAGAGACGAAGTTGACGAGATCGCCAAGTGCTTCCTCGGATATCAAGTCAAGTACGTCAGGAGAGACGATAACACAGCGGCAGACATGCTGTCCAAGCTCGGATCCGGCAGAAAACCAATTCCGCCAGGAATGTTCCTGGAGCACCTACGGGTACCCTCGGTGAAGGGCGCTAACCTAGAAAACCCGGATATGGCAGTATCTCCGGCTAAGGAAGTGATGGCTATCATTCCGGCCTGGACGCAACCGTTCCTAGACTACCTCATTGATCGAAAGTTGCCGGAGGACGAGGTCCTCGCACGACAGATCATCAGGCGAGCAAGATCCTACACAATTGTTGATGGACAGCTCTACAAACGAAGTGCAAACGGGGTATTTCTCAAGTGCGTCTCAAATCAAGATGGCATCGAAATCCTCAGAGAGATCCATGCAGGGGATTGCGGGCATCACGCCGCTCCCAGGTCTCTCGTTGCAAAAGCTTTTCGGCTAGGATTTTACTGGCTTACAGCTAAAGAAGATGCTGAGAAGCTGGTGAAAACCTGTCGAGGTTGTCAGTACTACGCTACCCAACCAAATGCTCCAGCTCAGGAGCTGAAGACCATCCCTATTACTTGGCCGTTTGCGGTCTGGGGGCTCGATATGGTCGGTAAATTAAAGAAATCATCTCCTGGCGGTTTTGAATACCTTTTGGTCGCTATTGACAAGTTTAGTAAGTGGATGGAGGCAAAGCCAGTGAGAAAAGCCGATGGTGCTACATCACTAAAATTTGTTTGCAGCCTCGTGACGAGATTCGACATCCCACATAGCATAATCACTGACAATGGCACAAACTTCGCACAAGGAGAACTCAAGGATTATTTCCATGACGTAGGGATCCAGATTGACCTTGCATCTGTGGCTCATCCACAATCTAACGGTCAGGTCGAACGAGCCAACGGCCTTATACTAGCCGGAATCAAACTTCTCCTTGAAGAACCGCTGCGACGCGCAGCTGGAGCTTGGGCTGAGGAGCTAGATTCTGTTCTGTGGAGTTTACGAACTACCCCTAACAGGTCAACCGGATTTACTCCGTTCTTTCTGGTATACGGATCCGAAGATGTGCTCCCCTCCGACATCATCCACCATTCACAGCGAGTTTCCGCCTATGATGAAGAAACTGTTGAGAGGCTCGACATCTATCTGTGGACCTGATTGAAGAAGCTCGGAACCTAGCTGACCAACGTTCCACCATTTACCAGCAGAAGCTCCGACGCTACCATAGTCGTCGAGTTTGGAACAGCTCGTTTATGACAGGGGACTTGGTCCTCCGCCTTCGGCAGGTAAAAGACCACAAGTTGCAATCTCCATGGGAAGGACCCTTCGTCATCAGCAAAGTGCTTCACAACGGATCTTACTACCTCGTTGATTTCCGGGAATTAAAGGATAGACCTGCTAATTGGTACCGGAAACGCAAACGGGAGGATCCGGATGACATTTACGATGAAACAGATCGTCCCTGCAATATAGCACAACTACGTCCTTTCCACACTTAGCATTTTCCGCATTACATACCTTGTAATATCTATGATACATGATCAATGAAATAAAGCATATGGTTCACTCTTAGAGTCTTTTACCTCCTTTAGTTTTTCATTTTTGGATCGTGTATGTTTTCCGACTAAAACTGCAGAGCTGGATATTTCCGCCTAGGCGTGTATGGAAGTTGTGATTTTCAAAATCGTCCTTTAAGGGCGTGAGCTTAATATTTCTGGCGGACAAGTGTTCCGTTGCGAACTCATGGATTCCTGGTAGCGACTTCCGGCACCTGGGCTGGGGGCTTGTTTCCGCGGTTATTGACGGACTTCCATTGGGCTTCGTCGCCGCAGGCGAGCGTTTCCGGCTAAAGGTCTTCCGGCTCGTGGAAGGTCAAGTGAGCAAGCCGGAAAACTTCGAAACTAGCACTTGGTTTTTCAACGAACGAATCATGCATTCATAAATATAAGGATTGTAGGATAAGTTTTCTGCCTACATGCAGTTGTTTCGTCCCTAGCTACTTAAAAATAGTTAAGTTATATTACAAACCCACTCAGGGGTCAAAATGATGCATTTCTTTGTTTTTAACAAGATTTAATCGGAGGATTGCTCTTCATCCTCCGAAGCTTCATAAGCGGAGCCCTCGCCGGAACCATCTTCATTTGAGTGGTTCGCGCAGGATCCGGAGCCTTCTTCGACGTCTTCATCGTCTTCGTCGTCCTCGGCGTCGGAAAAACCATCGGGAAGCGCATACTTGTTATACCAAAAAGAGTGATTAACTCGCCCGGCAAACAGCCTGTCGTATCCTTGGGTTTCCGCGAGGGCGGCCTTGATATTGGTGCCCTTCGAAACTCCACGCGCAACACTCGCGAAGCTCATGGTGGGGAAGTGCGCTTTGCACATCTCCAAGGTGATGGAGGCAACTCCGCGGGACGAAGATTCCTGCCAATCCTTGATGAGATCCGGCACCATCCGCATAAGCTTGGTCATTCGGTCGATGAGTGTGGTTCCGGCCCTCTTCAGGGATAGGGACTTGGCGATTCCCCGACAAGCTTCGAAAAGATCGTCAATGGAGTTCTGCGCTTCTTCATACGCCTCCGTCCTGCTGAGGGTAGACTCTTTGGTCCATTCGAATCCAAGAGATGCTGAAAAGTGGCATGATCAGTTTTTTCTACAACGAAGGCAGGATGAGAAATATGAAGAAGCCGGAATAAATGTGAAGTCCTTACGGAAGATCATTTTGTCAATATTCTCCGCCTCTGTCTCGTAAGCCTTTGCTTTTGATGCCAGAGTCTTGACTCTCTGGTTGCTTTTCTTGAGCCTATCAGCAAGTTCCGACATGGCCTGAGCATGCTTCTCCTCGAGCTCTTTTTCGCTCTGGTTTCATTCTCGGAGGATTCTTTGAGGAACTTTTGGAGGGAGTCATGCTCGGCCTTCAGGACCTCAAGCTCGGCAGAAATTTCATTGATGGAGGGGCGGTTGGCAAGTTCTTCTGAAGGCGGAAAGTAAAAAACACAGTAGTTATATACTACACTTGTTCACATCGAGAATGCGTTGAGAAGCTTGGGGCAAGGCCGGAATCCTTACCTTCATGGTTCTTCACACGGGTCTCCGGGATTGTAATCGCCTTCTGGCTCTCTGCATAGTTTTTGTGTAGCCCTTCGATCTCCATCTTCTGCTCCAGCACAAGCACGCGCAGATCTTCGTGCAGCTTGCGGGTGTTCTGTGAAGAAAATAAAAAAGGTTAGCCTAAAATTTGAAAATATGTGGGGCTGGACGCGAAGTTAAAATCCTTGTGCTAGGAAAATTTTAAGATTTCGCCAAGATTTACAGTTAAAGCATCAGCTCACACATGTTACCTGGAAATGTCTAAACCAATGCTTGGGGGCTAGTGTTACCTGGCGCACGTTCTTATGCTTGGCAAAGAAGATCTTGAGATTGCCCTCAAGTGTCGTCAGCTCTTGTTGCTCTGTTTCCGGGTTCCCCCACACTTCGTTCATCAGATGTGATATTTCCGCGCGGCGTTGTGCAAGAGGAACTTTCTGGAGAACCGTAAAAAAGTGTGGGTGCGTCTGGGGCGTACCAGTTGCACCACTCAGCAGCAACTTTTGTTTGGCATCGTTAGTCGTAGCTTCAGTGGAGGTAACGTCGGGATCTTCAGGTGGAGGATGAGACGAGGAAGCAACCTTGTCGGATTCTCCCTTGCCGGATTCGCCCTTGCCGGATTCCGCGATCGGTTCCTCAGGAAGGTCATCAAGGTTGATGACGTCCTTTGGATCCGGCATAGCGGATGAAGAGGCTTTTGGCGGAACCTCCACCTCTGGCGTAATGGGCATCGTGGCAGGGGAAGGCTTGGCTTTCTTCTTGGGGTTCTTGGGGGGCTTGTTTTCGGAACTTTTGATGTACAAACAAGGAACGGCATAACACTTAGTGTATGCTGGCTTACAGTAGCAAAAGAGTTTTTATACGGAAATCAAGCACTTTCAAGGATGACAGGAAAAACTGTGCGATGTTGGGTTGAGACTGTTTGCTGGTGTCGATTTGCTTGAGACGTTGCTTCTCCTGCTCAGCTTTCCGGGTAGCCGCAGCGCTTGGCGCTTCGCGGGCACGCTTGGAAGCTGGGCCGGAGGAAGCGCCCCTCTTTCTCTTTGTGGGAACCGGAGCCTCAAGGGCCTCCGCTTCCGATGCGGCCTCTGGGTCGGTGTTGCCCGCGTGAGGGACCCGGGTTAGAGTTCTGAGATCCTTCTCTTCGAGGGCCTCAAGCTAGGCACATGAAAAATACTTAGACAAATATTGCAAGAACAAAAAGGGAACCGATGGTTAAGACAAGTGATGTCCATGTTGCACACGTGAATCTGGAGATCACGCGGAATCTTGATTAACACCCAGATCCGCTTGTCCAAGGCATCGGCGGAGAGGTTGTCCTTGGAGGCGCGCATGAGGTCGTTGTGCCCCGTGTATTGTAACATTAAGCGGTCCCGATGCTGCAGAGGCTGGATCCGCTTAGTGAACCAGGACATGGTCAGATCTTTCCCCGACAGACCATCTTTCGACAGTTTGCAGATCCGCCTGACCGCCTTGGTCATTTGAGGAGACTTGGATAGATGAGGGCACTGGGTCCAGGTGGGAGTATCGCTGGCGGGACCATCTTTGAACTCCGGCAGCACCTTTGAGCTAGCCAGATCGGAGACGTCTTTCAAGTAGAAGAAGCCTCCGGACCAGTACCGCACAGATTCATGGTGGTCTGTGTGCGGGTAGATGCGGCCGGGACGGAGCTTGAACGTGATGCTCCCACAAGTTGCAAGTGAAAAAGTTTGCGAAACTTTCTCCTTCTTGACGGAGAAGTAGTATTGGAAAAGAGATAGATCGGGGGTTACCCGGAGGTGGCCTTCACAAAGCGTGACGTGGTTGCTGATGGCCAATATGCTGTTGGGCGAAATATTGTGGGGCTGCAGCTGGTACGCCTTCAGGATTTCCATGAAGAAATCGCTGGGCGGTGATACGTCTCAAACGTATCTATAATTTCTTATGTTCCATGCTACTTTTATGACAATACTCACATGTTTTATACATACTTTACATCATTACTATGCATTTTCCAGCACTAACCTATTAACAAGATGCCGAAGCGCCAGTTGCCTGTTTTCTGCTGTTTTTGGCTTCAGAAATCCTACAAAGGAAATATTCTCGAATTGGACGAAATCAACGCCCAGGGTCTTATTTTTCCACGGAGCTTCCAGAAGACCGAAGAGCATACGAGGTGGGGCGACGAGGCGCCCACACCACAGGGCCGCGCGGCTAGGGTGGGGCCCGTGCCGCCCTATGGTGTGGGGCCCTCGTGCCTCCACCGACCCTGCCCTTCCGCCTACTTAAACTCTCCATCGCGAAAACCCTATTACCGAGAGCCACGATACGGAAAAAGTTACTGAGACGCCGCCGCCGCCAATCCCATCTCGGGGGATTCAGGAGATCGCCTCCGCACGGAGAGGGGAATCATCACCGGAGGGCTCTACATCACCATGCCCGCCTCCGGACTGATGCGTGAGTAGTTCATCCTTGGACTATGGGTCCATAGCAGTAGCTAGATGGTTGTATTCTCCTCTTGTGCTATCATGTTTAGATCTTGTGAGCTGCCTAACATGATCAAGATCATCTATTTGTAATGCTACATGTTGTGTTTGGTGGGATCCGATGAATATATAATACTATGTCAAGTTGATTATGGATCTATCATATATGTGTTCTTTATGTTCTTGCATGTTCTCCGTCGCTAGTAGAGGCTCTGGCCAAGTTGATACTTGTAACTCCAAGAGGGAGTATTTATGCTCGATAGTGGGTTCATGCCTCCATTGAATCTGGGACAGTGACAGAAAGTTCTAAGGTTGTGGATGTGCTGTTGCCACTAGGGATAAAACATCAATGCTTTGTCTAAGGATATTTGTGTTGATTACATTACGCACCATACTTAATGCAATTGTCTGTTGTTTGCAACTTAATACTGGAAGGGGTGCGGATGCTAACCTGAAGGTGGAATTTTTAGGCATAGATGCATGTTGGATGGCGGTCTATGTTCTTTGTCGTAATGCCCTGATTAAATCTCATAGTGATCATCATGATATGTATATGAATCTTTATTTTTCAATTGCCCACCTGTAATTTGTTCACCCAGCATGTTATTTATTTTATTGGAGAGACACCACTAGTGAACTGTGGACCCCGGTCCATTCTTTTACATCTGAAATACAATCTACTGCAATCTTTGTTCTCTGTTGTTCTTCACAAACAAACATCATTCTACACACCATACGTTTAATCCTTTGTTTTCAGCAAGCCGCTGAGATTGACAACCTCACTGTTAAGTTAGGGCAAAGTACCGTGATTGTGTTGTGCAGGTTCCACGTTGGCGCCGGAATCACTGGTGTTGCGCCGCACTACACTCCTCCACCAACAACCTTCACGCGGCCCTTGACTCCTACTGGTTCGATAACCTTGGTTTCTTACTGAGGGAAAACTTGTTGTTGTACGCATCACACCTTCCTCTTGGGGTTCCCAACGGACGTGTGCTTCACGCGTTATCAAGCTCTTTTTCTGGCGCCGTTGCCGGGGAGATCAAGACACGCTGCAAGGGGAGTCTTCCACATCCAATCTCTTTAATTTGTTTTTTTCTTGCTTTACTTTATTTTATTTTCTGTCTTGTTTGCTTTATATCAAAAATACAAAAAAATTAGTTGCTTTACTTTCTGTCTTGTTTACTTGCTCTATATCAAAAACAAAAAAATTAGTTACTTGTCTTTACCTTATTTTGTTTGCTTAGTTTACTTTTATTATTGCTACAATGGGTACTCCTGAAAATACTAAGCTGTGTGATTTCACTAGCACAAATAATAATGATTTTATAAGTACTCCTATTGCTCCACCTGCTACTACAGCAGAATTTTATGAGATTAAACCTGCTTTACTGAATCTTGTTATGAGAGAGCAATTTTCTGGTGTTAGTACTGATGATGCTGCTGCCCATCTTAATAATTTTGTTGAACTTTGTGAAATGCAAAAGTATAAGGATATAGATGGTGATATTATAAAACTGAAATTGTTTCCTTCTCCTTAAGAGGAAGAGCTAAATATTGGTTTCTTTCTTTGCCTAAAAATATTATTGATTCATGGACTAAATGTAAAGATGCTTTTATTGGTAAATATTATCCTCCTGCTAAGATTATATCTTTGAGAAGTAGCATTATGAATTTTAAGCAATTTGATAATGAACATGTTTCTCAAGCATGGGAGAGAATGAAATCTTTGGTAAAGAATTGCCCTACCCATGGACTAACTACTTGGATGATCATCCAAACCTTTTATGCAGGATTTATTTTTCCTCAAGGAACCTATTGGATTCAGCTGCTGGTACTTTTATGTCCATCACCTTAGGCGCCGCAACAAAGCTTCTTGATGATATGATGATCAATTACTCTGAATGGCACAAAGAACTCCTCAAGGTAAGAAGGTAAATTCTGTTGAAGAAACCTCTTCTTTGGGTGATAAGATTGATGATATTATGTCTATGCTTGCAAATGGTAGATCTCATGTTGATCCTAATAATGTTCCTTTAGCTTCTTTGGTTGCTCAAGAAGAGCATGTTGATGTGAATTTCATTAAGAATAATAATTTCGACAACAATGCTTATAAGAATAATTATGGTAACAACAACTATAGGCCATATCTATGGTAATTATTATGGTAGATCTGTTTTGCCTAGTGAGGAAAAGATACTGGAAATTGAAAGAACTACTAAGAGCTTTATGCAATCACAATACGAGCAAAATCAATTGTTTACTAAAACTATGAATGAACAATCTGCCTTGTTGAAAAATATAGGAAATCAACTTGAAAATTTGAATGTGAAAATTTATGGTTTGCAAACTAAACTTTCAAATGCTGAAAATCGAATCTCATATATGTCTGAATCACAATCTTCTTTAATTAATAAAATGGCTGCTAAACCTGAGGATAATGATAAAAAAATTCTGCTACAGCAAACGCCATCCAAGTTCGAATTAATGATAATATTAGAATGTTGGCTGAATTGCATGCTAGGTGGGATAGAGAAGAAAAGAAAAACTTGCTAAAGAGAATAATGTAGCTAAAGTTTGGACTATTACCACCACTAGTAATGTTGATTCTTCATATGTTGCTAAACCTCCTACTATCAATGGTAAAATAATTGGTGTTGGCAATGTTTCTACTCCTAGTACAAAGCGTGCAAAATTGCCTGAAACTGCTGAAACTGTTTGTGATAATAGTGCTGAAATTTTTCAGAATGCTGTAGATCATAATAGTTTAGATTTTGATGATTGTCATATTACTGAAGTTATTAAGTTCTTACAAAAACTTGCTAGAAGTCCTAATGCTAGTGCTATAAATTTAGCCTTTACAAAACATATTACAAATGCTCTCATTAAAGCTAGGGAAGAGAAATTAAAACTTGAAGCTTCTATTCCTAGGAAGTTGGAAGATGGTTGGGAGCCCATCATTAAGATGAAATTCAATGATTTTGATTGTAATGCTTTATGTGATCTTGGTGCAAGTATTTCTGTTATGCCTAAGAAAGTTTATGATATGCTTGACTTGCCACCATTGAAAAATTGTTAATTAGATGTTAATCTTGCTGATAATTCTCTAAAGAAACCTTTGGGGAAGATTGATAATGTTTGCATTACGGTTAACAATAACCTTGTCCCCGTTGATTTTGTTTTCTTGGATATTGAATGCAATGCATCTTGTCCTATTGTCTTGGGAAGACCCTTTCTTCGAACTGTTGGTGCTATTATTGATATGAAAGAAGGAAATATTAAGTATCAATTTCCTCTCAAGAAAGGTATGGAACACTTCCCTAGAAAGAGAATGAAGTTGCCTTTTGATTCTGTTACTAGAACAAATTATGATGTTGATGCTTCTTCTCTTGATGTTACTTGATTTGCACTTTCTGCGCCTAGCTGAAAGGCGTTAAAGAAAACCACTTCTTGGGAGATAACCCCTGTTTTATTTTTACTACTGTATTGTTGAGTCTTGGAAGTTGTTACTACTGTAGCAACCTCTCCTTATCATGTTTTTGTGCCAAGTAAAGTCTCTATAGTAAGGTTGATACTAGATTTGGATTACTGCGCAGAAACAGATTTTCTTTCTGTCACGAATTCTCGTCCTTCTCTCTGTAGAAGAATCAAAAAAATCTGCCAATTTACGTGCGTGATCCTCAGATATGTACGCAACTTTCATTAGTTTTGAGTTTTTCCATCTGAGCAAGTTAAGTGCCTCATAAAAATTTGTCTTTACAGACTGTTCTGTTTTGACAGATTCTGCCTTTTTATTTCGCATTGCCTCTTTTGCTATGTTGAATGGATTTCTTTGTTCCATTAACTTTCAGTAGCTTTGTGCAATGTCCAGAAGTGTTAAGAATGATTATGTCACCTCTGAATATGTGAATTTTTTATTATGCACTAACCCTCTAATGAGTTTGCTTTAAGTTTGGTGTGGAGGAAGTTTTCAAGGGTCAAGAGAAGATGATGATACAATATGATCAAGAAGAGTGAAAAGTCTAAGCTTGGGGATGCCCCGTGGTTCATCCCTGCATATTTTAAGAAGACTCAAGCATCTAAGCTTGGGGATGCCCAAGGCATCCCCTTCTTCATCGACAACTTATCAGGTCACTTCTAGTGAAACTATATTTTTATTCCATCACATCTTATGTTCTTTACTTGGAGCGTCTGTTTGCTTTTATTTTTGTTTTGGTTTGAATAAAGTTGGATCCCACAATCCTTTTATTGGAGATATACACGCTCCGCTTTTTCATTTGAACACTTGTGTTCTTAGTTATGCTTTAATGTTCATGGCGAAGGCTGAAAATTGCTTCGTTGATTGCTATTTGGTTGGAATCAGAAAATGCTTCATATTGTTTTGAATAATTTGATACTTGGCAATTGTTTTGAGCTCTCATAGATCATGTTTAAGCTCTTGCATCATGTAGTTTAAATCTATTAGTGGAGAACTACCATAGAGCTTGTTGAAATTTGGTTTGCATGATTGATCTCTCTAAGGTCTAGATATTTTATGGTAAAGTGTTTGAACAACAAGGAAGACAGTGTAGAGTCTTATAATGCTTGCAATATGTTCTTGTGTAAGTTTTGCTGTACCTGTTCATACTTGTGTTTGCTTCAAACAACCTTGCTAGCCAAAGCCTTGTACTGAGAGGAAATGCTTCTCGTGCATCCAAACACCTTGAGCCAAAACCCATGCCATTTGTGTCCACCATATCTACCTACTATGTGGTATTTTTCTGCCATTCCAAAGTAAATTACTTGAGTGCTACCTTTAAAATTTCATTCCTTTGTCTTCGCAATATATAGCTCATGGGAAAATAGCTTAAAAACTATTGTGGTGATGAATATGTAGCTATGTATCTTAGTTCTTATAAGTTGCTTGTTGAGCGGTAACCATGTTTCTGGGGACGCCATCAACTTTTTACACCTTGTTGAATATCATGTGAGTTGCTATGCATGTTCTTCTTGTCTGAAGTAAGGGTGATTTATCATGATCAAATGGTTTGAGTATGCATATGTTAGAGAAGAACATTGGGCCGCTAACCAAAGTCATGTATCATGGTGGAAGTTTTCAGTTTGGACATTCATCCTCAATCTCTTATGAGAATATTATCTGTTGTTGAATGCTTACGCATTAAAGAGGAGTCCATTATTTGTTTTCTATGTTGTCCCGGTATGGATGTCCTAAGTTGAGATCTATTAAAAACGAGAAATCAAATGCGATTTATCTCCTTGGACCTTTGTACATGCGGCATAGAGGTATCCCTTTGTGACACTTGGTTGAAACATATGTTATGCAATGATAATCCATGTAAATCCAAGCTAATTAGGACAAGGTGCGAGCACTATTGGTATTCGATGCATGAGGCTTGCAACTTGTAGGAAGTTTTATGCATAACACATATGAATTATTACTACCGTTGACAAAATTGTTTCTATGTTTTCAAAATAAAAGCTCTAGCACAAAAATAGTAATCCATGCTTCCTCTGCGAAGGGCCATTCTTTTACTTTATGTTGAGTCAGTTTACCTACTTCTTTCTATCTTAGAAGCAAACACTTGTGTTAACTGTGTGCATTGATTCTTACATGTTTACTTATTGCACTTGTTATATTACTTTATGTTGACAATTATCCATGAGATATACATGTTACAAGTTGAAAGAAATTGCTGAAACTTAATCATCCTTTGTGTTGCTTCAAAACCTTCTACTTTGAATCTATTGCTTTATGAGTTAGCTCTTATGCAAGTCTTTTTGATACTTGTCTTGAAAGTATTATTCATGAAAAGTTTTGCTATATGATTCAGTTGTTTAGTCATTATATTTTTGTTAGCAATCTATTGCTTTGAATCACTTCATTCACCTCATATGCTTTACAACAATGTTGATCAAGATTGTGTTGGTAGCATGTCACTTCAGAAATTATTGTTTTTATCGTTTACCTACTCGAGGGCGAGTAGGAACTAAGCTTGGGGATGCTTGATACGTCTCAAACGTATCTATAATTTCTTATGTTCCATGCTACTTTTATGACAATACTCACATGTTTTATACATACTTTACATCATTATTATGCATTTTTCGGCACTAACCTATTAACAAGATGCTGAAGCAGTTGCTTTTCTGCTGTTTTTGGTTTCAGAAATCCTACAAAGGAAATATTCTCGGAATTGGACGAAATCAACGCTCGGGTCTTATTTTTCCAAGGGGCTTCGAAGACCGAAGAGCATACGAGGTGGGGCGACGAGGCGCCCACACCACAGGCCGCGTGGCCAGGGGGCCGCCGCCCTATGGTGTGGGGCCCTCGTGCCTCCACCGACCCTGCCCTTCCGCCTACTTAAACTCTCCGTCGCGAAAACCCTATTACCGAGAGCCACGATATGGAAAAAGTTACTAAGACGCCGCCGCCACCAATCCCATCTCGGGGGATTCAGGAGATCGCCTCCGCACCCTGCTGGAGAGGGGAATCATCACCGGAGGGCTCTACATCACCATGCCCGCCTCCGGACCGATGCGTGAGTAGTTCATCCTTGGACTATGGGTCCATAGCAGTAGCTAGATGGTTGTCTTCTCCTCTTGTGCTATCATGTTTAGATCTTGTGAGCTGCCTAACATGATCAAGATCATCTATTTGTAATGCTACATGTTGTGTTTGGTGGGATCCGATGAATATAGAATACTATGTCAAGTTGATTATTGATCTATCATATATGTGGTCTTTATGTTCTTGCATGTTCTCCGTTGCTAGTAGAGGCTCTGGCCAAGTTGATACTTGTAACTCCAAGAGGGAGTATTTATGCTCGATAGTGGGTTCATGCCTCCATTGAATCTGGGACAGTGACAGAAAGTTCTAAGGTTGTGGATGTGCTTGTTGCCACTAGGGATAAAACATCAATGCTTTGTCTAAGGATATTTGTGTTGATTACATTACGCACCATACTTAATGCAATTGTCTGTTGTTTGCAACTTAATACTGGAAGGGGTGCGGATGCTAACCCGAAGGTGGACTTTTTAGGCATAGATGCATGCTGGATGGCGGTCTATGTTCTTTGTCGTAATGCCCCGATTAAATCTCATAGTGATCATCATGATATGTATATGAATCTTTATTTGTCAATTGCCCACCTATAATTTGTTCACCCAGCATGTTATTTATCTTATTGGAGAGACACCACTAGTGAACTGTGGACCCCGGTCCATTCTTTTACATCTGAAATACAATCTACTGCAATCTCTGTTCTCTGTTGTTCTTCACAAACAAACATCATTCTCCACATCATACGTTTAATCCTTTGTTTTCAGCAAGCCGGTGAGATTGACAACCTCACTATTAAGTTGGGGCAAAGTACTGTGATTGTGTTGTGCAGGTTCCACGTTGGCGCCGGAATCACTGGTGTTGCGCCGCACTACACTCCTCCACCAACAACCTTCACGTGGCCCTTGACTCCTACTGGTTCGATAACCTTGGTTTCTTACTGAGGGAAAACTTGCTGCTGTACGCATCACACCTTCCTCTTGGGGTTCCCAACGGACGTGTGCTTCACGCGTTATCAGACGGAAGCGAGAATCCTCGCTCGATCAATGCCTTGGTCACCACCCATTCTCCGGCTTCGAGAGCTGGAGTCAGGGAACTCGGAATCGTTCGCCAGGATCCTGGTTTCAGGAATCCCTCCGCCTCGAGGTTGTGGAGTTCAGTCTCTGTAGTGGTGCAGGGCCACCATTTCCCTTTGGCTTCGCTGTCGCGAGAGGGAGCCTTAGATTTCTTGGCGGCGGCTTGTTCCACCTTCTTCTCCATCTGCTCGGCTCCGGCGGCTTCTTCCGGATTGGTCGACGTCCCTTCAATGTTTTTGCCAGAGTCCTTTGAAGGATCCAGCTAAATGGGGACGAAGGGCGGAGGAGCGGAGGAGATTGGGGTCACAACGATAGGCTTAGACATTGACGGAGGCGGAGTCGAATAAGACATCTACGAAAAGATCCGAGATAACTAACTTTAGACGGATCCGTTTTTTACACCCTACTCATCCCTACCAAGAACGGCGAAAAGGCTAAAGCTAGAAGGACTTACCGGAATGGTTTCCGCGGTGGTCGGAGTCGCCGGCGGTGAGGTTTTTGCTGCGGTGGCTCGTCGGACTTAAGAACAGGACGAACTCGATGAACGCTACACGGCGGCGTTTCGACTCCGGCGATCTTCCGGCGAACTACGGTATGATGGAGGAGGAGCTCGGAGGCGGCGCTGTGCTGAGAGGTGAAAAGGGGGGCGAATGAGTGATTAGGGGTGAATGGTGAGATATTTATAGGCTGAGGGAAGAGATCGTGCTCCGCATCCTGTGGTCGGAACGCAAGCGTCGCACCGTTGGATGGTTGACATGTGTCGAAAACCCTAAGCGGTAAAAATGGCTAAGGATAAGTTACCGCTGAAATCGCCCGAAAATGGCGCCAAGATTGGCGGAACCGTTTGAACCTTTCGAGGTTCTGGGTGATAATTTAAAAACAACCAACCGTTATGGAGTAACCCGGAGACACGTTGTAAAAATGATGTCGATGGATGAAGTCCCGCGGGATAAAGGTTTTTCCGGCATGAAAGCTGGAAAAGAAGAAATCATGAAGTTGGAGTTCTTCAAGTTTCCCCATGTTACCGAGAGGATTTTCGGAAGCTAAGATGCTTCAGCAAGGCGGAAACAAGAGGTGAATCTCGAAGAACTCTGGGGCTACTGTTGTAGGTATACTTCATGGGTGTACCATTGACAGTGCCTAGATCTGGCAAGCCCGGGTGGCCCATAGACGGTGATGGTGGCATGAGGCCCATCGGGCGGCCCAGTTGTTGTGGATCAAGATGGATGAAGTCTAGCCCAGGAACCAGGAGCCGGATCCACCAAACCAACATTGGGAGTCGGATCCGGTCTGGCCCATCAGGGGTAGCCGGATCCGATACGACACGTAAGGGAAGGCGGATCCTTGACGTACACGGCAAGATATTGTACCGTAGTTAGGCAACTTGTATTCCGGCTAGGACTCTCCGTGTAAACTCTAGATCCATGCGCCTTTATAAGCCGGATCCTGGGAGCCCTAGAGGCACAACCACAACTCATTGTAACAACGCGAAAGCGCCCGATAATTCCAGACAAGCAGCAGTAGGCCCTGTCTTCGAGCAGTGTTCCGCCGGGGTAAATCTACCACCGTCCCGAGGACTCTCGCCCAATGGCCCCTACTTCTTCTCCCCTCGTGAGGATCCCTCCTCTGAGGCACCGTCGAATAGGCAACGACACTCGACATGAAGGCGACAAACACCATCATAGGGTGTCTACCACTCCAAGTGGCAAGTGCACATCTAGCGGACCTTCCTCATAAGGTGACTTCCACTTCTTGTGCCACCACCACAATGGCCCCTACATCGTCATATGCCTATGGACTCCGATGCTACAAGTGCAAGAAACAAGGCCACTATCCATGGGAATGTCCCAATCTCCTATGTGATGTGTGCAAGGACAAGGGTCACATGACGTGGCAATGCACAACGCCAAGCGCCAAGTAGCTATACTTTGACAAGATGAATGCCAAAGCCGCCATGAAGATCGATTTGGGAGGCGATGGAGTTGAGATGGTTGACCATGGGAATTTCCCTTCAACCAAGGAGGCGCATGGAGATGAGAAAACCAAGCCTACTCCTATATGCTTGAATGATGAGATGGTACCAATCCCATGTGAGCATGAGAGCCACTTAGCCCACTTGAGTGAGAGTGATAGTGAGTTGAGTGACTCCCACCCCATATGTGAGATTGAGTGCTTCCATTTGGAGGACATGAGGGCTACACCGAGTGAGTTGAGAGAGGTAGTTGATAGGTCCATGGAGGCCATTTTATTTTCTAACACCTTAACCTCTCCCTCTATTGTGTCTTCTCATGTTGCACTAGGTTCCATGGATGATGAAGCGCTGATCACGGACAAGAAGATGTACATGGTGCATGAAGACGATGATATCACACCATGCTTGCTTGAAGATGAACATGGAGGCCACATGGAGCCTACCACTTCCACAACACCTACCTCATATGAGCGGGACTACAAAGGTACGTATATGGGTGTTGATGATGCCATGATCCCACTTGTGGACATGATGAATTGTGAGTGCATGCATGATATTGATGAGCCTATTGCTATGTCATATGCTTCTTTTCCCTTGTGATACTTGTGATACCATCATTGTTGATCATGTGGAAGTAGTTGCTTGTGACAAATTCATCATGCCATGCTATGACAAAACCTTGAACATGTTTTGTGCTACATGCTTGCAATATTCTCCCATTAACGCAACCAAAATGTTGAACTATTGTTCTTTCCAATGCTTGGTTTGCAATGATGTTAATATGCTTGTGAATGAGATTGCCCCATATCTCTCTCAAATTTTGGGAACTTTGCAATGTCCATGTTTCCCATGTTTACACCGCATATTCACCATATCTATTATGATGCTTTGCTTAATGCTAATGGTGATGTGCAAAAGAAATGGAGCATCATGATGGATGATGTGTTCATATACCATGCCCCACATGTTCTTTGTTTTATCTATTATGTATGTAGGTACAAGAATGACAACGTCAACCTCTACGGAGCATGAGTTGACGAAACGAGCTCTAGAGAGCTACTTCCACAAGTGCATCAACACGGCTACTACACATGATCTTGCGATGAGAGCACACCGACATTATGCTAAGGTGACATCCTTCTACTTATGAGCTTCCTCTACAACCGTTGAACTTTGGCTACTCTTTGAGTGTTGCTTTGCTTCTCTTGTGCTATTGATAGGGCTCATGACTAGTGAAGGGACGTTCAAGAGTTGTTTTCATCTACCTCCTCTACCCATTCATGATGAGTTATCATCGAGGACGACTCTTTTTCAAGTGGGGGGAGATGATGTAGCCCGACCTTCGGTCTCCACTGCATCATGTGTGTCAACATCGACACGTCATACAAAGGTGAATCTTCTCCTTTATGCGTGCCTACAATCAACTTTATGGAATAATATGCTACTTCATACTTCGTCTTATGTCTATCATAGGGACACTTCGACAAGTACGGAGGGAAGCAAGGATGTCATGGAGACCCGAGGACTCAAGGCCGATGTAACAAAAACATGGAAGAGGAGACGGAAGAAGACCTAGTGAAACCACAGCCGCTGGCTGATGAGGACATGATTACCTGCGAGTTGAAGGCATATTTTGGTGCAAAAGATGAGACTACGTCGAGGACGACTTCAATTTAAGTTGGGGAGGATGATGAGGACATCGCTATGATAGATACAACCAATACTCCTACAACCACATCTCAGGTACCTTCGTTACTAGGAATCCTTCCTAATATATATGAGAATATGATGCTGCCTAAATCAAATGTATTTATATTATTTAGGAATGGATCTAGCATGGACGCCAAGATTAGGAACATGCACGGAGATGGCAGCAGACCTGCAAGGATTCAAGATGGCGTTGCAAGCGAGGATTTCAGAACATTGAAGCCACCATAGTGAAGCAACGATGTTTGGATGAATTATACAAGTTACTCCATCATAAAATTCGTCCAAAGAGTTATTTTTGGTGTTGTGTCACCTTATTTAATGGGCCAGGCCCATGTATTTTCGGATTAGGTATTTTAGGGGATTTTAAGAGGCCATATAAGTGGAGGAAGGCCCATTTAGGGGTGTTTTTGGCCAACCCTAGCTGGTTGGACGAAAATCCCTTCACTTCCCCCATATATATCCCTCTGTAGCCGTCATTAGAACTTGGATTTTGATTAGATTAAAAGTTAGCCAATTGCTGCAACTACGTGTACTTCTTTTGAGGCCAACGCCCAGAACAAGACCGACTATTCGGAATCCCACCATTATCAATCAAGATTTCATCTCTATTCGCAATATTCTGATTGCATCTTTAGTTCTTACTTGTTCTCGATTTCAGGTAGGAATTAAGACCCTTGCTGGTCAGGCTGATCGTGCTCCCGCAAGATCAGTAACTCCCGGAGATTGTCCTAGCGATTGCATTGGCGCACGAGCTTTGTCCGTGTAGTCGGATCGTCAAGCACGAACTCCACTAACAAATCGAATTATCAACATCTCATCGAAAGATCAGACACCTTTGCCTTATCACTGGCCCCCACACCGAACCCTACCGGTGCACGAACCGGCACGCCGAAACGCTTGCCGAGCCATACCGGCGCCCAGCCCGGCACCACCGGTCTTACCGCCGGAATGCTCCGCACTATGTACCTCTATTCCCTTGTATGCCTAAACTACCCCTCCTTTAGTGGATCCCTATATAAAGGTTCTCAACTACCCCCTCCCTTCATGAGGTTAGACTAGGAATGAACTTGAGAGAATTAGGCTCATGCCTCCACCATCCCTTTGGGATTAGGGAAACCCCTCCTTAGATTACCAAATCTATTGTAAAAGGCACTCCTTATATGATTAGTCTCTCGCGCTTGTGATTCTACCGCCGGTCTCTCACTCGTGTGATTCTACCGATCGTATACCGATCTTTCTCTCGGGGATTCTACCTCGTGTCTTTCTCTCGAGAGATTCTATCGGGATAGTGGTTCGGGCTATCGGGAGTAAACCGGAATTGTATCGGGTTGGTGTGCGTTTGCGTCTGTTCCTCGTGTTCTTTGCCGTGTTCTCCGTGTTCTTCCTCTCAACCGCCTTTCCGTCGGTCAATTCGTGAGATCGGTCAACCCACGTGGCCTTATGCCCCATCAGCTTGACTCCCTCGAGGAGAAGGATCTCGGGACCTTGACCCGGATTCTGCATACCGGCTCGTCGAACCCGGAAGCCACATCCGACGCGGAAAATCTCGAAGATGCTCCTCCTGCAAAACGGAAAAGAGTTGCAGCCTCCGGGTCGACAGCCAAGAGTGCCCGCGAAGCCCCCAGCGCCAAGGCCACCAAAAAACTTGAGAAGGAGAAACTTCGACTCAATGAGATTGACACCGGCAACAGCAAACATGGCAGCATTGAGCAGTTCTTCATCAAGCGTGGATAACAACTTGATCTATGGCTAAACCTTTTCTAAGCTATCTCAAAATCTGGCAAGTGACATATTCTTATTAATATGCAGCAAGATAGCCAGAAACAAGCCCCAGAAAAAGAAGCTCAAGCCCTCTCCTGCTTCCATGCCTATTACTCCAGAAGTGGAGGTCCCTCCAAAGCCCTCCTCCTCAGCTATCTCGGATCCCAAGAACGTCATCAACATTGCCGATGATCCGATACCAACTGCGGATTCCGGCAAGGGCGCTTCTTCCTCCAAGCATGTGCCTGAAGAGCCCGAAGAAACCTCGGCTGAAGCTACGGCTAATGATACCACAAAGAAATTAACGCTAAGTGGTGCTCATGGTACGCCCGCAACGCACCCTCACTTGTTTCCGGTTCTTCGTAGAGTTCCCCTACACCAACGCCACATGGAAGTGACACACTTAATGAATGAAGTGTGGGGAGAGACGGATCCAGAGCAGCAAGAGCTGGCCACCTTGGAGGATAATTTCCGCATTTTCTTCATGAAGCAACAAGCCGTGCATTAGGTAACACTAGCCCCCAAGCATTGGGTTACATATTTTTTCCGAGTAAATATTTTAAGCCGACATTAAAACTGTATCATCAATTCTGGATCTTGGCGGAAACTTAAAATTTCCTAGCACAAGATAGTTTTAACTTCGCAACCAGCCCCCCAGATTTTAAATTTCCGGCTAATCAATCCCACTACTTGCTTCACAGAATACCCGCAAGCTTCACAAAGATATGCACAAGCCGGTGCTGGAGCAAAAGTCGGAGAACGAGAGGCCGAAAAAGAAGGAAGCGGAGGACCGACAGGCAATCCAACTCCTCGAAACCCGTCTGAAGACTAACGAAGGTATGTCTCCGCCATACTGTAGGTTCCGCCACTTGCTTTTTGTTGCTTGAATATTTTTGTACTTGAACTTGCTTTCCGCCTTACATAACTTCTTGCCAAGCGCCCCTCCATCAATGAGATCTCCGCCAAGCTCCAGGTTTTGGAGTCCGAGCACGAGTCTCTCCAGAAGTCCCTCAAGGAGTCCCATGAAAATGAGACTAAAATCAAGAACGTGTTGGAGGACAAACGCCCCTCCATCAATGAGATCTCCGCCAAGCTCCAAGTTTTGGAGTCCGAGCACGAGTCTCTCCAGAAGTCCCTCAAGGAGTCCCATGAAAATGAGACTAAAATCAAGCAGGAGCTGGAGGACAAGCATGCTCAGGAGATGTCGGAGATGGCCGAAAAGCTCAAGAACAACAACAACGGAGTGAAGACTCTGGCGTCCAAGCTTAAGGTTGCTGAGGCGGAGGCTACGGACGTTGACAAAATGATCTTTCGTAAGGACTTCACGAGTCTGGCATGCATATGTTATTCTTCTCTTTCCAACTCAGAAACTGACCATACAATATTTTTGTGTGTATCAGCGTTGCTTGGATTTGAATGGAAATAAGATATTGGTGTCTCTCGCGTCGATGCATATGAAGAAGCCAAAAAATCTTTCGAAGATCTGATTGAGGCATGATGGAATATTGCTCGAAGGCTTTCCCTAAAAAAGGCCCGCACCACAGTCATTGACACAATGCCAAAATTGATGAACATGGTGCCGGATCTAATCGGGGATTGGCAAGAATCATCTGCCCGCGGAGCCGCCGCCACTGCCTTGGCCATGTGCAAAGCACATTTTTGGGCAATGGACTTTGTCAGGATTGCTGTCGGAGTCCCGAAAGCCACCAACGTCAAAAATCTCCTCGTGGAAACCCGCAGATTCGACACGCTTTTTGCCAACCGAGTGGACCACTCGTCGTGGTATGAGAAGCATGATCATCTGGCTGGCTTTGCCGAGGATGAGGAAGAAGACGAGGAGGAAGGCTCTGGGTCCAGCGCACATCAATCAGGCGAAGAATCAGGCGACGAATCCGCCAAGGACAACACCTACCATGCCTCTGACGAAGACAAGCCTGAGTCTTCAGAGTGAAACCTGAAAAAACACTAAGCTGCATCATTTTGGCCCCTTCGAGGGTTTGTACTAAGACTAAGTATTTGAAGTAGTTAGGACGAAACAAATGCATGTCGTGGGCGGAAAAAACTTATCCTGCTATCTGTTTGTTTATATATGAATGTTTTGTTGTTTGAAAGCAAGTGCTAGTTTCTAAGTTTTCCGGCTCACTCATTTGACCTTCACGAGCCGGAAGACCTTTAGCCGTAAACGCTCACCGACGGCGACGAAGCCCAATGGCAATCTGTCAATAACCGTGGAAACAAGCCCCCAACCAAGGTGTCGGGAGTTGCTACTAGGAATCCATAAGTTTGCAGAAAAAACTCGTCCACTAGAAAACTTAATCTCACGTCCTAATGGACGATTTTGAAAATCACAACTTTTATACACGCCTAGGCGGAAACATCCAGCTCTGCGGTTTTAGTCGGAAAACATACACGATCCAAAAATGAACAAGTAAAGGAGGTAAATCACTCAAGGAGTGAACCATATGCTTTATTTTATCGATCATGTATCATAACTATTACAAAGTATGTAATGCAAAAATTGCTAAGTGCGGAAAGGACGTAGCTGTGCTATATTCCAAGGACGGTATGTTTCATCGTATACGTCACCCGGATCCTCCCTCTTGCGTTTCCGATGCCAATGGGCAGGTCTATCCTTTAACTCACGGATATCAACGAGGCAGTAAGATCCGTTGTGCAACACTTTGCTGATGATGAAAGGTCCTTCCCATGGAGATTGCAACTTATGCTCTTTCAACTGCCGAAGGCGGAGGACCAAGTCACATTCCTTAAACGAGCGATACGAACTCAACGGCTATGGTAGCGACGGAGTTTCTGCTGGTAGATGGTAGAATGTTGGTCAGCTAGGTTCCGAGCTTCTTCGAGCAGGTCCACATATAGCTTTTGAGCCTCATCAGCACTTTCTTCGTTGTAGGAGAAAACTCGCGGAGAATCATGGATAATGTCGGAGGGTAACACTGCTTCAGATCTGTATACTAGGAAGAAAGGTGTAAAACCAGTTGACCTGTTAGGGGTAGTTTGTAAGCTCCACAGAACAGAGTCTAACTCCTCAGCCCAAGCTCCGGCTGCTCGCTACAATGGTTCTTCAAGGCGAGGTTTGATTCCGGCTAGTATAAGGCCATTGGATCGCTCGACCTGCCCGTTGGATTGTGGATGTGCCATAGAGGCAAGGTCTAGTCGGATCCCCATCTCATTGCAGTAATCCTTCAGTTCTCCCTGCGTGAAGTTTGTGCCATTATCTGTGATGATGCTATGTGGGATGCCGTATCTCACTACGAGGGTGCAAACAAACTTTAGTGCCATAGCACCATCGGCTTTTCTCACTGATTTGGCCTCGATCCACTTACTGAACTTGTCAATAGCGACCAAGAGATACTCAAAACCACCATGAGATGATCTTTTCAACTTTCCGACCATGTCTAGCCCCCAGACCGCGAACGACCAAGTGATATGGATGGTCTTCAGCTCCTGAGCTGGAGCGGTAGGTTGTGCAGCGTAGTATTGGCAACCTCGGCAAGTCTTGACTATTTTCTCCGCTTCTTCTTTACCTGTTAGCCAGAAAAATCCTTGCCGGAAAGCCTTTGCAACGAGGGATCTGGGAGCGGCATGATGCCCGCAATCACCAAGGTGTATCTCTCTCAGAATTGCAATGCCATCTTTGTTTGAGACGCACTTCAGGAAGGTTCCATTTGCGCTTCTCTTATAGAGTTGTCCATCAATTATTGTGTAGGTTCTTGTTCGTCTAACGATCTGACGCGCGAGGACTTCATCCTCTGGCAGCTTCTGATCGATGAGGTAGTCTAGGTAAGGCTTGGTCCAAGCCAAAGTGATAACCATTACTTCCTTAGCCGGAGACACTGCCACATCTGGGTTTTCCGGGTTAACGCCCTTTACTAAGGGTGTCCGTAGGTGCTCAAGGAAAATTCTAGGCGGAATGGGTTTCCTGCCGGATCCGATCTTGGACATCATATCTGTCGTTGTGTTGTCGTCTCTCCTGACGTACTTGAATTCGTATCCGAGGAACCACTTGGCGATCTCATCAACTTAGTCTATGTAAGCCGCCATAACAGTTTCTGGCGTTCCAGGTTCCGGCTACTTGTTGTGCCACCAGGTCAGAATCTCCACAACGTATTATGTGCTTGATCCCAATTTCCTAAGCGATGTAGTCCGTGTAGTAGGGCCTCATATTCCGCCATGTTATTTGTAGCCAAGTGAATCTGCGAATGTACGCAGTTCTTCTCCAAGGTGACTTCGGGTAACTCCAGCCCTGAGCCTTGATGTTGCTTGGATCCGTCAAAGTGCATGACCCAAGCTTCAGGTTCCACAGTGTGCCCTCCTGCGCTTCAGTCCAATCGACGAAAAAATCTGCCAATCTGAGATTTGATTGAAGTCCTGGCTTTGTAGTTGATGTCGAAGGCAGAAAGTTCTATTCCCCACTTCGTTACGCGCCCTGTTGCGTCGGAGTTGTTGATGATGGTTGACAATGGAGCTTTGCTCACAACTGTCATAGGATGCTCCTGGAAGTAGTTCCTTAGCTTCCGACTACCTAGGAAAACTCTGTAGGCTAGCTTCTTAAAGTGAGGGTATCTGTGATTGGATTCCGTCAGGACCTCGCTAATGTAATAGACTGGCCTTTGGACTCTGTACTCATGTCCTTCTTCCTTTCGCTCTACCATGATGACGAGGCTGATGACCTTGTTGGAAGCTGCCAGGTAGAGGATCATAGGCTATGACTCTTCCGGAGCCGCCAATATAGGTGGGGAGGAGAGTATGTACTTCAACCCCTGAAGTGTTGTATCTACTGCATCATCCCAAACAAACTTGTATGTTTTCTTCAACAACTTGTACAAACGTAGTGCCTTCTCGCCAAGACGACTAACAAATCGACTAATTGCTGCGACGCAACCAGTCAATCATTGTACATCTTTGAGACAAGTTAGCCTTTTGATGTTTAGGATAGCCTTGATTTTTTCCGGGTTTACTTCAATCCCTATGTGGGAAACAATGAAGCCAATGAGTTTTCCATCTGGTACGCCAAAGACGCACTTCAGCGGATTCAACATCATCTTGTACCGTCGGATATTTTTGAAGGTTTCCTTGAGGTCGTTGATCAAGTCGGATCCTTTCCGGGTCATGACCGCGATGTCATCGACGTAAGCGTGTACGTTCCGACCAATTTGGTCCTTCAAGCACCGCTGCATCGTACGTTGGTAGGTAGCACCTGCATTTTTTAAACCAAAGGGCATGGTGACATAGTAGTAAGTGCCAAAGGGTGTGATGAATGAGTTCGCCTTTTGGTCGACTTCTTCATCCAGATCTGATAATACCCGGAATATGCAAGAAAACACAGAAGTTCCGCCCCGTCGAATCAATGACTTGGTCAATGCGCGGCAAGGGGAACAGATACTTCGGACAATGCTTATTCAAGCCGGAGTAATCGATGCACATTCGTAGTATTTCAGAATTCTTTTTGGGTACAAGGACGGGGTTTGCAACCCAATCAGTGTGGATAACTTCTACTACAAATCCTGCCTCTAGTAACTTTGCTAATTCCATTCCTATGGCGCGGTGATTCTTATCTCCAAAACGTCGCATAGCTTGCTTCACCGTTTTTGCACCCGGATTTATGTTGAGGTAGTGCTCGGCGAGTTCCCTTGGTACTCCGGACATGTCAGAAAGTTGCCATGCGAAGATATCCATGTTAGCTCGCAGGAACTCGACGAGCGCATCTTCCTATTTGGGGTCCAGGCCAGCTCCGACAGACACTTGCTTGGTGGCGTCACCTTCCTTGAGGTCAACCTTCTTGGTGTCTATCGCGGCCTTGAACAAGGTCTTCTGGTCGGTGATCTGCTTCTTGGTGGTGTGCATCTCCTTCGGATCCACCGCGGCCCTGTAGCCTTGCAGCTCCGTACCGGAAATCACTGACTCCGCGAAGGCTGCTTCGCCCTCTTCGCAGTCATGACCGTTCTTGTAGTCTCTGGATATGGTAATCATACCTTTAGGACCCGAAATCTTCAGCTTATTGTAGATGTAGCACGCCTTTGCGTGAAACTTGTGGTAGGTGGGCCTGCCGAAAATTACATGGTAGGAGCTCTTGAAGGGCACAACCTCAAACATGATCATCTCTTCGCGGAAATTGTTGACATCGCCGAAGGCCACGTTTTGATGCTGCCCAGGGAGTTTGCTTTTACCCGGAACCACACCATGGAACTCCATGGTGATGTGCTTGAGCTATTCCTTGGTAAGGTTCATCCTCTCCAGAGTCTCCAGGTACATGATGTTTAGGCTGGCTCCGCCGTCCATGAGGCACTTAGAGAAGTCATACTCGTCGATGCGGGGACTAACAACCAAAGCGTAGCACTCCTTAGGGATGACGACCGGATGATCGGCTCTGTCAAATGTGCAGGGAGTTTCTGACCACCTGACATACAGCGTCACAGCCGGCGTGTAGCGTTCAAGGTCCGGAGGGCGGATTTCTTCGCCCGAACTGTTGGAGTTCCGAGGAAGGTGTGTATGCACCAACGCTTTTCTTCACAAATGGGTTGGAGGTGTTAGCTGCGGCACCATCTTTGGTTCCGGCGAAGCTCCATCCTCATCCATTGCTTCGGAGCTATCCTCGTCCTTGTCCTTCTTGCCCTTGTCTCCTTTGCCGCGCGGGCGGTGCTTCCTAGCACGCTTTTATCCTGCTTCCGGGTCTGTCTTGAGATCATTGACCCACTTGCAGTTGCGATTGGTGTGGGAGGACTTGCTTGTAGCCGGATCAATATGGGCTAGACACAACATGTCTCTGTACTCTTCGTAAGTTTGGGGAGCGCGGAACCCAGCTACGGTGACCTCGTCAGCGCGCTGCTGGCCCCTGCCGGCTCCGCCACCACGGCCGCGGCCTCTTCCACCTCCTTGACCGCTGCGTTGGAAAGTCACGACAACCATGTCAGATCCGCCGCTCTTCTGGTCGTCGGGGGAATTCTTCTGCTTGTTGTTGTTGTCGCCATCACTTCTTCTGGCTATGCAGGGGTATGTCTGTGGCCGCCAGTTCACCGCCTGCATCATCGGCGGCGGTGTGAGTGCTGGCAATGGAAATCATCTTGTTCAGGGTCAGCTTTTGGTCATTGTATAGACACGTTAGCTTGTGCCGAAGCAAACCTCCCCTCTGCAAGCCACCCGTGAAGGCTAGCATAGCTGTGCGATTGTCCATGTTTTGCATTCGTTTCTTGTTTTTAACCACCGAGTAAGATATGCTCGAGAGGTTTCATTCTTGCTTTGGATGCAGGCTTGCAGATCACTGGCCGTGAAAGGTCTCTTGTAGGTGCCCCTGAAGTGCCCCTCGAAGGCAATCTTCAGGTCAAACCAGCAAAAGATGGAGTTCTCTGGAAGATCGCTGAGCCAAGTCCGGGATGGACCAACAAGGTACAACTGGAGCATGCGGCAGGCCATATTTGGGGTCCCTCCGGCAAAGCTGACTGCGTTAAAGTAGTCATCAATCCAGGTATCGGGCCTCTCATTGCCATCATAGTGCTTCAAGTTTCCGGGTAGCTTGAGGTTCAAGCCTTTTGGCATTTTCTCCTCTCGGATCCTCCTTACAAAACACTTTGGGCAAGTGTACTCAATCATGTAGTCATTGAGACGTTCCCATGCATCGCGTGAGTTCCGCCTGTGTCCGGGGAATCTGATCGGGAGCGTAATCTCCGGCTCCTCCACTAGGTGGGGGTGATGGGGATCCGTGCGGGGGACAATGGGATTTCTTGGTTCCGCCATCAGATTCTCCTTCTCCTTCTCTCCCGGCTGCGGTTGGCCTTCCATGGCGGCTGCCCCCACATTCCGGATCCTACGGGGCTGCTCTTCGTTCCGGGTCCTCCGGGGCTTAGGCGCATGTTCCCGGTCCGGCTTCTCTGGGATTCGTTCTTCCTCCGGGGCTCCGGAGCATGTTCCCTGTTCAGGCTCGACGTTGTCGTGAATGTTGATCCCACCAGGCCAATGGGGTCTGGGGTTTTCGGCTGGACTTTGTCGACGAGGTGGCGGAGGAGGGCGAGATTCCGAGGCAGAGGAGATGGGTTTCCTTGTCCCTGCCAGTATCGGATCCTTTCCCTCTGGAGGGGTATCCGGAGGACGGAGTCCAGATCCTCCGGGTCTCCGGCGCTCCGTAGATACTGGTGCGCGGGAGGCTCGACGTCGTGAATGTTGGGCAGGCCAATGGGGTCTGGGGTTTTCTCTGACTTTGTCGACGAGGTGGCGGAGCGAGGGCGACGAGTGGCGGAGGTGGCGATCCCTGCCTCATACATCTCCTCAGTATATTCCGAAGGTATGAGGATTGGATTTGGATGTTCTGTGGTTGGTCTCCTGCGCTGCCGTAGATCTTCCCGCGATATCATGAGGCTTTTCCCGGCGTTCTTCTGATGTGGACACGAATACCTCGGTTTGCACTTCCCACCTTACTCTGTTGCTTCATTGCTGTAGCGACGAGTGTGCGGAGGTGGCCAATGTGATTTCCTCATCATTCTTGGCCAGGAGCTCCGCCGCCTTCTTCATGTTATCCTTTGGAGTCGCGGCGGCGGACTTGATCTTCGAGGGCAAATATCTTCACCCGCGTCCTCTTTATCATCGTGGACTATCTTCTTCCGACTCTGTGGCCGTCCCGTGGTCACTTTACCGCATCATGTGCTTCATCGCGACGGCACGCAAAGGTGAAGAATCGCCTATTTGGACGATATACTATTTCATACTCCGTCATATCTTGATGATAGGAACTCGACGACAAGTACGGAGGGAGAGGATGCCATGGAGACCCGAGGACGTAAGGCCGATGTCACGGAAGCATGGAAGAGAAGGAGAAGAGGAGCTGGACGCTCCAAGCCGGAACTTCCGCCCACCACCGCCGGAACTTCAGATTCCATCCAAGACTGAAGATGCTTGCACTGAAGAGCTGCGACCGGAACTTCCGCCCCTCATGGCCGGAACTTCCGCCCCCGATCGAAACTTCCGCCCTGAACGACCGGAACTTCCGCCCTATCGAACCTCAGCCAGATCTCAGCCCACTTTGGCTTGTAACTTACCCCTTCGGCCCCTACCTATATATAGGAACCTACCCCCACCTTCATGAGGGAGAGATGATGTTTAGATGAATTGGCTTATGCCTCTATTATCCCTTTGTGGATTTGGGAAACCCCCACCTTAGATTAATTTCTATTGTACCACCCGGGCTCCGATCGAATCCTATTGTATCTCTTTGGTGACTTCTACCAATATTGGTCTTTTGCTTGCACTTCTACCTTTCGGGTCTTTTGCTTGCACTTCTATCGATTTGGTCTTTTCAACCTTCTAGATCTATAGGATTTCGATTCGTCGATCTTTTTGCGGGACTTCTACCGAAAGGTCTTTTCCTTGCAACTTCTATCGAGTTGGTGGTTCGGGCCAACGAGAACAAACCGATTGTGTTGTGTGCGTGTGTTGTATCGAGTTCTTCGCGTTCATCCACTTCCCCGCGAATCCCCTCCGCAATCACACTCACCCAGGTCAAACCGTGAAGATTGTGCACACCCTCGGGCTTAGCCCGCATCATATGGTATCAGAGCAAAGGTTTCCATGGATTTGACCCTCCGATTCCACCAATTTAAAAATTTCCCCAAAAAATTTTCCCCAAAAAATAGCTCGAATTTGGATCTCTGAATTTGTTGCGTTGTTTGTGGTTTTGGTCCACAGATCTTGTGTCATTGGTGTTGATCTATCATTCCCCAACTTTTCTCCGTCAAATTCCACCGTTTACCCCTCAAATCCGACGATTTTCGGCCCACTTTTCCGCCCCGTGTTCGTGCTGTTCGTCGTCCCAGATTCAGATCCAGAAATTTTGCTATTTCCGGCACTTCTGCCCTCTAGCCCCGGTACTTCCGCTGGCCAAAAATCTCCATATTCTGGGTCATCATCTTCCTCGCTGCGACTCCCTGGTCCGCTCCACTCCCTCGCTCCGTTTGCGCCGCCCAACCACCTACCGCGCCACCGCGCCTACGCAAGCACCAACACCACCGCGCTGCTCTCGCGGGCCAAATCCTGCTCGCCGCACCTACCTACGCCGTCGGCAGGCCCGTGCCCCGCTCGCTCCTAACCACCTGCGCGCCCAGCTACCAACCCACGCGCGCCTCGATCCCCCAGCTGCCCACCGCTCGGCCCCACCACCTGCGTGCGCCGCCAGCTCCCCACCTTCCCACGCAGCAACCGCCCAAAGCGGATCCCCAGCGCTAAGAGCATCCCCACTCGTCTCCCCGACTAGGCCCCGAGCGACGTTTTTCCAATCCGGACGGCGTAATTCGGCCCAGTCGCGCCCCCGGTTCCTCGTTTTCGTCCGGATTTGGGCCAAAATTCATCCGGCGATCCCACGCCATCCCCGGCCCCCGGGGAGCGGTCGGGGACTCCGGACGAAACGAAAGCGCGCCAAACGTCGCGGAAACTTCCCGCGCGTCTGGTGGCCCCGACTTGCCGGCGAGAGACCACGATCGGCGTCCTCATCGCATCGTCTTCCGCGCGCTGTAAAAGCCTGCCGCCGGTCAGTATTCGCCGGCCGCGTAGCTTCCACGCGGCGAGTTAATGACGTCGCCTCGGTATCACGCGCGCCTACCTCTATTTATCGCCGAACTACCGCGTCTGCCCCGCATTCACCTCTCTCACGCATTCCACCAAATCTTCCCCGAACTCGAGGAGGTAGCAATGGCGAACGACGGTGCGGCCAACAACGGCTTCGGCCGCCGCTCTCTCCACCAATGGGAGGGACGGCTCCTCCACGCGGCGGGCTACCCGGCGCCGCCGGACTTCCGCGCACCGGGGGGATGGAGGCTGAGCGCAGGCGGCGTGCCGATCCCGCCGCCGCCAACGGGGGGGCCTTGCTCGAAACGGCGATCAACGAGGTGCTCGTCACTCTCAGTGACGAGCAGCGCGCGGATCCGCGGTTCTTCCCCGACAACCACGAATCGTGGATCGCGTTCTTCCGGCGCAGGTATGAACGCGAAATCCGGGCGTACGACGGCCCTCCTCCACCTCCGGCAAGGAATAACGCCGCCGGCCGCCGCCGATGGTGGAGCGCGCCTGGCCGCACCCTCGAAAATGTGCTCGCGCACATCGAGGACGGAAACTCCCCCGTCCTGGGGATGCCGCCGCCGGTGGCGCCTACCGTGTCGCGCCGGCACGGTAGTTCCTGGATACCGAGGAGGATGGCGCCATCCTCCTCCTCGTCTGGCTCGCGGTCGGCGTCCAGGTCCGGCGGGTCGACGCCGGCCACCGTCAAGCAGGAGTGGGCGACCGTCAAGAAGGAGCCGGCGTCGCCACCGCCGACCAGAGGGCGCAGCAGCGGCGCCCTCGTCATCCGCGACCAGCCTTCCGCTCCGCAGAGCGGGCGGAAGAAGACGAAGAAAGAGGCCGGCGCAAACAAGCTCGCCGCAAACCAGCTCGCCGAGGAGGAGGCGAGGCGCGCGGAGGAGGCCGCGGTGGCGGAGGCGATCGCCAGATCGCTGAAGGACATGGAGGAGGCGAAACGCGCGGACGACGCCGCCTGGACTGGTCCACGCGACCCGGGAGCGCCAGGGAGGCGGAGCAGCAGCGACGGCTCTGGATCTGGCCGTCGCGCGTCAACTCGCCGCTCGCGCCGCGCCCAGGGAGGTGGTGAAGCTCGAGGAGAGCAGCGACGACGACATGTACCTTCCGTCGCCGCCACGCACCGGCGACGCTGGCCAGGGCACGAGCCGCTGGTACGAGGCTCCGCCGCCCCAGGACAACGCCGGCTCGAGCGACGACGACGACGACGAGCGGCGACTACACGTCCTTCTACCGCCATTTCGGCATGTAGTAGGCCGCTATTTAGTTTAAGTTTAGTTTGCCAATCGCCGAATTGAAATATATGTACGAATTCGGCCTATTTATGTGCGAACTCGCCTCTATATGTTAAATATCATTAAAATTCGCTTATGTTTAAACGAACTCGCTAATTTTGTCTGAATTCGCCGAAGTCATCATGGGCTCGCGGCTGGGAAGATGGGCCTCCTTAGACCAAATTTTCCTCCAATCTAGACAACAATTCGCTGGATTTGGACGTGGGGAGCCCAAACTGCTGGAGATGCTCTAACTGCCGCGCCTCCGGCCTCGCCCGCAGCGCAAAGCCGCAAACAACCACAGCCGCCAGCAGCGCTCGCCTCCACCCGCAGCGCGCCCCACCTCCAAGCCGCTCGCCTTGGCCCACCTACTCGCCAGCTCCGCCCAGGCCTCCGCCCCGTCCAGCTAGGCCCGGCCGTGCCGCCACCCCTGGCCCAGAGCTGCAGCGCCGGCCAACCACCATCGCGTCCGCCTCGCTCGACCACGAGCTCCAAACCGCGGGCGTCGCTCGCAGCTCCACGCCACCGCACCTGCAGCGCCCACTGCCCCACTCTGCCGCCGCGCCCGGCCAAGCTCCAGCCGCACGAGCGCATCCACCAGCCGCCAGGCCCAGCTCGACCCCGCGCAAGCCCACCGCGCCGCCCATCCCGGCCTGCAGCGCCCAACCTCCAGCTCGCCCCCAGGCCACGCACGCGCTGCTCCTGCCAACTCTCCTCTCACGCGCGCGCAAGCTGATCGCACCAGGCCAAGCAACGCCCCAGCTCGATTTCGCTCACAGATCGCGAGCAAATTCCTCGAATCGCCAGAAATTTTCACGGACCGGTACTTCCGGCCGTAATCTCCGGTACTTCCGGCCCGACGGAATATCCGCCCAACTTCCGCTCTACTTCCGAAAACAGCAGTTTGCCTTGCAGTAACTCTCTGGTTCTAATTAGTGTATTTTCGAAACAAGACCGGAACTGGACCAGAAGTACCGCCCAACGCGCATTTTTGACTCAACTTTCGTCCAATTTTGACTCCTCTTTTTGCCCCAACTTTTGACAACTTTCCGGAACCCGTTTGACCTCAAGTTTTGACCATAATTCCACCATCTTGACTCCAAATTTTGACAATTTTTCCGAGCACATTTGACTTCTCTTTTTGCCCCAAATTTTGACAACTCAGAGCCCGTTTGACTCCAAACTTTAACAACATCCTCCAACTACTTCACATAGTCCACGTCTAATTTTTGATAATTTTTGGAACCCAACTTTTGACCGCTCGTTTTGACCCAACTTTTTGGGCATTGACTTAATTTGTCCGGTTTTCGATTTGGAGTGCATTGGTTGTCTATTCCGCTTTCGCGCCTACACCAACACCGCGACGACACCTTTGGCACCCCGGATTCCGGCGCAACTTCGACACCACCTCGATCATCGCAAGTTCGTGTGCTTAACACCGCCTAATATCAATAGGTATAACTTGCCCCACCCCTTGTAGCCCCGTTTCATTCTTTGTGTACCTATCCCATTGAGAGTGGCTTTCCGAGTGTTCCGAAGCATTGCACATGTGTCACGACCGTGAGAGGATGTGTGTGTGCGTTGTGTTGAGCAAAGCTCCGAAGCAAGCTCGGTGAGAAAGATACACAAAAGAAGAAAAAGTGTGATATATATATATAGAAAAATAAAGTTTCTAAGCATAGAAAAAAAAGTGAAAAAAATAGAAAAAAAAATAAAAAAAGAGTGTGTGTCCACCAATACAAAGGAGTGCAAAGCTTGTACGCACTAAGAGAGAAAGGAGAAGAGTGACATCTTGTGCAAATCTAGTTGCTTCTCTCATATGCAACCAAGCTACGATCTCTCTTGTGTTGGCGTGACAACGAGCTAATAGTCTTCGTTAGGATCATCTTTGTTACTTGCTCACTTCCTTGGTCGCGCTAACCCCATTGTTCTTCCTTGTGTGTGTTTCCGTGTTTCCTCGACATAGATCACCGCTTTTGACATTTGACTTTAGATCTTACTCACATTTGACAATAGACATTTTCTTTGGTTCTTTTCGTTTGCTGTCCACTTCCTCACCTACCACCATATAGAGTTCTTAGCCTTTTGTGTGTGCTTTGAGTGTGTGTGAGTACATATCGGTTATTCTCTAACTTGAACCATTTTCTCGATTTTGTTGTGAGTTTTGACCTTTTGGTAGTTCTTTTTCCACCATACATACACCTATCCTAGTGAGAGTTATACATGATGACGCCACAAGAACAAGCCGAGATGAGAGCCTACTTTGCCGAGCTAGATGCTCAAATGGCCAAGATGACCACCCAAGATAAAGCCGAGTGCAACGCATACTTCAAACACCTTGAGAGCAAGAGTGACACACCACATGAATTGAGTGAGGACGTTTTGATTTCTAACACACTAACCTCTACTCCTCTTGTGTTGTCTTCCTCTTTGATAGGTTGCTCGGACATCGACGACGGCATTGCCATGGACATGAGGGACTCCACTATATGTGAGATGAGGGACTCCACTATATGTGAGATGAGCGACTCCACTATATGTGAGATGAGTGACTCCACTATATGTGAGCTTGAGTGTCTCCACTTCGAGAGCATCAGTGATACACCAAGTGAGATGAGAGTGGTAGTTGATAGGTCATGTGAGGCTATTTCAAATTCTAACAACTTACCCTCTACCTCTAGTGTGTTCTCTTATGTCTCATTAGGTTCCATGGATGACGAGAAGCCGATCACGGAAAAGAAGATGTACATGGTGCATGAAGATGATGCTATCACACCATGCTTGCTTGAAGATGAACATGGAGGCCACATGGAGCCTACCACTTCCACAACACCTACCTCAAATGAGTCGGACTACAAAGGTAACGATATAGGTGTTGATGATGCCATGATCCCACTAGTGGACCTGATGACTTATGAGTGCATGCATGATCTTGATGATACAATTGCTATGTCATATGCTTCGTTCATTCCTCCATGTGATGCTTTGCTTGATAACATTGTTGTTCATGTGAAATTACTTGCTTGTGACAATATGATCATGCCATGCTATGAGTGTTTCAATATATCTCCCATTGCATGCAACTTGTTGAACAATTTCTCTTTCCCATGTGTTGCTTGCAATGATGATGATGATGATGATGCTTGTGTTGTGACAACCTTGCCGAACAATTGCTCTTTCCCTAGGTTTGTCGACAACAATGATAAAATTTTGAACATATTTTGTGAAAAATGCTTGCAATACTCTCCCATTAATGCAACCAAAATGTTGAACACTTTCTCTTTCCAATGCTTGGTTTGCAACAATGTTAATATGCTTGTAAATGAGATTGCCCCCATAGCTCTCTCAAATTTTGGAGACTTTGCATATATACATGTTGAGCATGTTCCCATGTTTACTCCGCATATTCACCATATCTATTATGATGCTTTGCTTAACGCTAATGGTGATGTGTAAAAGAGATGGACCATCATGATGGATGATGTGTTCATATACCATGCACACATGTTCTTTGCTTTGCCTATTGTGTGTGTAGGTACAAGAATGCTAATGTCAACCTCGATTGAGCACGAGTTGACAAAGAGAGATCTTGAGAGCATAATACAAGTGAGTTCAAGATCGAACCCGGCTCTAATACCTTTCCCATGCTTTGCATTGAACATGCCGAACAATTTCTCTTTCTTATGGTTCTTTTGCAAGCATGATGATGTGATTCTTACCGTTGGTGTTGCCTCAAACAAGTTGACCAATTTCTCTTTCATTTCGTTTGTTGGCACGCACGGTTGTGTAAATGTTGTTTTGGTGAACTTTTTGGATGATATGTCTTGTGTTGCACCAAAAATGAGGACCAATTTCTCTTTCCAATGGTTTATGTGCACACATGTTGATGATATTTTGGACACTTCCACTTATGTGTTTTGGCCAAATCCTCCTCTTATTGCTTCAAGGATGTTGAACAATTTCTCTTTCCGATGCCTTGAGTGCAACAATGCACATGAGTTTCTACATGAGATGGACATCATAGTCGTCTCACAATTTGGAGTTTTTGTGTTTCCATATTTGGAAGATGTTCACATGGAGTTCTTACACATTGACCTTGCACATGCATTATTCTTGATAAATTTGTGTTGTGCTAACGGTGTTGTGAACATGAAAGGACATGTCATCGATGATGTGCTCCAATATCTGATGTCTACGGGTGCTTCTATTCTTGTAGACAGTGTTGGGCCTCCAAGAGCAGAGGTTTGTAGAATAGCAGCAAGTTTCCCTTAAGTGAATCACCCAAGGTTTATCGAACTCAGAGAGGTAGAGGTCAAAGATAGTCCTCTCAAGCAACCCTGCAATCACAATACAAGAAGTCTCTTGTGTCCCCAACACACCTAATACACTTGTCAGATGTATAGGTGCACTAGTTCGGCGAAGAGATAGTGAAATACAAGTAGTATGGATGTATATGAGTGATAATAGTAATCTGAATAAAATATGGTAGCGAGTAAACATGCAACATAACAGTAAATAAACGGAGATTCGATGTTTGGAAACAAGGCCTAGGGATCATACTTTCACTAGTGGACACTCTCAACATTGATCGCATAATAAATAATAACTTCTCTCATTTGTGCTACATACACTCTTTTGTTGGATGACAAACACCATTCGTTGTGTAGGGCTACAAGAGCTCCCTCAAGCCGGAGTTAACAAGCGCCACAACATTCAGCATTCATATTTAAGTAACCTTAGAGCATAATAGATCTTTGCAAAATAAACCGAGAACTAACATAGCATACACATTGTCCACATTACACTATGAAAGGGGGAATAGATCACATCAATACTATCATAGTGATAATTAATTCCACAACCTACAAGAGATTATGATCATAGCCTATGACAAGAACCACACGGTGCACACACTGGCACCTTTACACCATGCAGGAGGAATAGACTACTTTAATAACATCACATGAGTAGCACATAGACTAGTAGCGATACAAAGCTCATCATATGGATCTCAATCATGCAAAGCAATTGATGAGATCATTGTATTGGAGTACAGAGAGAGAGACTAACCACATAGCTACGGTACAACCCTTAGCCTCGAGGAAGAACTACTCCCTCCTCATCATGGAGTAGCAGCGTCGATGGAGATGGCGGTGGTGTCGATGGAGAAGCCTTCGGGGCACTTCCCGTCCCGGCGGCGTGCCGGAACAGAGACTCCTGTCCCCCAGATCTTGGCTTCGCGATGGCGGCTGCTCTGGAAGGTTTCTCGTACCGTGGCTTTTCCGTATCGAAGATTTAGGTCAGGGAGCTTCTTATAGGCGAAGGGGCGATGTCGGTGGAGCCCTGGTGGGGCCACACCATAGGGGGGCGCGCCCAGGCCCTAGGCCGCGCCGCCCTGGCGTGTGGGCCCCCCAGGCTCCCCTCTGGTGCCTCTCGGGTGTTCTGGAAGCTTCGTGGAATTCTAAGATGCTGGGCGTTGATTTCGTCCAATTCCGAGAATATTTCCTTACTAGGATTTGAAACCAAAAACAGCACAAAACAGGGCACTTCGACATCTCGTCAATAGGTTAGTTCCAAAACACATCAAAACGATATAAAGTGTGAACAAAACATGTAGGTATTGTCATAAAACAAGCATGGAACATCAGAAATTATAGATACGTTGGAGACGTATCAAGCATCCCAGAAGCTTAGTTCCTACTCGCCCTCGAGTAGGTGCGATAACACAAATAATTTCCGAGGTGACATGCTACCATCATAATCTTGATCAACATTATTGTAAAGCATATGACATGAATGGAGTGATTCAAAGCAATGATCTATAGTTTGCTAACAAATAGATAACATATAGCAAAACTTTTCATGAATAGTACTTTCAAGACAAGTATCAAAAGTCTTGCATAAGAGTTAACTCATAAAGCAATAAATTCAAAGTAAAGGCATCGAAGCAACACAAAGGAAGATATAAGTTTCAGCAGTTGCTTTCAACTTTCAACATGCATATCTCATGGATAATTGCCAACATAGAGTAATATGATGAATGCAAATAAGCAAGTATGTAAGAATCAATGCAGTTGACACAAGTGTTTGCTTCTAAGATGGAAGGAAATGGGTAAACTGACTCAGCTCATAAGTAAAAGATAGGCCCTTCGCAGAGGGAAGCAGGGATTAAATCATGTGCTAGAGCTTTTTCAAGTTTTGAAATCATATAGAGAGCATAAAAGTAAAGTTTTGAGAGGTGTTTGTTGTTGTCAACGAATGGTAATGGGTACTCTAACTACCTTATCAACCAGACTTTCAAGAGCGTCTCCCATGAAGGACGTTATCTCTACCAGCAAGGTAGATCATCCCTCTTCTCTTTTGTTTACACATGTACTTTAGTTTTATTTATTAGATGACACTCCCCCCATTGCTTACACAAGCCATGGCTAACCGAATCCTCGGGTGCCTTCCAACATTCACATACCATGGAGGAGTGTCTATTTGCAAATTTAAGTTGCTTACTGATAGATCGGGGCAAAACATGTGAAGAGAATTATTAATGCAAGTTAATTAATTGGGGCTGGGAACCCCATTGCCAGCTCCTTTTGCAAAATTATTGGATAAGCGGATGAGCCACTAGTCCATTAGAAAGTGTGAAGTAAATGACAAGATTGAAAAGATAAAAACGCCACATACTTCCTCGTGAGCTATAAAACATTGACACAAATAAGAGATAATAGCTTTGAATTGTTTAAAGGTAGCACATGAAGTATTTACTTGGAATGGCAGGAAATACCACATAGTAGGTAGATATGGTGGACACAAATGGCATAGGTTTTGGCTCAAGGTTTTGGATGCACGAGAAGCATTTCCTCTCAGTACAAGGCTTTGGCTAGCAAGGTTGTTTGAAGCAAACACAAGTATGAACCGGTACAGCAAAACACATAAGAACATATTGCAAGCATTATAAGACTCTACATTGTCTTCCTTGTTGCTCAAACACTTTTACCAGAAATATCTAGATCTTAGAGAGACCAATCATGCAAACCAAATTTCAACAAGCTCTACAGTAGTTCTCCACTACTAGATTTAAACTACATGATGCAAGAGCTTAAACATGATTTATGAGAGCTCAAAACAATTGCCAAGTATCAAATTATTCAAGACCATATGAAGCATTTTCTGATTCCAACAAAATAACAACAAGTGAAGCGATCAACTTTCGCCCTTGAACATTAAAAGTAAGAATGAAGAACACTAGTGTTCATATGAAAAAGCGGAGCGTGTCTCTCTCCCACACAAGGATGGCTAGGATCCTATTTTATTCAGAGAATGAAAATAACAAACGAAAATAAAAGCACACAGGCGCTCCAAGTAAAGTACATAAGATGTGTGAAATAAAAATATAGTTTCACTAGAGTGACCTGATAAGTTGTCGATGAAGAAGGGGATGCCTTGGGCATCCCCAAGCTTAGATGCTTGAGTCTTCTTAAAATATGCAGGGATGAACCACCGGGGCATCCCCAAGTGACATAGGCATCCCAGATGGGCCTTCCGAAGATGGTACCCGGAGTTTACTGAAGGCCCACTATCCGAAGAATAAGAAGATTCGGGAGTTCAAGATATATTAAGGAAAGCTAGAGTTGTAATAGGAAGTGTTATTTGTAATCTGGCGGGATGAGTTAGAAACCGTCCCGGACTCTGTAACTTGTACAACGAAACCCTCGGCTCCACCTCCTATAAGGGGGAGTCGAGGGACAAAGGATCGAATCTACTGTCAACATAACCCTAGTTTTCATAATCGTCGAGTACTTCTAAACCTTCGAGATCTACTTGCCCTCTACTTCTAGCAAAACCTAGTCTACAATCTGTAGGCATTGACAAGTTAATCCTTTGTCAATGGCGCCGTCTGTGGGAATTAGAGGTTGCAAGGAGCTGATCTCGATGGCACGTTCAAGATCTTCGACTTCATCAACAGCAAACAACGCGATGGATCGAGGTAACAAGGGAAAAACTGATCTATTCAATTTTATTCCTCACCCGCCCTCCCGTATGGATGCATGTGCCTGAGGAGCCCATCATCATGACGTTCGGAGAATTCCGATTTGGCGTCAACAAGGAAGGATCCTACCGTCTCGAAGTTCCGATCTGGTCGGAATTTTCAGCGGTCGATTCTAACACAAGTGACGAGGAGTTTCGTCGCCATACTTACGTCGACAACAAGGCAAGCGGAAAGCTCGCCAAGATCTTCAGCAATACATCCTTCGAGTCGTCTGCGGACTCCTTTATAAGCAGCGACTCCGACAGCGTCGACAGCTTCAACTTCATCGACAAGTCTGCTGTCATCGGAAAGGTCTTCACCACTCTATATGATGGTGTCACCAATCCTGATAAAAATCAATACACAAAATATCATCAGATCTATGTGGTAGAAGGGGCAGGCACATCAGACCCGCAAACATCAGAGGCTTTCGACGAGTTGGGAAATCCATACGTTGATCCCGCTGATCTCAGACATGGCTTAGGCACTAAATATCCTGGATCCTCAACTCGCGCAAGAGTACAGCTCCCGCAAGAAGCGTGGGATAGGGCCGCAAGAGCCATGGATGGTTCAGAACCTATGACCACCACTGCTACTGTACAAGAACTTCAAGCATATCAATATAGACTTGCTCGAGTAAGCGAGAGAGTTGGAAAAACAGACAGCATCCTGAATAGGAGAAAAGAAGCAGCTTCGCATCAAGCGTCAGAGCGATTTAAGTCGACAATCTAGAACTTCGAGACAGTCAGGAGAAGCTCGGAGGAGAGCAATGTCTCGGCTGCAAAACATACCCGAAGAGAGGAAACATAATTCAAAATCTCGACATGTCCTTTATGTCGATCGATGAAAGAGGAAATATCATCCCAAAAACGCCGGAGGCAGGTTACATGGCAACACAAGCTTATATCTTGGCATCCAGACCACCTGCTGGGGACCCGAGAGAACCATTGTTCAATATGGCGATGGCTGGAGTAGGAGTTATGGGAACAGCGTTTGCAACAACGCCTCCAGAAGAAAATCCTAGGCAAAATAGTCCCGACCCAGCAACGATTCAAGACCCACCAAGAGCAAGTGGAGCAAGAACACAGCAGTCCAAGTAAGGTGGACAGAGCGCGACAAGAAAGAAGGAGCGTGGCACTCATTGCCGACGAAGATATGTGTGGGCTCCCGTGCTTTACGAGAGGAGTTCGAAAAACTCGAGTCCCAAAAGGGTTCAAGTTACCCGAAAATTTCAAGAAATTCGACGGCTTGCAAGATCCCGAGGATTGGCGCGTGGATTATCTCGAGATGGTAAAGCTGGTAGGAGGAACCAGAGCAATAGCTATGCAAAGTATCATTTGGAGTGGTGCCGCAAGATCTTGGATAAAAACTCCCCTTAAATTCCATGGCAGTTTGGGAGACCTTTGAGGACATCTTCGTGAAAAACTTCCGATCACGTGCAAGAAACATGCATCGTTGGAAGAGCTGAGGCATGCGAGCAAAACACGGCAGTCGATGAGGAAGTATATACAGCGATGGAACATCATAAAGAACTCGGCAGAGATATATCCGACGAGAGGGCAATAGATGCGTTCGTGGCGGGAATCCGCCGAGCAGATTTCATCGAGGACTTAGGGAGAACAAACCCAAAGACCATATCAGCACTCATGGAGATAGCCAATAAATGGGCGGATGGAGAAGACGCAATATACAACAAGAGACACAGGTCGCCAGAAGAGGATCGTGGTCGAAATTATCAAAATAGAAGGCGATTTTCTCGCAGTTCTACAACAATGACGCTCCCGGCCATATATCGGCTGGTTTTCGGGGAAATCCTGGAGGAAATAGTCGAGATGATTATCAAAGGACAACGAGCAACAAGGCGACAATAGAGGTGATTTCCGGCAACGGGCAAAATAGTGGACCAAGGATTCAAAGACCTTATGTGTCTCCCGAGGAGATGATGAACGGTCGGTGTCAAATGCATTTTTACCTCGACAACAATGGAAAGAGACAGTCAGACATCTCCAGAAAATTGCCGCAATTTTCAGGCAATGCTGCGAGCCGCAGGAATCGCAAATGCCCAAGCAAATAACAGAAATCCTCGGGAGCCAAGGAGCGAGATTCACCTTCCACCTCCTCCCGCAGTTAAGCGAAAATCGACACCAGCTTAGAATTGCGGCAGCACCACACCTCCATATGTTGACCCCAACTCTAACGGTGTGGTCTCGATGATAAAGCTAGGCCGTCCAACAGGGCGCAGAAGGTAATATCTCGACAAGTGTTCATGGCAGAGAAGATGCCTCCACCAACAGTCGAGTACTTAAATTGGTCGGGGCAAGACATCGGCTTCACAATCGCAGACCATCCGCAGCAAGTCCCTCGACCAGGACAATCGGCACTCATCTACCCGCTGTAATCGCTGGTTTGACGTGTCGAGAGTTTTCATAGATGGCGGCAGCAGCTTAAACCTCATGTATGCGGATACATTGAGGAAGATGAACATATCCCTAGCAAATCTGAAACCAAGCGACACACGTTTCACGGGATTACACGAAGGTTACCCATTGGGCAAGATCAACCTCGACGTTGAGTTCGGAACGAGAAAACTACGGATAGAGAATCGGAGTTTGAAGCTTGGTGGATTTCCCGTCAGTATCATGCTTTGTTGGGACGACCAGCGTATACCAGGTTCATGGCGGTGCCGCGTATACATATCTGTTGTGGAGGTTGCCTGGGCAAAGGACCTATCACAATCAAAAGGAAGCTTTGCATTATACGATAAATGCGACAAAGATTTTCATCGGTACAGAAACTTTCGGGATGCAAGCGGATATGCGGCACCAAGGTTCATTATGATGTGTTGCCAGAGGTAGGAAGATCTTCTAACCAACTTTCAATATAACCAAAGATTCAAAAGAGGTACAGATCCATCCAAAGAAAACGGCGTCCATTACGCAAACATGGATGTCGCATAGAACGCGCGCGTTCCTCCGTGAGCACTGGAAAATCTTCGCATGGTGTCCAACGACATGCCAGGAGTACCCGGGGAACTTGCAGACACCTCAATTTGGATCCTGCCGACAGTAAAGTGCCTTTGCGGCGTTTTTCGAACCTAGCGCAAAGCTATGTTATCGAGAAATAGATCGACTCAAAGATGCTGGGTTTATCGGAGAAATATCTACAGAAGCCACATGGGTAGCTAACCGGTGATGGTGCCGAAAAAACACACAATAGTCCTTCGCATGTGCGTGGAGACTGTGTCTCAACACCATTGTCCCAAGGATCCTTCCACCTCCAAAGGATCGATCAAATCATCGACTCCACGGCGGGATGCGAACGTCTTTCCTTCTGGACGCATATTCTGGTTATAATCAGATAAGATTAAAAGAAGAAGATGAAGCCAAGACGGCGTTCATCACACCTTATGGCGTGTTTTGCTACAAAACAATGCCCTTTGGTCTGAAACAGCGGGAGCAACATATCGGCGGATGATGCGAAATGCCTAGCAACTTACAGATCGGAAAAAATGTACAAGTTTACATCGACGATAATCGTAATAACATCAAAGAAAGTCGACTTTGATCGAAGATTTGAAGGAAACCTTCGACAACCTCGACAAGTTGCCTCAAGCTGAACCCGACAAAGTGCTCTTTTGGAGTTCCCGCTGGAGAACTTCTCGGGTTCTTAGTATCAGCAAGAGGGATTGAAGCTAATCCCGAAAAAATACAGGCCATCGTTACTATGAAAGCCAACAAAGTTGAAAGAAATACAACGATTAACGAGGCGAGTCATGGCTTTAAGCAGTCGTCGCCAGGCTGGAGAAAAAGCGATGCCGTTCTATGCATTGATCAAACAAGGGAAAAATTTCAATGGAACAGAAAGCAGATAGAGCCTTCGAGAACCTCAAGCGAGCAATTTCGACACCACCGATATTGGTGGCGCCAAAAGAGAAAGAACCTCTCCTCTTGTATATTGCAGCTACACCTCAGGTGGTCAGCACGGCCCTAGTAGTCGAAAGGGAAGAAGAAGGCAAGCTTCATGGAGTTCAAAGGCCAGTATATTTCATCAGTGAAGTATTGTCGCCGTCAAAACAGCGGTACCCGCAATATCAAAAGCTAGCATATGGAGTATTCACGACAGCAAGAAAATTGCGACACTATTTTTCGGCGCACCCGATAATAGTGGTCAACGAGATCCTTATCAAATATCTGAACCCAGAAGCTACGGTCGTGTCTCCCTTTGGGGAATAGAACTTTCCCCGGGACATCACGTATGAAAAAAGAAAAGCAATAAAATCGCAGGTCTTACCAGATTTCATTGCAGAGTGGATGGAGTTACAAAACACGGGACCCCCGATTTATCGAGAACTTGGACCATGAACTTGACGGGTCCAAAAATTGGAAGGTCTTGGAGGCCGTGATAGTATCACTGGGCGACAAGTTGAAGTATGTTCTGCGGATGACGTTCCCAAACGCATCTAACAATGAAGCGGAATATGAAGCTCATACATGGGATGAAGATGGAAAGCTTGCGGTGCAACCCGACTGAAAATTTTCGGCGACTCACGGTTGGTAGCACGGCAAGTCGCCTGAACCAATGCGAGGCAATCAACGAAAGTATGATAGCATACAAGGAGGTGTACAATGAGCTGGAGAAGCTATTCGATGGTTGTGAGGTAAACCACATCAGCAGGATGAGCAATGATGAAGCCGACGTTCTCGCAAACATCGGGTCACAATGCCTCGCGATTCCTCCAGGCGTGTTCTGGGAAGAGATGCGAGAGATCAACAAAGCCAGCAAAAGAAACAAAGGAAAGAGAAACCCTCGAGTATCGCCAAAGACACAGCAGAAGAAGAAGAAGAGCAAGAGCTAGTCATGATGGTGCAAATTCCATGGATGCAGGCTTACATATCATATATCCTAAGGAAAACCATACCCGACGATCCAGTCGAAGCAAGGCGAATAATTAGGCGATCAAAAGCTTTCACTGTGGTAAAAGGGGAGCTGTACAAACGCAGTATTCGGGTGTGCTACAACGGTGTGTTACACCCGAAGAAGGAAGGATCATCCTAAAGGACGTGCATGAAGGAATATGCGGGCATCACGCGAGTAGCCGAGCCATTGCGGCCAAAGTCTTCAGAGCAGGATTTTATTGGCTAACAGCAATCGAGGATGCGAAGGAAATAGTGCGAACTTGCGATGCGTGCCAAAGATTTGCGGCAAGACCTCACTCTCCTGCAGCAGAACTGATGCCAATACCCTTGTCTTGGCCCTTTGCTCAATGGGGTCTCGACATGGTGGGTAAATTGCACAAAGCTTCGCCAGGAGGATATGAGTACTTGTTGGTGGCTGTCGACAAATTTACCAAGTGGATAGAGGCGAAGCCAATAAATTCACCAGATGCAGCATCCGCAATAAAGTTTGTGAAGAGCATTGTCTTTCGCTGAGTACCTCACAGCATCGTCACGGATAACGGTAACTTTACTTCCAGGAGTTCAAAGCATATTGTGCGAAGTGGGCATAAAACTAAGTTTTGCGTCTGTCGCACATCCACAGACCAATGGTCAAGTCGAAAAGGCCAATGGCATCATCTGCAATGGCATCAAGAAGCGCTGCTAGGACCTTTAGAAAAAGCTAGGCATACTTGGCCGAGGAGTACCAAGTGTTTTGTGGAGTATCCGAACAACGCCAAATACGCGCAGAGACGCCGTTCTTTTGGTCCACGGAGCTGAAAGATCTTAGATAGAAATAGAACACGATTCCCACGAGTCGTAGAATAAACTTCGAGAAAAGCTTTGGAGGATGATGTCGACGCTCGATGAAGCTCGAGACGAGGTCTGTCACAGTCGCCAAATATCATCAGGACCTGAAAAACTATCACAATCGACGATTACGGCCAAGATCTTTCCAAGTGGGTGACCTGGTTTTACGACTCAATCAAAAAAGCCATGAAAAACTCGAGTCACCCTGGCTAGGACCATACATCGTCACAGAAGTAATAGAAGGAGGAGCTGAATCAAAGACAAGAAGACAGGGATTGACGAACCAAATCCCTGGAACGTGGCACAGCTCAGGCGTTTCTACGCCTAGATGTAAAATATAGTCCTCCTTTGTAAAGCTACAATGTCTGAAACGCCCGCGAGTTTTCAGACGCACTCTTTTCCTTTTTCGGGCACCGAGTGGGGCCGGGAAAGGTTTTTAATGAGGCGGACTCGCGGTGCTGCAATATAATAAAGATAGTGGAATTATATATCTTCTTCCCGACAAGACCAGGGGTTTTCCTCTCCAGGATACAATATATATATATAAACACAGTGTCGACAAACGCAAAAGAAGCATCTTGCCTTGGTAAAAATACCTCGCCAAAACAAAAAGAGATATAGACAAAATAGTGATCAACAAAAAGCTCGGGGGCTTGCACCCGCACAAAATAGTACACAATGTATATTATCTTGCCTTGGGACAACCTCGCATTATAATAAACAAAAGATATTGCAATCAAAATGCCCGGGGGCTTGGCGATAAAAATAAAATACAATGACTTTACAATATAGCTCGTCTATACAGGATACAAATTTCGGAATAAGTTCGTCTTCAAGGATTTCCCAATATATTGTCTATGGTTAAGCGCTCGTTATTTACAGCGCGAGTACTATGCTCAGCGTAGCTACCCTTCACGAAGAATTCGGAATCCATCCGGAGAAGTTCATCCATCATATCTTCGGCAACAGGAGTAACAATGTCATCATATTTGCCGAAGTTTCTTTTCTTCTTCGACATCTTCTCCAAGCACTTTGGGACAACTTGCCCCACGTCTAATTTCGGGTAGCAAATTTTTATCATGATCATCGCAAACCTTGCACCAGCAGCTAGTTGAGCTCGTACAAAGCCATGGATGCGAGGAGCATCTCGAAATTTGTCCATCAACGCAGGAAGGGTCTCTGGCATCTTATTGCGAGGAAACATGGTACCATAAACCAGAGACAAAGTCCTTGTATAGAAGTCAAGATACTCGCGAACCTGAAGTGCACGATCTTGAAATCTCACGATTTGGCGGGTCCGTTCAGGTGTACCCCAAAAAGTCGACCCATGTTCACGTGCAAGCCGAAGAAGAACATTGGAACGAGCCTCGACACGTTCATCTTCAGTAGTATCCAAAAAAGCACCTATTGTTTCTTAAAACAATTCAGTGGGCAATAAGGAGGCAAGCAGCAAAGGAAAACGAAGAAGCGAGATAAGGACAATGAAACTTACCCGCCATATCCAAGCTAGCATCTGTTAGCAGCTGGAGCATAGAATTTTCTCGAGATGTAGCTGCGGCTTCAGCAACAGCAGCGTCCTTCTCAGCTATGGCATCCTGAGCTTGTTGGAGCGCAATTTTCTCCTTTGAGAAGATTCTCGAGATTGCTCCATAAGTATAAGCGACTGCTTCTTCACGACTGGAGTTGTACTCGAAGTTCTTTCAATTCTTCTGTCAGACCCATACTCGAAGAATCATCAAGGTTAACAAGGACAGAAGACTTCTTCGAAAGGGACGAAGGAAAAACTTCGGGAGGACCAGGAATTGACGAATAATTGTCAAAAATCAACTGAAAAATAGAAAAACGTCGACATCAATCATTGAGACAAAGTTCGACTTCCATTCATTCTTGTAGTATATACATGTCTATTACAAAAGAAGGACCTCTACAAGACCTAATCATCGCCAGGAGCATTACAGCGACAGTACCAAAAGGAGGAGGTAAACTAAAACAAAGCAAAAGAATATGAAACTAGACCTCCGGCCTGGATGAGCTGGGAGTCGAGGGTGGCTTGATCCCGAGATATGCCAAGATTTTCTTCGTGTTGGGTTTGGCTGCCTTAATCAGCGACCTCCACCTCGACTGCTCTATTTGATTGGTGTCGCCAACCTTCATCCAATCAATAGTTTGTTGGCTGTCAGCAACCAGGGCAACAGTGCTTTCGACAGCAACCTTCATGTTTTCTTGGCGCATCTTCAGTCCAAGGTCTTCTGATGAATTAAAGCTCTTGGCGAGGTCAAGGAAAGTTGCGGGTTCCTCTTTCTTTGGGAAAAAATAAGGAAAAAGCCGCGACAACCCTGCTTTGGCCTGATCAATGCCTTCGCGTGCCTCTGATCCATGAACCTCGAGGAATGACAGGGCGTCAAGAAGAAGATCATTGGCGGGTTCTTCAAGTTGAAACTCTTGAGCTGTTCTAGCTGTCAAAAAAGAAACTTATTGAGCAACAAACGAGCGCAGAGAAGGAAATACAAAAAATAATAAGTGGTACTTACCGACGAAGCGGCGACTTTGTGTCCTTAAGCGCTTAAGGATCGCCTCTTCGCGAGCAGATTGGGCAGCTATGTGATCGCTCAGTGAAGTTTCAGCGGTGTGAAGCCTTTTTCTAAGATCTTCGACACCAGCAGCGTCAGCCTTGGCCTTGTCAGCTTCTGCTCTAGCTTCAGTAGCATCCAATTCGGCCTTTTTGCGAGCCTTTTCACTATGCTCTAATTGTTGAGCAAGTGTGTTGGCACGTTCATTGGCCTCCACCAGTTTTTCTGGCAAAGAAGAAAAATATAGTTAAAAATTTCGACAACAAAGGAGCAAAAGGGCAGAGGCAAAAAGAAGTGGCAAAACATTACCTTCAGTTTTATTAGCATATTCACGGTACCCAACAAATTGGGCACCGATGCGAAGAAGATCCTTGATCATAGGCTGTTAAAAAAAGAGGACAAAGAGAAAATGGGGGTATGAGAAAAATATAATGATACACAGAAGTAAACAGAGAAAACATAAACAATGACAAAAAAGTGAAGAACTTACATCCTCCATGAGAAGGTTCGAGGAGCTACTCAATTGGAGAGTAGGTTCCGCGATAATCTCCGTCCTTGCCCTTTTCGGTGAAGAGGCTCGGGGGCTTGTCGGAGGAGTCGCGGTGCCGACATTTTGTCGAGGAGGCGACGTTTCTTCCCCTTCGACTGGCGTTTCCGAGGCGACTAATGTATGTGACGTACTCGTTCGAGTAGCCACATCAACAGTTGGTACCACTTCTTCATCATCACTACGAGCACAAGTCGACAATATAAAGGCAAGATAGACAAAAAATCTTCAAAGTAAAAAAAAAGGGAGATGGTACTTACGAACTGATAAGAGTTTCGAGGTATGGATCATAAGCTGACTTCGGATGAGAAGGAACAGCTTCTTCGGGTTTGGAGGTGCCGGAAGTTTCGGCGTCATCCCTTTTCCTTTTGTTCTTTGGGGAAAGCAGGAGGAAGGGATTGCGTCGACTCGCTGGCTTCAGATTCAACTTCCTTTTCATGGGAAGCCGCAGATTTGTGAGAACCTGCGACTTCACTTTCATGAAGAGAGGAACCTTGATTGTCTTCGGCAACGATAGCTTGTTCTTCGACTTCTCCATCCTCAGGAAGGGGAGGAAGAGAAGCCATAGTAGGATGGTTCTGCAAAAATAGCGACAAAGGAAAAATTAGCGAGATATCAATACAGTGAGATGCAGGGAACATTTGGAACAAGATAAAAATTCGAGAAGACAAAATACCTCGGGGAGAGGATTGGTGGAGCTGTATGGTTCCACGCGGCAGGAGGAAGGAACAGGATCTTTCTTGTTTAAACGGGAAATTCTTCGAATCAGCTTCTCCAAGTCCTTTGCAGAAAGATCACTGGAGAGCCTATTGGCGTCGTTTCCACCAGCATATGTCCAAAGGGGATTTTTGCGAGCCTGAAGAGGCTGCACTCTAATTCTAAGAAAGTAGGCAGTGATTTGAACACCAGAAAGCTCTTTGCCTCGAGTATTTTGAAGCTGACGAATACGAGACATAAGTGCTTCTGTCGCCTTTTTCTCTTCTTCGGAAGCTTCAGCATCCCGGGGAGCGGCGGCGCTGAATTTTGGCATTTCCGTCGAAGGGGATTATGTTGTGTTCCACAGAGTTGGCACTTTCTTCGTGAATGTAGAGCCACTTTTTGCGCCACCCTTGGACAGAATCAGGAAATTTGACGTCGAAGTAATCAACGTCGGTTCGGACACAGATAACAACGCCGCCTATGTTATAAGTGGCATTGCGGGAGGCATTGCGGCGGAGAAGGAAAATACGTTTCCAAAGAGCCCAGTTAGGAGGGATTCCAAGGAAACATTCGCACAGCGTGATAAAAATGGAAATGTGGAGGATGGAATTGGGAGTCAATTGGTGCAGTTGAATCCCATAAACAAAAAGAAGGCCGCGGAGGAAATCGTGAATTGGGGCAGAAAGGCCGCGGATGAGGTGATCAACGAAACTAACCCGGTACTCCATTGGAGGGTTGGGATAGCTTTCTTCGCTGGGAAAGCGGATGGCATCTTCTTTCTTCATCAGGCCAAGCTTCTTCATCATGTTGAGGTCTTGGTTGGAGATTTTAGATCTCTCCCATTCAAGATCTTCGGCGGCCATCTCGGATTCTGGAGTGCTGTGGCGCGTGAGTCGCGTGCGTGGTGGCATCAAAGGCAGGGGACAAAGCAATGCTTGGGCGTGCGGAAGATCAAACAGAGTTGGGCGCAGGGGAAGTTTTTGCAGAGGGAAACAGATGTGCGGCGCAAGCGAAGGACTGGACCGAGGTTGAAGAAAGGTTTATATAGGATTCGGATGAAGCAGTGCACCGTTGGATGAAGAAATCGTGTGGTGAAAAAGGATCTCGTAGATACAAGGGTAAAAAGGTATTTTTACTGGGAAGGAATGGAACAGGCGTTACCGTGCGTGCGCCAGGAAAAGCGGAGGACGTGTGTCCCCCACTTGCACGACGTGTCAACGTGGTGGGAACAATGGACCCACAAGGCAGAAAAAATCCCAATTATTGATAGAGATGAAGAGAATTTGACAAAGGAGAATATGTCGACAAGAAAAATAAAAAGAGAATGGCGACAGGGTAAATCATTTGAATACTCTTGGAGCCTTTGATCAAATACAAGTTTTTGCCCAAACGCTCGGGGCTACTTTGGAAAAATAGAAAATTTCGAGTATGACAATATAGAAATGGCGAGAGCCTATGACCAAATCCAAGAATTTGTTCATAGCCTCGGGGGCTACTCCCATCGGGAGCGCTGGTCGCGCACCCGATAAATATAAAAATATCGAGAAGGATTATAAATATAGCGGCAAAGGATACTAATCTGTGGAGCCTACACCGACACAAGTTCTTGGCAGCCTCGGGGGCTACTCCCATCGGGAGCGCTTTCGCGTGCCGATGAATTTTCAAAAATAGAGAAACAGAAGTGAGTATATTTCGAGTTACCTGAGATAACTCTACATATACTCCCATCGGAAGACAAAATAAAGTCATCAAATATGACTCGATAAAATGTGTTATTCCAAAGGCGAAAAGCACTCGACAATATATTCTCGAACGCCAAAGTTGCGATCAATTTCTGAATGCCGCAAATTTGCGAAGGTAAGACCCGGATCCGTTACTGTTGGGCGTGGCATCGCCAAAGACTGCGCTCTGCTACTTTTATCCGTATCAACAGATACGAAGAAAAATCTAACGGACGCGTTAGGCCCGATAAATTTGACTGGGACTCGACAGAATGGTAAGACCTTAAGCGGCACTGTCGAAGTACACCAGTATCCCGGGATCATGTCCGGGACGTGATCTTGAAGTAGGTTTTGCGGATTGCCACTAGAGCAGTTAACTAGTACCTGATCCGTCAGATGAACTAGCCCCAACTACCATTATCCTTGTACAATATAGAATTTTATGTGAAGAAGCATAAATAAAAGTTCTCGAATAAATATAAACAGTCGAGATTTTCCTTGACTCTGATTCAAGCAAAATCTCGAGGGCTACTGACATAGGCATCCCAGGATGGGCCTGCCGAAGATGGTACCCGGAGTTCTTGAAGGCCCTTCCGAAGAAAGAAGATTCGGAGTTCAAGATATATTAAGGAAAGCTAGAGTTGTAATAGGAAGTGTTATTTGTAATCTGCGGGATGAGTTAGAAACCGTCCCGGACTCGCAACTTGTACAAACGAAACCCTCGGCTCCACCTCCTATAGGAGTCGAGGGACAAAAAGGATCGAATCGTCTTTAACCCTAGTTTTCATAATCGTCGAAGTACTTTTCGCCTAAACCTTCGAGATCTACTTGCCCTCTACTTCTAGCAAAACCCTAGTCTACAATCAGGCATTGACAAGTTAATCCTTTGTCACCAAGCTTAGACCTTTCACTCTTCTTGATCATAGTATATCATCCTCTTCTCTTGACCCTTGAAAACTTCCTCCACAAACTTGAAGCAAACTCATTAGAGGGTTAGTGCATAATCAAAAATTCACATGTTCGGAGATGACACAATCACTTAACTTCTGGACATTGCACAAAGCTTCTTAAAGTTAATGGAACAAATAAACTCATTCAACATAGCAAAAGCGGCAATGCGAAATAAAAGGCAGAATCTCTCAAAACAGAACAGTCCGTAAAGCGAATTTGCGGGGGCACTTAACTTGCTCAAGCGAAAAAAAACTCAAAAGTAATGAAAGTTGCGTACATATGCGAGGATCACGCACGTAAATTTGCAGATTTTTGATTTTTCTGAGAGATCTGCGCGAATTCGTGACAGATGCACAATTCTGTAGCAGCAATCCAAATCTAGCATCAACTTTACCATAGAGACTTTACTTGGCACAAAACATGATAAGGAGAGGTTACTGTGGTGAACAACTTCCAAGACACAAATATAAAACAAAAGTGCTGTGGTAAAATAAAGACATGGGTTATCTCCCAAGAAGTGCTCTTTATAGCCATTAAGATGGGCTCAGATAATTTTAATGATGCTCTCAAGAATTAAGATTTGAAGCAAAAGAGAACATCAAGCAAATTCAAAACGCATTTAAGCCTAACCCACTTCCTATGAAAAGGAATCTTGTACACAAATAAATTCATGAAGAACAAAGTGGCAAGCATAGAAAAGCAACACAAGCGCTTCAGATTCTCAACATAAAGAAACTTAATATTATTAAGATGCATATAACCATGTTCCCTCTCTCATAATAGCTTCAGTAACATCATGAACAAACTCAACAATATAACTATCACATAAAACATTTTGTCATGAGCCACATGCATAAAATTATTACTCTCCATAAGCATAATCAATTTTATTAGTTGTAGTGGGAGCAAATTCAACAAAGTAGCTATTATTATTCTCATCAAGTGTAGGAGGCATAGTATAATCATAATAAAATTTACTCTCCATAGTAGGCGGCACCAACAGACCACTATCATTATAATCATCATAAATAGGAGCAGTATCATCAAAGAAAATTTTCTCCTCAATGCTTGGGGGACTAAAAATGTCATGCTCATCAAAACCAGCTTCCCAAGCTTAGAATTTTCCATATCATTAGCAACAATGGTGTTCAAAGCATTCATACTAATATCATTGCTACTAGCATGCAAATAAGATTCCATAGGTTTTTTAATTTTCGCAGCAAACAATCCATGTCTTAACTCAGGAAATAGAATAAGAAGCTCATTGTTATCTTCCATTATGCCTTACTAGTGTAAAACAAGAAACAAAAAGTCGCAATTGCAGAGTCTAAAGGAGATAGCTTCGAGCACTCACAATGGCACCGAAAAATATTTACACAGGACGTATGAATGCCTTTTACCTTACCTCCCGGCAAAACGGCGCCGAAAATAGCTTGATGTCTCGGGTGCTTCTATTCTTGTAGGCAGTGTTGGGCCTCCAAGGCAGTTTGTAGAACAGCAGCAAGTTTCCCTTAAGTGAATCACCCAAGGTTTATCGAACTTGGGAGGTAGAGGTCAAAGATAGTCCTCTCAAGCAACCCTGCAATAACGATACAAGAAGTCTCTTGTGTCCCCAACACACCTAATACACTTGTCAGATGTATAGGTGCACTAGTTCGGCGAAGAGATAGTGAAATACAAGTAGTATGGATGTATATGAGTGATAATAGTAATCTGAATAAAATATGGCAGCGAGTAAACATGCAACAGAACAGTAAATAAACGGAGATTAGTTGTTTGGAAACAAGGCCTAGGGATCATGCTTTCACTAGTGGACACTCTCAACATTGATCGCATAATAAATAATAACTTCTCTCATTTGTGCTACATACACTCTTTTGTTGGATGACAAACACCATTCGTTGTGTAGGGCTACAAGAGCTCCCTCAAGCCGGAGTTAACAAGCGCCACAACATTCGGCATTCATATTTAAGTAACCTTAGAGCATAATAGATCTTTGCAAAATAAACCGAGAACTAACATAGCATACACACTGTCCACATTACACTATGAAAGGGGAATAGATCACATCAATACTATCATAGTAATAATTAACTCCACAACCTACAAGAGATTATGATCATAGCCTACGACAAGAACCACGGTGCACACACTGGCACCTTTACACCATGCAGGAGGAATAGACTACTTTAATAACATCACATGAGTAGCACATAGACTAGTAGCGATACAAAGCTCATCATATGGATCTCAATCATGCAAAGCAATTCATGAGATCATTGTATTGGAGTACGAGAGAGAGATTAACCACATAGCTACCGGTACAACCCTTAGCCTTGAGGAGAACTACTCCCTCCTCATCATGGGAGAGCAGCGTCGATGGAGATGGCGGTGGTGTCGATGGAGAAGCCTTGGGGGCACTTCCGTCCGGCGGCGTGCCGGAACAGAGACTCCTGTCCCCCAGATCTTGGCTTCGCGATGGCGGCGGCTCTGGAAGGTTTCTCGTACCGTGGCTTTTCCGTATCGAAGATTTAGGTCAGGGAGCTTCTTATAGGCGAAGGGGCGATGTCGGTGGAGCCCTGGTGGGGCCACACCATAGGGGGTGCGGAGCCCTAGGCCGCCGTCCGGCATGTGGGCCCCCTGGCTCCCCTTTGGCGCCTCTCGGGTGTTCTGGAAGCTTCGTGGAATTCTAAGATCTTGGGTGTTGATTTCGTCCAATTCGAGAATATTTCCTTACTAGGATTTAAGAGCAAAAACAGCGAGAAACGGCATGGCATCTCGTCAATAGGTTAGTTAGGACGCATCAAAACGATATAAAGTGTGAACAAAACATGTAGGTATTGTCATAAAACAAGCATGGAACATCGGAATTATAGATACGTTGGATCAATATCACACACAAACATACTTTGCTTGGTCTTTGTTGTGTGAAGGTACATGTGACTTGTGGATGAGCGTCAACGAATGGGTTCAACCCCATACATCTACTACACAAGATCTCTCAATGAGAGCACACCGGCATCTTGCTAAGGTGACCTCCTTCTACTTGCGCTCTCTTGTTAAACCCGTGGAACATTGGCTACGCTTTGAGTGTTGCTTTGCTTTTCTTGTGCTATTCATAGGGCTCTTGACAAGTGAAGGGACATTCAAGCGTGGTTGTCATCTACCTCCTATACACATTCATGAAGAGCTATCGTCGAGAACGACTCTTTTCAAGTGGGGGAGATGATACGGGGCGACTTTTGGTCTTCACCGCATCATGTGCTTCATCGCCAAGACGGCACGCAAAGGTGAATCTTCTCCTTTACGCGTGCCTCGAATCGCCTATTTGGGACGATATACTATTTCATACTCCGTCATATCTTGATGATAGGAACTCGACGACAAGTACGGAGGGAAGAGAGGATGCCATGGAGAACCGAGGACATAAGGCAAATGTCACGGAAGCATGGAAGAGAAGAAGAAAGAGGAGCTGGACGCTCCAGGGCGGAACTTCCGCCCACCACCGCCGGAACATCCAAGACTGAAGATGCTTGCAGAAGAGCTGCGACCGAACTTCCGCCCCTCATGGCCGGAACTTCCGCCCGACCGGAACTTCCGCCTGAACGGACCGGAACTTCCGCCCTCTCGAACCTCAGCCAGATCTCAGCCCACTTTGGCTTGTAACTTACCCCTTCGGCCCCCTACCTATATATAGGAACCTACCCCCACCTTCATGAGGGAGAGATGATGTTTAGATGAATTGGCTTATGCCTCTATTATCCCTTTGTGGATTTGGGAAACCCCCACCTTAGATTAATTTCTATTGTACCACCCGGGCTCCGATCGAATCCTATTGTATCTCTTTGGTGACTTCTACCAATATTGGTCTTTTGCTTGCACTTCTACCTTTTGGGTCTTTTGCTTGCACTTCTATCGATTTGGTCTTTTCACCCTTCTAGATCTATAGGATTTCGATTCGTCGATCTTTTTGCGGGACTTCTACCGAAAGGTCTTTTCCTTGCAACTTCTATCGAGTTGGTGGTTCGGGCCAACGAGAACAAACCGATTGTGTTGTGTGCGTGTGTTTGTATCGAGTTCTTCGCGTTCATCCACTTCCCCGCGAATCCCCCTCCGCAATCACACTCACCCGGGTCAAACCGTGAAGATTGGGCACACCCTCGGGCTTAGCCCGCATCACTTGCGCTCTTGTTCGTCGACCACTTGCATCATCTCATCGGTCTCTATCTTGTCAAGCATGGCGGCTGGTGCCTTTGATGACTTTTTGAGCTTTAGCCAACAGCTAATCTTAGCTTCTAGAGCTTCTCGTCTTCGGGATTGGTGTGGTGAGAACCGTAGTGATGTTCCGCCTTGCCTGCTTCCTGGTGAGCTCTTCCATTGATATCCCTTCACCAAAGCCAAGGTCACTTCGTGATTGGAACCCCGAACGAGGTGTTGGGGGTCTTGGGTGTCTGGTCAGAGTCCTCATCTCCCCCCCACGTCGCAAGGACCTGCTTGGTGGGCGGATTCGACTTCAGTTTTCTCCTTCTCCATCTCCTTCATCATGCGATTGTACTCTTCCGAGTCCATGGAAGATGCGTCACCAGGATAATGGGCTCGAGATTCTCGAGTCCGAGTATTCGTTGTCTCCGGCATCCTCTTTCTGATCCGGAGCGTTGTTGTCTCCGACAACCTCAACCTGCGTGGGTCCGGCTCCATCCTAAGGAGGAGCGGTTCCTGCGGTGTGTGCAAGGAAGTGCACGAAGTGGCACCTTTGCTTCTCTAACACCTGGGAGACCCAGACGGATTTGTATTGGTCTTCCACCGTAGTTTCCTGCTTAGGGGCGGATTGGGTGGGCTTTGAATTTTTCAGATCTAAGGCAAAATCTTCCTTAGGAAGTTCCTGCTACTCAGATCGGATCTTCGCGATTGCGTCCTGCTCAGCGGTGGTCGCGTCAGCATTACTTACCAAAGCGTTTCCATCGGAATCGATGGTCTCGCCGATGAAGATGTGTACGCCGCCGATTGGGACGACGGAGAGCTTGACGGGTCGGTCTAGCCGAATCAGCACTTGTCCCGAGGACGATCGGAAAGTTCCGGCGAGAACACGTCCCACACGATGGTCGTTGAAGCTTCCCATGTGGAACCCTCCTGGTTCCGGCCTCAGAGCCGTGGCCCCACGGTGGGAGCAACTGCCGTTGCCTACTCGGTACCCGGAGGAGGGATCCTCACGGAGGGGAGAGAAGTAGGGGCCATAGGCGGAGAGCACTCGGGACGGTGGTGCGATTTACCCGCCGGAACACCTGCTCGAGCGGGGCCTCTTCTGCTTGTGCGAAATTATGCGCTTTCACGTTGTTACAATGAGTTGTGGTTGACCCTCTAGGGCCCCTGGGATCTGGCTTATAATGGCGCCAAGATCTAGGGTTTACACGGAGAGTCCTAGCCAGATTACAATCTTGCCTAACTACAGAACATTGCATTGCCGTGCACGTCAAGGATCCGCCTATCCTATCGCGTCTTGGATCCGGCTACCCCTGATGGGAGAGGCCGGATCCGACTTCCAGAGCAGGTCGGTGGATTCGGCTCCTTGTTCCTGGGCTGTACTTCCTCCATCTTGATCAACAACAACTGAGCCGCCCGATAGGCCGTATGCCACCATCACCATCCGTGGGCCACCCGGACTTGCCGGATCTAGCCAGTGTCGATGGTACACCCATGAAGTATACCCACAACACCTGCTGTACCAATTGGTCCACTCTTTCACACTTTGTGCATTTCTTTTGCTTTTGATGTACTTGTTTACTCTTATTAGCTGTGTACTGAATGCTCTTTGTTTTTTTCTTTCGTATCCGCTACTCCTTTCTAACTTCTAACAGAATTCGTTGCAAATTATCGGCGGCATTTGGATGTGCGTCTACATACTGCTTTCCGCAAAAAAAAAAAAAAACTAAGACGATGGCAGATAGCTCTATGATGTAATTTACAACTACACTTTGGGACTATGTACACGCAAATATACTATGTTCTGGACCTTTTGAGCTTAACTAGATATAATCATTGTAACACACCATCGGTACCCCGTTCTAACACACCATTGTTGATTTGGTTTCAGTTCTAAGGTTGCTCATCGGTATCAATATACCATCAAGAAATATCGGAAGAGCACGCCTGTGGTTTCTGTGTCTATGATAGAAGCTCAAAATAGCGACCCGGACGTTTGGGACCTACAGCGCGAGGTTGATATCACAATCATTGAAACCTGCTCTATGATTCGGACGTAATATAGCACCTAATTAATACCCTTGCATTACCTTTTCTATACTAGTTGTATACGGAAGGAAATACAAGACATAAATGCTATGCAGGGTCAGTGGCTTTATTGCTATACGTTTTCACCATTTAATAGTTGTACGTTTACAGGAGCATACTACTGATGGAACAATAACATGGTTATAATTATTTAAGAGAGCAGCGAGTTTCTTTGGTAAGAACATATGATTATTTTTCATGAACCAATATGAAAAGAACAATGCATCTATAATGCATTGATTAACATCAATTAACAAGTTGACGGTTCTAATTTAGAGTTATCGCACAATAATTTGGGCATAAACAGTAAGATTATCTTTTGTTAATAAAATATTTTTTCTTAGACAATGAACAGACAATGCATTTTTCATGCATGCTTCTCCATATTGACGCGTCTAGTTTAGAGTTTATCAAAACAGTAAGATGGCCATGAATAATAAGAACATTTTTTGTCAAGAATCTTTATATTTTTAGGACCATATGAATAGAGCAGTACATTTTCAGGCATGCAATAACATCCATTAATAATAAGTTGATGCACCATCAAACCTTGCTTCTAATTTAGGCTTATCGACAGTAAGATGGTCATGAAAAATAAGAAAAGTTTCTTATCAGGAAAATAACATTTTTGCTTGGACCATGTGAACAGAGCACTATTACAGATTAATTAAAAAACATTTTTCAACAAGGAAAAAATGCATGATTTTCGTCAAGTATAACTTTTAAAAATGCATACATAATCTGAAATCTAAAGCCGTAAGCCCCTAAGCATCTTGTCATTGCATTGAAACCGATCCATAGCTTTTAGAAGATAGGAAAATACATTTTCTCTTGCAGTTAAACTAAAAATAGTTGTAGTAGAATCCACAAGAAATCAAGAACAAGCGCTACTTCTTCCCACAACATCCAACGTACAAAAAAGAGTTAAAATAGAGCTCCGGAGAAAAATATACACATTGATATCCCATCTAATCCGAAAAATAACCAGCAAATATCTCACTCGGAGGAAGCTTGCGTGGAAGAACAAGGCGGTGGAGGAGGTTGCTGCCTTGGAGCTCGGCCGGAGAAGCTCGTGCAGAGAGTAAGGCGACTAGAGGAGCTCGCTAGTGGAAAAAGGGCTAACTGTGGCGCACCGAATCTTGATTCTGTGGCGCATGGCCGTCGCCACAGTTGCCACGCGACTAGTATTAGAATTCTGTGGCGCAGCAGCGCAGTGCGCCACAGAAGTTTGGAATTCTGTGGCGCTGTTCAGTGCGCCACAGAATCTTAGACTTCTGTGGCGCACCATTGATAGTGCGCCACAGAATTTGGCGCCAGATTTTGTGGCGCACTACCTTTCCATGCGCCACAGAATATTTATAAGTTTTTGTGGCGCACTGCCAGTTCATGCGCCACAGAATGTTAATTTTTGGATTTTCGAATTTTTTCCATTTCTGCAGTATATAGTGGTATTGCACAGGAAATATACAGATATATATAAGAAATACATAGCACATTCCAGAAATAACAGAATTACTCACAAATGACACACAAATGACATGATACACACAAGTCTTCATCATTACATCATTTAGATCCAAATTACACAAGTAGAAATGTGTTTGATTGTCAACACCCGGATTTTTAAGTCCAGATGCCTATTATGCCATTCATCGCAATCCCAGGAATATTGTTTTTGCGAGACATAATAGATTGATATCACAACACATCATTCATTACATCACATAATTGTCTTACATAGAGGGATCACATGATCCGGTCTTAATACATCATAGTGGATCTAGAGATCCTATTACAAAACACATAACGGAAGCGAAGTAACGGTTGCGGTCCATCTATTCCACGGAGCAACTGATGACGTCGAGTGATCCTAGTTGTCGTAGACGTCCTGCTGTCCATCTTCCTCGTCTTTGCTGTTCTCCTTCATAGTCTGGCCATTTGAATAGCCGGGGACAAAGCCATGAGTACTTTTAAAGTACTCGCAAACTAATACTAATGTAAGCACTATCACTATAGTAAGGGGTGCTAAGCTCTAAGTTTATTTGCATAAAGCCAATTTTATTTCATAAGCATTTAGTAAAAGCCTCTTTATTTGCTAACTAACTCAAGTGGGAACATTAGTGTCATTCCCACAACTCTGTTGTGATTCAAGTCAAAGTCACCATTTCAAGTTCAAATCACAGTCACCCTTCACATGTCACATTTTTGAAAATGGTCTGATGACGGAACAGTATGGCCTTTCCAATCGTCCGTAACCGTGGACACGGCTATTCGAATAGTTCTACACTCTGCAGAGGTCGTACACTTGTGCCACAATATTTGCAATAATCCGTCAGGGTTAACTGGCCCTGATTTATCATACTCCGTATGCGGACTACCAACCATAACCTTTCACTTACATACCCTAGTATAGGCACCTCTCCCCATGAACTTGGCCTCCCAGTGAAGACGGACAGTCAGCCTGAGGCACTGCGAGGCAGGCCGGACAATTCACCTCATTCACGTCATATCACATCATTTCTTTTGTAGAGGCAGCCCTCGGCATAACCCCGATGACGCTTGTTTAGAGGAAACCCATACTAAAGCACATAAATTTCTAGTTAAGCCCTTACCCATATCGGGTATTGTGGGGGTACTTTCAAAATTGGAATGGTATCGCATCCGAACCCAACCATCAGTTTTGTAAAATTCACCAAGTCATTCACAAGTCCCATTCACCTTCAAAATCTTTCCATAGAATGACTCATCATTCCAAGGTTTTCAAAGTCATTTCATTTCCCAAGTTCCCATCTAGAGTAGTCAATTTTATTTGTTAGCACTAGCAACTAATCATGAGGGGTGCTATCTAGCTTTCATTGCCCTAGGCTAAATTTGATACTCTTGTAGTACTCTATCTCTAGACCAAAGTTAACTATAAAAGCAAGTTATAATAATCAAAGTAAAAGCTTGCAAGAATAACACTTGGGATGGGATCATGAAGCATAAAGTAAATTGGTGAGTGGGCCTTGCTCTAGTAGAGCTTTGCACTTTGCAAGAATATTAGCTTGCAAGAGTATAGCTTGTATTGGAGTTAGCTTGTATTAATAATAGCTTGCCTTGGTTGGAGTAGTGATCAAAGTTCTCTTCCTCTTCAAAGTAGTCCTCCTCCTCCTCGGTGTACTCCTCGGTACTAGCGTCTAAATACGAGTACAATACACACAATTACCACACAAAGCCTAAGTACTAAACTAAGCACACACATAAATCACTCCTACTAAGCTATCAACCAACATGTTTATTAGGTGAGTTGATTTAATTTTATTCTTAAGAAAAATAATTTCCTCTCATTATACATATTAATTAGAGTTTCTATTTATTTCTTGAGAGAAAATAATTTCCTCTCATTGAATAATATTAAGATTTAATTTCCTCAACTAATGCCATATGACCTAGGTTGACCAAAGTCAACCTCTTCATAAGGATCAATTGGGAAGTGATTTAAATGAGGCACACCACCTCATGCCTTTTTAATACTCATGATTAATGATTTAATATCATCAACTAATTTAATATGGGTTTAAAATTGACCATAGTCTATACCCCATATTAACTTAGTTGAGACAAGATTTAAATGAGACCACTACATCTCATAAGATTTAATAAGTAGCCTGGAATAATTTAAATACTACTATGAAAATGATTGAATATTTTTAACTAAGAACCCATGGGTTATTACTACATGTGTCATTAATTCTCATTGAATCCCTTGGGTAAGTATTTAAATGAGAGGCTACCCTCATATAGTTTAATACCACATACTAATGATTTAAATGAGGTGTAGCACCTCATACCATTTAATTTTAACATGGTAAGGATCTAATATTACCAACAATTCATATGAGACCTAAATGACCAGAGTCTCTAGCTTATTGTGAGTTGTTCATGACAAGATTTAAATGAGGGAAATATTCCCATAAGATTTATTAATAGTTTTGGACAATGTTTTTGACTAGAAATAGCCATAAAGTCCTTTAATTCAACTAGGCCATGATCATTCAAGGTAAGCTTGGTATATTTTTGCAGAAACAATTAGTGTAAGTGAAATGTGAATTATAGGAGTTGGAATCAACTCAAAAGCATTTTTGGTTGATTTTTAAGAATTAATCTAAGGCAGAAAAGTCCCTGCCTTGTTATTTTTATCATTTAAATTCTATAACAAAACTAAAGTTGGGGCCAGTGTAGTTTTGTAGATAATTTAACAAGGTTTCCAAATATATAAAATTTGTTCACTTTGGTTTGGTAGATTTTATTCTATTTAATTTTCAAAACAGCATCTGAGAATAATTAATCAATTTCAAAAATCCTGATTTGAACTGGTGGGCTTTAGGCGGGAAGCTAAGCGGGCTGCTCAGCGGGAGAGGGAGTGGGCCGGCCCAGCAGCGCAGCGGCCAGCTGACAGCAGGCCCCGCTCGTCAGCGGGTGAGGCTTACCGAATCGGTACGGGCGCTCGGCCGTCGGATCAGGGGTAGATCGGGCGGCTGGTAGTCGTCGTCGTCGACGGGAGGAAGACCTCACTGCAGCGGCGGAGGTAGGGGGTCGACGGCGACCCTGGGCTCCGGCGATCAACGGCGTCGGTGCAGGAGGAGGTTGTCGAGGATGGGGAAGCTGCTGGTACAAACGGCGGCTCCAGAGGTGGACGAATTTGACGGCGGCGTCTGGCTACTGCCGCGGCGGACTCCGGCGAAATTCCGGCGGCGTGGTGGCTAATGTGGACGAGGAATGGTGCTAGGATGCTCAGGAGGGAGAGGGGGAGCTGAGAGTGTGAAGAAATCATCCAGGGGGAGCCATATTTATAGGATGAAGGGGGTGCTGCGGGATGCCGTGGAGGGTCGACGACGGCGATGGCGTTCCAGGGCGATGAAGGGGCAAGCGAGGGGCGCAGGGTGTTGGCGACCTCAAGGTGATGCTGACGCGCGTGATTGTGGTGAAAACGAGGGCCTGGCGAGCTCTGGCGCGTGACGGAGGCTGGCAGGGCCGTGGCGGAGGACGTCGTTGATGGCGTCGTGTACGGGGCTTGCGGAGGGAAATGGAGGTGTCCAGGAGGTAGCTGGGTCCATGGCGAGGCGACGGGTGCTTGGAGAGAGCGAGGGGAGGCGTGAGGCGACGGGGCACGTCGGCGTCCTGTCGCGTCCAGGGACATGTCCTGGCGCGCTCTGGGCGTCGTGGGCGTGGTCTGGGCGCGCGTGGCCTGGGCGGTGTGGTCGTCAACTTGGGTCAGCAAGGGTATGGTCATGCTCAGTATGGTGAGGGCAAGCTATGTGACATGCTGAGGTGGCCTGGATGGGAGAGGAGAGGGGGTGAGCATGGTGAGGTGACAAGAGGGCCGGCATGGTGGTGTTCTGGTCAAGTTAGTCCAAGGCAAGGGCAGGCAAGTGGTGGCACTAGTGTTGAAAGGTGAGAGGGGGTGCCAGAGCATCTGAGGAGGGCCAGGGTTGGACCAAGTCCAACCAAAAATCCAGCATGGGCACATATTCAGTTTGTGCACACAAGGTGTTTGTATAAATGGCCGCAAGAAAGTTTTTGTTGAATTTTGGCAAACTTTTTGGTGGATCTCAATCATATAATATTTGAAGTATATTGGTGGTGGTGGTGCTCATTTTGGTGTTGATTTGCAAAGATTCAAAAAGTTGGCCATCTTCTCTTTGTTTCAATGTCCTCACTTGTCTCCTCTATTCTGGTCAACCTAGTCAACATGGGTATGGTGGTCAACATGAAAGTTGTTCACCTTCATATGGTCTTGGATGACATGGTCATAGTTGACCAAGTTTAGTTTGAAGAAAAGTAAAAACCAGGGGTTAAAGTGGGGAACATTTTATAATGTGGCCAAATGACCATTAGTGCATGTGAGCTCATATTTCATCCAAATTTGATTTGATTTGAGTTTGTTTGATTCCAAAGGTGTTTATATGTGTTTAGTAACCAAACACAACTAATGGTGCAAGCCATAAAGGTCTAGGTTCAAGATTTGTAAAAATGGCCATAACCACATATGTGTATTTGGGAAATCTTCTTATTTTCTTTTTGATTTGGTTTTTCTTGATCCCCTTGATGTGGTTGAGGTTTAATATGTTATAAGAAAACAATCCAAGCAAGGGAAACAAGTTTGATGGCCTTTGGCTCAAATTTGTATTTTTGGCCATGTGCACATATGTGCATTTCATCTTTTTATTTTATTTTCTTTACCTATGACCAAAGGTCATGGTTCATGGTTGATTTAGTATTAGTTTGGGTTTAGTAAGGTTTTCAACCATTTTGGCAAGGTAGAGGTGCTTAGGTCAAGTTTTTGGAAAAATGGCTATGTGTCACATATGCCTCTATGCATAGGTGGCATTTGATTTTTAATTTGACTTGGCTTGACCCAATTGATGTGGTGGAGTGTTGAAAGGGTATATGGAAGTGATCCAACTATTCACCACAATTCTTAGGGTCAAGATCCTCAATTTCACAAATTTGATATTTTGCTCTCATATGCCTCTATGGCATTATTAGTTTCTTTTAAATTTTCTTTTGTTTCAACTTGGATTGGGTTTGAGAAGTACTAGATATGGTTTATGAAAGTTTTCCAAACATCTAGATAAAGTGGAAAGGTCTAGGGTAAAGCTTTATCAAAATAGCCATAGGCACATATGTCTCTTTCTTATTTAAATTCTTTTTATTTTATTTTAACTTGGATGGTAAAAAGGAATGTGAGGTTTAGGGTTTAAGAGTATTTCAAATACTAATTAAACAAGCAATCATGGAAATAGCACAAGAATTAAACAAGATTTCTATGTATCAACTTAATTTAATAAAAGTTTTTGTTGGTTCCAAAATTTGGAACTAGGGAAATTCATTTTGTTTGTTTTGAAATTTTTGGGATGTTACAAACCCTTCCCCCTTAAACAAATCTCGTCCCGAGATTTTAAGAAAAGTTAGGTGCCTAAGAGAGATTGAGCATTTTTATTAACAGGAGGACATACTTGGCATGGTCTGGGGTGCTTCCTGAGCTTCAGTGGCAGTCATGTGGTAGAGACGGCCGTTGTTGTTGTTCTGATTCCTTCTTCCAAAGCGGCGCTGTTGCTGAGCAGGTGCTGCGGTATTGGCGGCAATCCTGCAAGCTTCTTGGGGCACTCATTGGAGAAGTGACCCACAACTCCACATTCGTAGCAGTTGACTGTGGACTTGTCTTTGGGGTTAACGGGGACAACGTTACTTCCAGTCCTTGGGGCATTATTGGGGTTGTTATTGTTACCATTGGGGTGGTTGTTGGTGTGGTTGGGGTTGCTGTTGTTGTTTTTGTTGTGGTTGTTGTGATTGCCACCGGGCTTTGGGGGTCCTCCGTTGTTGTTGGAGTAGTTGGGGCGATAATTCTGAGCAGGGGGCTTGTTGTGTCTTGGGGTGAATCCTCCAGTTGAGTTGTTGCGGTGCTTCTGGGTATGGTGGGGTCCACTCTGGTTCATCATCCGGCGCTTGCGGTTCTCGTTGGCTTGCTTTTCCTTCCATCTGTATGGCTGAGTCCACAGGGCTTCCAAGTCAGCGAACGGAATGTTCACTAACACGGTTTGCATCTCGTCATGCAGTCCGTTCAGAAATCTTTCCTTCCTCTTCTCGTTGGTGTCTGTCTCATCCGGGGCGTACCTTGACAGGGTAAGAAACTTGTCGCGGTATTCCACCACGGACATTCTTCCTTGTTTGAGTTCACGGAACTCGTCTCTCATTTTCTTGATTAGTCCTTGGGGCACATGGTATTTACTAAACTTCAGCTTGAAGTCTTCCCAGTTCATCATTTGTCCAGCATTCATTGCGCGGGCACTTGTCCACCAGGCTCTTGCAGGTCCTGACAGATAGTGGGTGGCAAACAGTACTTTCTCTGCGGCTTCTACTCCCGCAACTTCTAGGTTGTTCTCCATTGTCTGGAGCCAGTCATCTGCGTCAAGTGGCTCTTCGGTCTTGCTAAACATCGGAGGGTTGGTGTTCTGAAAGTTCTTGAGCTTTGATCCTGGGTGATCATGGTTTCCATGGCCTTGATTGTTCTGAGCTATCTGTTGCAGTGCAGCTAAGTTGGCTTGTCGTTCAGCTCTCGTGGCTTCGCGATCTTCCATCATCATCTGGAGCATCTGCATCATTGCGTCTTGGTTGCGGTTTGGTGGGGCCATCTGATCATCGGAGTAGATGATAAGATAAGAGGGAAATTTCTATGGTTTGTTTGAGTTAAATTCAAAAAGTTCAAAACTTGAGTAGTGTTGAGGGGGTAGAAACCAACAACACTTTTTCATTCATACCAAGCATCACACATTACAAAGCTAACACACCGTTGGTTTTAAGAACCATTCATTCGCTCTACGATACAAGGGATCCTGATACAACTCACACCTACTTAGTGCTTTAATGATACTACTCTTCAGGGGGAATTCTTCGTTTTCACTGTTGTGGTGTTTGGCGACGGGCGAGGGCGTTATCCAAATCCCTGCGGGTTTTGTACTGCTTGAAGTCCTGAGGGGCTTCATAGGGGTTCATCCCTGGTTGTGGTGGGGGCATGGTCATCGGTCTTCCCATGGAGTCATGTCTTGGGTAGTAGAGGAAACGAGTGTTTCGGATCTTGTTCTCATTTTGTCCACACAGACGGGCGATGGCTTCTTGCATAGCTCTAACTAGTCCTTCCTTCCAGGTGTTTCCCGTTACAGAAAACCAGATGGTTTCCCATACCGGGGCTCCAAGCTTTCTTCGTAGATCAGCGGAAACTTCCCACCGGGGTGATCCTCCCAACTGATTATTGAAGGATGTTCCGAAGAATTCGGGGTACGGGTGTCCTAGATATTCCACTAGTTGTTTCAATTCCTTTTCGAACCTCAGTTCTCCTCCGTGACCAAGCTGATAGCATTTCCATTGGTATTCCATCTGTGAGAAATTTAAGATGAGTAAGTTAGAGAAGTGATCAAGTGTGCAAACTTTTATGTAGGATTATAAGGAAAAGTGGAGTATGGATCTCTTATTTTGGAAAAGATCTCAAGGATAAGAGTGAGAATAATTTTTCATAAATATTCACTTCATTTATTTTTGAAACTAAATTTTTCAGGACGTCCATTCTAACTAGGGTCTCCTAAGGTCAACAATGGCTCTGATACCAACTTGTCAACACCCGGATTTTTAAGTCCAGATGCCTATTATGCCATTCATCGCAATCCCAGGAATATTGTTTTTGCGAGACATAATAGATTGATATCACAACACATCATTCATTACATCACATAATTGTCTTACATAGAGGGATCACATGATCCAGTCTTAATACATCATAGTGGATCTAGAGATCCTATTACAAAACACATAACGGAAGCGAAGTAACGGTTGCGGTCCATCTATTCCACAGGCAACTGTTGACGTCGGGAGTGATCCTAGTTGTCGTAGACGTCCTGCTGTCCATCTTCCTCGTCTGCTGTTCTCCTTCATAGTCTGGCCATTTGAATAGCCAGGGACAAAGCCATGAGTACTTTTAAAGTACTCGCAAACTAATACTAATGTAAGCACTATCAACTATAGTAAGGGGGTGCTAAGCTCTAAGTTTATTTGCATAAAGCCAATTTTATTTCATAAGCATTTAGTAAAAGCCTCTTCATTTGCTAACTAACTCAAGTGGGAACATTAGTGTCATTCCCACAACTCTGTTGTGATTCAAGTCAAAGTCACCATTTCAAGTTCAAATCACAAGTCACCCTTCACATGTCACATTTTTGAAAATGGTCTGATGACGGAACAGTATGGCCTTTCCAATCGTCCGTAACCGTGGACACGGCTATTCGAATAGTTCTACACTCTGCAGAGGTCGTACACTTGTGCCACAATATTTGCAATAATCCGTCAGGGTTAACTGGCCCTGATTTATCATACTCCGTATGCGGACTACCAACCATAACCTTTCACTTACATACCCTAGTATAGGCACCTCTCCCCATGAGCTTGGCCTCCCAGTGAAGACAGACAGTCAGCCTGGGAACTGCACAGGGCTTGGGCCGGACAATTCACCTCATTCACGTCATATCACATCATTTCTTTTGTAGAGGCAGCCCTCGGCATAACCCCGATGACGCTTGTTTAGAGGGAACCCATACTAAAGCACATAAATTTCTAGTTAAGCCCTTACCCATATCGGGTATTGTGGGGGTACTTTCAAAATTGGAATGGTATCGCATCCGAACCCAACCATCAGTTTTTGTAAAATTCACCAAGTCATTCACAAGTCCCATTCACCTTCAAAATCTTTCCATAGAATGACTCATCATTCCAAGGTTTTCAAAGTCATTTCATTTCCCAAGTTCCCATCTAGAGTAGTCAATTTTATTTGTTAGCACTAGCAACTAATCATGAGGGGTGCTATCTAGCTTTCATTGCCCTAGGCTAAATTTGATACTCTTGTAGTACTCTATCTCTAGACCAAAGTTAACTATAAAAGCAAGTTATAATAATCAAAGTAAAAGCTTGCAAGAATAACACTTGGGATGGGATCATGAAGCATAAAGTAAATTGGTGAGTGGGCCTTGCTCTAGTAGAGCTTTGCACTTTGCAAGAATATTAGCTTGCAAGAGTATAGCTTGTATTGGAGTTAGCTTGTATTAATAATAGCTTGCCTTGGTTGGAGTAGTGATCAAAGTTCTCTTCCTCTTCAAAGTAGTCCTCCTCCTCCTCGGTGTACTCCTCGGTACTAGCGTCTAAATACGAGTACAATACACACAATTACCACACAAAGCCTAAGTACTAAACTAAGCACACACATAAATCACTCCTACTAAGCTATCAATCAACATGCTTATTAGGTGAGTTGATTTAATTTTATTCTTAAGAAAAATAATTTCCTCTCATTATAAATATTAATTAGAGTTTCTATTTATTTCTTGAGAGAAAATAATTTCCTCTCATTGAATAATATTAAGATTTAATTTCCTCAATTAATGCCATATGACCTAGGTTGACCAAAGTCAACCTCTTCATAAGTATCAATTGGGAAGTGATTTAAATGAGGCACACCACCTCATGCCTTTTTAATACTCATGATTAATGATTTAATATCATCAACTAATTTAATATGGGTTTAAAATTGACCATAGTCTATACCCCATATTAACTTAGTTGAGACAAGATTTAAATGAGACCACTACATCTCATAAGATTTAATAAGTAGCCTGGAATAATTTAAATACTACTATGAAAATGATTGAATATTTTTAACTAAGAACCCATGGATTATTACTACATGTGTCATTAATTCTCATTGAATCCCTTGGGTAAGTATTTAAATGAGAGGCTACCCTCATATAGTTTAATACCACATACTAATGATTTAAATGAGGTGTAGCACCTCATACCATTTAATTTTAACATGGTAAGGATCTAATATTACCAACAATTCATATGAGACCTAAATGACCAGAGTCTCTAGCTTATTGTGAGTTGTTCATGACAAGATTTAAATGAGGGAAATATTCCCATAAGATTTATTAATAGTTTTGGACAATGTTTTTGACTAGAAATAGCCATAAAGTCCTTTAATTCAACTAGGCCATGATCATTCAAGGTAAGCTTGGTATATTTTTGCAGAAACAATTAGTGTAAGTGAAATGTGAATTATAGGAGTTGGAATCAACTCAAAAGCATTTTTGGTTGATTTTTAAGAATTAATCTAAGGCAGAAAAGTCCCTGCCTTGTTATTTTTATCATTTAAATTCTATAACAAAACTAAAGTTGGGGCCAGTGTAGTTTTGTAGATAATTTAACAAGGTTTCCAAATATATAAAATTTGTTCAATTTGGTTTGGTAGATTTTATTCTATTTAATTTTCAAAACAGCATCTGAGAATAATTAATCAATTTCAAAAATCCTGATTTGAACTGGTGGGCTTTAGGCGGGAAGCTAAGCGGGCTGCTCAGCGGGAGAGGGAGTGGGCCGGCCCAGCAGCGCAGCGAGCCAGCTGACAGCAGGCCCCGCTCGTCAGCGGGTGAGGCTTACCGAATCGGTACGGGCGGCCGTCGGATCAGGGGTAGATCGGGCGGCTGGTAGTCGTCGTCGTCGACGGGAGGAAGACCTCACTGCAGCGGCGGAGGTAGGGGGTCGACGGCGACCCTGGGCTCCGGCGATCAACGGCGTCGGTGCAGGAGGAGGTTGTCGAGGATGGGGAAGCTGCTGGTACAAACGGCGGCTCCAGAGGTGGACGAATTTGACGGCGGCGTCTGGCTACTGCCGCGGCGGACTCCGGCGAAATTCCGGCGGCGTGGTGGCTAATGTGGACGAGGAATGGTGCTAGGATGCTCAGGAGGGAGAGGGGGAGCTGAGAGTGTGAAGAAATCATCCAGGGGGAGCCATATTTATAGGATGAAGGGGGCTGCGGGATGCCGTGGAGGGTCGACGACGGCGATGGCGTTCCAGGGCGATGAAGGGGCAAGCGAGGGGCGCAGGGTGTTGGCGACGTCAAGGTGATGCTGACGCGCGTGATTGTGGTGAGAACGAGGGCCTGGCGAGCTCTGGCGCGTGACGGAGGCTGGCAGGGCCGTGGCGGAGGACGTCGTTGATGGCGTCGTGTACAGGCTTGCGCGGGGAAATGGGGTGTCCGGGAGGTAGCGGGTCCATGGCGAGGCGACGGGTGCTTGGAGAGCGAGGGGAGGCGTGAGGCGACGGGGCACGTCGGCGTCCTGTCGCGTCCAGGGACATGTCCTGGCGCGCTCTGGGCGTCGTGGGCGTGGTCTGGGCGCGCGTGGCCTGGGCGGTGTGGTCGTCAACTTGGGTCAGCAAGGGTATGGTCATGCTCAGTATGGTGAGGGCAAGCTATGTGACATGCTGAGGTGGCCTGGATGGGAGAGGAGAGGGGGTGAGCATGGTGAGGTGACAAGAGGGCCGGCATGGTGGTGTTCTGGTCAAGTTAGTCCAAGGCAAGGGCAGGCAAGTGGTGGCACTAGTGTTGAAAGGTGAGAGGGGGTGCCAGAGCATCTGAGGAGGGCCAGGGTTGGACCAAGTCCAACCAAAAATCCAGCATGGGCACATATTCAGTTTGTGCACACAAGGTGTTTGTATAAATGGCCGCAAGAAAGTTTTTGTTGAATTTTGGCAAACTTTTTGGTGGATCTCAATCATATAATATTTGAAGTATATTGGTGGTGGTGGTGCTCATTTTGGTGTTGATTTGCAAAGATTCAAAAAGTTGGCCATCTTCTCTTTGTTTCAATGTCCTCACTTGTCTCCTCTATTCTGGTCAACCTAGTCAACATGGGTATGGTGGTCAACATGAAAGTTGTTCACCTTCATATGGTCTTGGATGACATGGTCATAGTTGACCAAGTTTAGTTTGAAGAAAAGTAAAAACCAGGGGTTAAAGTGGGGAACATTTTATAATGTGGCCAAATGACCATTAGTGCATGTGAGCTCATATTTCATCCAAATTTGATTTGATTTGAGTTTGTTTGATTCCAAAGGTGTTTATATGTGTTTAGTAACCAAACACAACTAATGGTGCAAGCCTTAAAGGTCTAGGTTCAAGATTTGTAAAAAGGGCCATAACCACATATGTGTATTTGGGAAATCTTCTTATTTTCTTTTTGATTTGGTTTTTCTTGATCCCCTTGATGTGGTTGAGGTTTAATATGTTATAAGAAAACAATCCAAGCAATGGAAACAAGTTTGATGGCCTTTGGCTCAAATTTGTATTTTTGGCCATGTGCACATATGTGCATTTCATCTTTTTATTTTATTTTCTTTACCTATGACCAAAGGTCATGGTTCATGGTTGATTTAGTATTAGTTTGGGTTTAGTAAGGTTTTCAACCATTTTGGCAAGGTAGAGGTGCTTAGGTCAAGTTTTTGGAAAAATGGCTATGTGTCACATATGCCTCTATGCATAGGTGGCATTTGATTTTTAATTTGACTTGGCTTGACCCAATTGATGTGGTGGAGTGTTGAAAGGGTATATGGAAGTGATCCAACTATTCACCACAATTCTTAGGGTCAAGATCCTCAATTTCACAAATTTGATATTTTGCTCTCATATGCCTCTATGGCATTATTAGTTTCTTTTAAATTTTCTTTTGTTTCAACTTGGATTGGGTTTGAGAAGTACTAGATATGGTTTATGAAAGTTTTCCAAACATCTAGATAAAGTGGAAAGGTCTAGGGTAAAGCTTTATCAAAATAGCCATAGGCACATATGTCTCTTTCTTATTTAAATTCTTTTTATTTTATTTTAACTTGGATGGTAAAAAGGAATGTGAGGTTTAGGGTTTAAGAGTATTTCAAATACTAATTAAACAAGCAATCATGGAAATAGCACAAGAATTAAACAAGATTTCTATGTATCAACTTAATTTAATAAAAGTTTTTGTTGGTTCCAAAATTTGGAACTAGGGAAATTCATTTAGTTTGTTTTGACAAGTAGAAATGTGTTTGATCGTCGCATACACATACATGTGTGTTCATCTCGTCTCATATGCACATGCATCGTCACCGGCCACCTAGACTAAAGTAAAGTAGAGTACAACCGCGGTGGCGGTGAGTAAGAGGGGGACCAAGAACTTCAGCCGGTTCTTCTTCTTGCCCACGTGTGCCCTCCACTGTGCTACCGCCTCCTCTCTAGTCGCGTATCCCTTGTAGCTGTTCCCGCTGAACTTGTGCACCTGTTCGAGACAGTCCTGCCACTCCTCGTAGACACCTGGAACCCGACCCTTGTACACAACGTACGTCGGCATCTCTATTGACAAGGGCATATTAGTATATCATATTAGTACATCATGCATATATATATATGTTGATAAATATTAGACCAAAGTATATAGTAAAGTTGAGCACGGCAACAATAAGTTTGCGACACGCACACACAAGACGACGTCCACCGATACACATAAACCGATGAACATAGTACTTAGAGTTTAATTACGACCCACACAAAAGACCACGTCCATCGATATATATACAAACTAACCGATGAAGATAGCTAGTTTATCACACACTAAGTCAAGGCTCGCAGGGCTCCGGGAACGGCTTGTACAGATCTTTTGTAATCCACGTCCTCGTGTCACCCTGCGCTTTGAGGCGTTGCTCGATGTCCCTCTTGCATAACGCTCTACCCTGGTGCAAGGGCCCTCCCCCTGTGGTGACGTCTTGAGTGATGATATGTGATAACTTGACCCTGGTATCCTGGAAGTCTTCTCTGAGGTCATCATCGTTGATCCGCGCCAACTTTTCGGCCCATCCTCGGAGAGCAGATGGTAAACGCAAGTTCTGGCTATCCCGGACAAACCCTTTTAGGTGATGCATGACATAGAAGGCGTCCAGAGTGCTGTTTTCCGGCTGCTTGACACAGGGGAACTCGAACAAGTGCTTGAACTTGTGTTTACCATCATCCCTGAAACATTCCGCCTTTTCTTTGAAGGCGCCTCCCTTTTTGAAGTAGCCCTCGAGAGCATCATCTAGCACACCCCTTATTCTGGCGTAGTTCTTCTTTTTCGCACTCCCCGAGTCGAAATAGGTGGCAAGAGAAAACTTCGGGGCAATGGAGATGAGTACGCAGTGCGTGTCTCTGCGCAACACAAATTTGGATCGAGGTTGGAAATGAGCAATGGAAAAGAAATTTATTACAGGGCTAGCGGATGTGTACTTACTCGGGAAAGTAAGCCAAGAGGATGTTGTCCTTCCTCTTGTTGTCCAAGAAGCACTTCTGTAGGTACAACGAAGCCCGTACCCGCACCGCTGATAAGTTCAACTGGCTTTCACGCATGTAGTAAGGATCCGCTATCGCGACGTCCGGGATACTCTCTCTCTTGATCTTCATCGCCAGATTGAGCGCGAATAGGCGGACCAAGTTATAGTCCAGCCTTCTCGCGTGGAATAGCTTGAAGATGTCCTCGTACGCTATAAAGAATATATCCGCGGGGACATCAGTGACGAAGCCCACATCTCTTGGCACCCTGACCGTGAAGACCGGGTAATTTGGATCTTTGTCCTTAAGAAGGATACTCTCTAGGACCAGGATACTGTCCTGCAGAGGCAGCATAGCTCCGGAAGCAAGGTGTAGCAGCTCCGGACCCAGTATTGGTTTGCCAGCTTCATGCATTCTGGTCAAGCCATCCTTGCTGGGAGGTACCATGGAGTCCCGATGACGGATCGTCGGAGGTGGCTGGCTCGCAGACTTCTCCTTGTTCTTACTAGGTCTTTTACGGGGCTTCTTCGGAGCAACGGGCCCCGACGCTTCAAACTGCTCGTTGACCTTGTTGATCAGCGTATTGGGGCTGAAGATGTTTGCGGCGGTTGGCTCTTGTGTATCGGCTGCCGGAGGCGTCTCTTGAGAGAAGCCGCGGAACACCAGGCGCTGTTTGGTTGCCTTGGGTGGGCCAGCTGGTTCGTCGCGAACGCGGTATGCTTCTTCATCCGCGCCCGCCATGTACAAATCATCTATGTCGGCGCCGGTGTTGAGGTAGGCATCGACGTCTACCGGCCCATCATCATCGATGTCATCTTCATTGGGTGATGGGATGGGCGATAGCGGTGCAGCGGCCTTGCCTTTAGGCTCCGCCGGTGGCGGTTGAGGCAGAGACTCTCCCAGCAGTTTCTTGTGGCGGCTTGTTGTGGCGGTGACGACGGGAGGAGCTGCCCTCCGAGGAGGCGGCCGGACGATCGGCTGCCGGATGATCGAGGAGGCGCCGGTGGAGCGACCCCCAAGACGGATCTGGGTCTTTGGCCATACCATGGTATAGCCATGGCAGTTCTCAAGCGTCAGGTGCTCGTCGGCTCCCTCGGGCTGTATTGGGGGGTCCATGTCTTCGCACCCCGGCAACACCCGACCCAAAGTGACCTTCAGGACGTTGGCGTCCATAGCCACGGTGTGCAACGTGGTGCTCTTCGGTTGTATGATCATTCCCGTGGCAACATCCTTCAACTCGCCGCCGGGCGCGCAGTGAAGGAGCACGCAAGGAGTGTCCTGAGTAATGTTGGGCATCATTAATTAGATAGCCGGGTATCAAAACGCATGAAGGAGATGGCATGGAATAACTAATTAGTTAAGTACCTTGGTGATGGCGTTGAGCTGTGCTAATGTGGAGACAGTGGCGGCCGGCCTATCAATCTTCGGGGGCTCGGGTGCATTATGAAGCACCGCCGCCGCCGGCTGCGCCTTGGTAGCCTCGGCAGGATCAGCGGGGGGCACCGGTTCATCCAACTCCATCGGCTGCCCCGCGGCGATGGTGGGCGGCGGGGTAACCAGATCCGGAGATGGCGACGCGTTGAAGATCGAGTTGCTGGCCCCGGCGCTAGGCACTTTTATCGACCCCACCTGACCGGCCGCATTCCACGCAGCTATCCCCTCGATGACCTGAGGGGGCAGGAAATCGCGGAGCTTCTTCTCGAAAAGCTTGTCCACCTCATCTTTGTCCATCGAGTTTGCCTGTTTTTCCTCGAGCATGGAGACCTTCTTCCTCAGCTCTTCCACCTCGGCTTTATCCTCTTCTGACATCGCGCTCCTCCTTCTCTTCTTGCTGTTTTCCTCTTTGTAGTACTCGCGAAACTTCATGCTTGTACCAAAGCCGCAGACACGTCCAGCCGACGTCGGCGGCTTGGATACTGGCCTCTCCTTGAGGATATTCAACGCCCTGTTGAAAGGCGTGTCCCACGGCTCCGTCGAGCCCTGGGACGACGATTCGGCCTCGGGGAGATCGGCCTTCGCCAACTGCTCGTTCTGCAGACAAGGATAGGGTGAACACATTTAGGGCATTGCATTCACGTCATATATGTAATATGTGCAGCAATGGACCGCGCGAGTAAATTCCCTTACCAGCTTTTCCTCGAACTTCCTCACGTCGTCATGCTCGGTAACGAATTCCATTGTCTTCCTGTCCAGAGTGTAGCGGGCCCGGACAAAGTACCTCACCTGCAGGTCCGTAATTTTCAACCATGGGTTCGGTTTCCCAGCACGTGCAAGTTCTTCGTCCTCCTTTTCCCAAATGGGAATCTTTCCTCTATAACCGCCGCTTCCAAGGTGATGTGCTCCTAAGTTGAGCTCATGCATTTGTCTACCCCACTCCGTCCATGCTTTCGCATCGTCGCTATCCAGCCGCTCCTTGAATATCTGGAACTCTGCTTCATCGAGCATCGGCTCACCCTTCTTAATACTCTCAAAGCTTTCACCTTTGTCGATCTTGGCCTTCACCCGGCTTTTCCAGCTGCTCAGGGCGTTGCTCATCTTCGTGATGGCCAATTTATTCACCGGGTTGGATCTTTCCAAGTTATTGTATGGCGCCGGGAACTTGTACCGTCGGTGAAGCTTCCGAAGGCAGAGCTCGACCAAATGCTCATTGCCTTCACCTCGGATTTTCACCGTGTTGATCGACATGCTTTCCCGGACAATGCACCCGAGTTGCATGCCGTACCCAGCGGCAACAGCCTCCGGCTCCTGTGGTTGCCCACTTTCGGAGACCAATGTGATCTCGCTGGTGGTGTTGGCGAGCACCGTCGGCTTCCGATCCTTCCGCGGCTTCTTCTTCTTCTTAGCAGCCGGGTTGCCGCTGCCGTCAGCCTCCCCGACGCCGTCACCCCCCGTGTGGGCGGCGCCGTCGGTGGTGGGTTCATACTCCTCCTCCTCCCCAGCTTCAGTCATCTGACGGTCAGCTCCGACTTCCTCCGCCGCCAAGTCCACCTCCTCCTCCTCTTGTCGCTGGGAGGGGCCGAATTCCCAGAACTCGACGTTCGCCGCTCTGGCTTCCTCTTCGAGGGTCATGGCGGCCTTAGAAGTGCCGGCCACGTTGTCGTCGGCCGACATATTTGCAATTTCTATAAAGAAGAGGATGAAATCTATTAGTACAATTGTCGGCCGGAAAATTCGGCATGACCTTTGCTAATTTTTGGACATAGGAGCCCCATTTCTCAACCGAAACGGAAGTGAATCAACGTTTCGGGAGAAATGGGCAGCTCATTTGAAGTCCCTGCAACAATTCACATAAAAATATACCACCAGGTCCATACACAACAGCAATTCACATAAAAATATACCACCAACAGCACCAGCATGTAGCAGCACCAACAACACCAGCATGCATACCACCAGCAACAACAGCAGCCACCAACAACATGCAACAGTTTATAATCAAGTCCTCAAGTCTGAACATATTTGGTTTATAATTTCTTACAAAACCATTGCTTGCTTGATTTACTCATTGCTTCCTTGCTTGTTACTCATTGAGAAAAAACCAAGTATGAGAAAAAACCATTCATAAAATAAGCAAAGGCACTTCTCTGGTTAGTAACTGTAGCATTTTAGTGTACTGTAGCATATCAAAATACTGTAGCCTATCAGAAAATGTGTGCATTTTATTTTGTAGTATTAACCAGGGCATTTTATGTTGAATAGCTCTAGTATACAAGTATAACCAGTAAGCAAATATATATAATTTACCTAGCTACTGCTACTACTGCAAAACCATTTCTATTTCCTCTATAACTGCTACTGCTACTGCTACTCAACAAGTCAGTAACATGTCAGTAACAGTGCTACTACTGCTACTATATATATACAAGTATATAATTTACCTAGCTACTTAAACACTTCATTTAGACAGAATTTAAACACTTCCTGTATGAGCCAAGCAACAGCTGCGGTCCTGGAAATGACTTGCTTCTCTGAGCAATTGACAGAATTTAGACCCAATTTTTATATAACCAGTATACCAATTGACAGAATTTAGCACTACTGCCACTACTGCCTTCTTGAATTAAGCAAAGTCTATACATTTCATGCTTAGCCTGTACATTTAAAATGAAGTGATCATAACATAAAATGGCCTTATTTTCCCTGGTAGAAATGATAGCCAACATATTTAAATGGCCTTATTACAATTAAGCAATGAGAAAAAACCTACTGTATCCTACTGTATATCCTTATTGAATAGAATGTGTCTACTGTAGCATATCAGAAATATACTGTAGCATATCCAAAATGATAAAATTCTTTACTACACCAGATACATTTATACCAGACACATATTTATCATATATTATATTTTTTCTGCATATCTGGCCAGTAATTACATCCATTTATAAGAGGCTCCCTTTATGTTCCACTATAACACTTTAGGGTATATTAAAAATAGCTCATTTTACTTGCCAAGTGCCCAAGGACCAAGCACAATGAAGTGCTCATTTTACTGTATCCTACTGTATATAATTAAGCAATGAGAAAAAACCTACTGTATCCTACTGTATATCCTACTCAATTAAGCATATATAGCCAGTAACATATATAGCCAGTAACTATGCTAGATTTTCTATTCATCTAGTTTCTAGAATATCCAGTAACTTTATATAGCCAGTAACTATGCTAGCATGACTAAACAATTTTGGAAGAAACAAACTTGGTATTCTCATACAGCACAACAATACAAGCCAGTTCAAATACAAAGAACCATGAGTTGGCCTTTTCCTCTCTTATTCTTTAGGATCTGTTGTTCAAAAAAAATTTAAAACAGAAAGACACATAAGCATCTTTGACAACATAAACTCTAGCCAAAACACAAACTACCAACCAAATCCAATATACCTTTGTATCCTGCAACTCTGAGCCAGCAAGTATACAATGGTGCTACCTAGCTACTGCCAGTACTGCCAATATAACCAAAGTCACTTTGCTTGTAGAGGGGAAGTGCCCACTAGATTGATATTTGCAATAAAATGAGCCACATTCTCAAAATTACTCAATTTTTCATTCATGTATCCCAGACTGCCTAAAAATTACTCAATTTTTCTCAAAATTACTCAATATTTGCATAAAATGAGCCAGTACTGCCATATTTTCTTTCACAAACTACATCACCAGCAAAGAATACATGTACATAATATTCAATTACTCAAAATTACTCAATTTTTCATTCTCAATTACTCAAAATTACTCAAAAATCTTGGCTCAAAACCAGGCCGGGGCCGTGTGGAGGGGGAGAGGGGGGAGAGAGGGGAGAGGAGAAGCTCACCAGGGGCGGGCGTCGGGCAAGGCTTGGGCGCGGTGGTCGTCGGCGAGGCGAGGTCGTGGTGGTCGTCGACGCTCCTCCTGCTCCTCCGGGCGTGGGGGCGGCGCTCCTCCTGCTCCTCCGGGCGTGGGGGCGGCGCTCCTCCTGCTCCTCTAGGCGCGGGTGGCGGGCGGGGAGCGGGCTTCTTTGGCGCGGGTGGCGCGGCGGGGGCGCGCGCGGGTGGGCGGCGGTAGGGTTTGGCGGTTTGGGGAAGAAGTGAGCGAGGGGCGAGAGGAAGAAACCGGTATATGGCTAAGTGTTGGGTGGCGCACGAAGCCCACGTGCGCCACAGAATTTCAACTTTTGTGTGCGCACTAAGCCACACATGCGCCACGAAATATGGCACAGCGATTGGGGCTTCCAGAAATATGGCTAAGTGCCAAACTTCTGGCGCACCAAAGTCAACATGCGCCAGAATCTTGAAATTCGTGGCGCATGTTGGCTTTGTGCGCCACAGAAGTTTGGCACTTAGCCATATTTCTTAATCCCTGCATCATATTAGTGTTTTATTAATTTTTAAAAGTATTTCATTTAATACATTCCTAGTGTTTTATTCAAGAAATAAATGTTATGCAAGTTAATTAATATAGATAATTCAAAAAAATCACCACACATCACACACACATGCATGCATGGATGCTTTGTGTCATATACACACACATATACACACATGTGTTTTTGCCAAAGTACATATATGTGTGCATTATAGAGTACACAAAAAAAGCCACAATTGAACTTCTCGGTTCCGATCGGTGGCTAGCTAGCGTTTCTTGACAATGTTCTTGCCCTTCTTCATCGCGGTTGTTGAATACTTTAGCCCGGCCACCTTGAGATTTCTTCTCGTGTACGGGCAACCTTTAGCCGGTAGGGTGGTCTTCCTTCTTACTTTCGAATAAGTAGTAGGCTTGTCGAAGTACTTGTCAAATTCCTCTTCGATCTTCGGATCGCCGTTCTTGTCGATGTCTTGCTTGTCGGCTTCTCCTTCCATTCCGATGATGCTCCTCTTGCCCCTCCTCACGACCACACGGCTGGGCTTTGACGGGTCGGTAATGAAGAAGCATTGCTCAACTTGGCTAGCGAGCACCCACGGCTCATTTTTCGCGGAGGGGGTCTTCGATTTGGCATCGGGTATAACCATGGTGGTGAAATATAGTCCATCTTTTTCGACGCTCTTGGCCCATCTCACACGGAACATCGGTATCGTCACTCCAACGTAGTCGAGTTCCCAAATCTCCTCGATCCTTCCGTAGAATCTTTCCTTGACATCAGTCTTGTCATCGGTGTAGGATAGCATAGTTACTCCTGAGTTTTGATATTCGCTATTCTTGTCCTTTTCCTCGGTGTAGAATCTATAGCCGTTGATGTCGTACGACTGATAGGTCCTTACGTTGTGCCCGGGTCCCTGTGACAGGGAGAATATGAGTTTCTGCTCTTCAGTAGAAGGCATCGGTGCGGGACTTTCCAGTAGCCTTTTCTTGAACCACCCCGTGAAGTTGGAGTTGTGCTCTTTCGTAACGTCCCCTGTTTTCCTCGGCCGTCCTAGGTCGATGAACTTCTGCTCGATTAAGCTTTTGTGCTTATCCACCCAAGGGCTGACCAATTCTATGTGTTGTAGCGCGACTCGGTGTGCCCTGTCAAAGTCGGCGTGTCGACCAGCGATGCCGACATGCATTGCGCGGTAGCCCTCACGGTGACCAAACCCTGCTAGCCTGCCGACGTGCTTCCTGGTGGGCAGACCGACATCCTCGTTCTCGGTGCTTAGGTAGTTCTGGCAGAAGGAGATGCACTCGTAGGTGAGAAAGCCCTTGGCTATGCTTCCATCTGGACGGGCCCTGTTGCGAACGAATCCTTTGATGACACCGTTCAACCTTTCGAATGGCATCATGTTGTGCAGGAATGTCGGCCCGAGGTGGATGATGTCATCCACTACATGGACAAGCAGATGCACCATGATGTCGAAGAACGCTGGCGGGAAGTAAATCTCGAGCTCGCATAGTATCTCGACGATCTCTTCTTGTAGCCTGTTGAGCTGCTTAACGCCGATGGACTTCCTAGAGATGACGTCGAAGAAGTTGCAGAGGCCAAACAACGTCTCGCGGACGTGGTCGTCCATTATCCCTCGCATCGCAACGGGAAGTATCTGTGTCATCAGCACGTGACAGTCGTGAGACTTCATCCCGCTAAACCTCTTCTTCGCTACGTCCAGATATCTGCTTATCTTCCCCGAGTAACCGTGTGGAACTTTTACACCTAGGAGGCACTCGAAAAACCTCTCGAGCTCCTCCTCGCTCAGAGTGAAGCAGGCAGGTTTAAGCACCACCACCTCATTCTTCTTAGCCCTTTTGTGGTGACCCTGAGTCGTTTCCGTCTGTTCATCATCATCATCACTATCGGTGGGGTACTGAAGTTCTTTCTTGAGGCCAAGCAATTTCAGGTCGGTTCTTGCTTTCGGGCCATCCTTGGTCCTCTCCGGCATGTTCATCAGAGTGCCAAGTAGGCTCTCGGTAACGTTTTTCGTGATGTGCATGACATCGAGGCTATGGGGCGTGTGGAGGACCTTCCAGTACGGCAGGTCCCAGAAAACAGACCTCGCTTTCCATACTCCCAGCAGCGGCGATTCCCGCGGTCGCTTCTTTCCCGGCGCGGGGCACTCTTCCCAATTTTCCAAAAGCTCGGATATTTCTTCGCCGCTCCTCGGTCGTGGGGCTCTTCCGAGCTCCTCTTCGCCGTTGAACAGATCCTTGCGTTTTCTCCACGGGTGATCGAAGCGAAGCCACATTCGAGTCCCTTGGAACACAGTTTTACAAGACCCGGGAGGCTTCGGCAGCTGCAGATGCGGGGTCTTATCCATGCACTTGACACATCCCTTGAATCCGTGGTTCACCTGGCACGATACATATGCGTAACCAGGATAGTCCTGCACTGTCGTTAGCAATGCGGCTCTGAGAGGGAAATAATCTCTTTTGTACGCGTCCCAAGTAGGGGCCGGCGTCTGCCACAGCGTGGCTAACTCCTCTTTCAACAGACCGAGATACAGATGCATGTCCACGCCCGGTTGTTTTGGCCCCTGAATAAGAATACTCATGTGTACGTACCGCTGCTTTGTGCACAGCCAGGGGGGAGGTTGTATGGCCATACAAACACGGGCCAGGTGCTATGCGTGCTACTCTGGTTTCCAAAGGGATTGAGTCCGTCGGTGCTCATGCCCAGACGAATGTTCCTCGGTTCGCTCCCGAACTCATCTGCGAACTCAATGTCCAACGCATTCCACTGGCTAGCGTCTGCAGGGTGTGTCAGGATCTTGCCCTTCTCCGGATCATCTGCGGGCTTCTCCCTTTCCGCGTGCCATTGCATGAGCTTTGCTTCCTTAGGATCTACGAAATACCACTGCAGACGGGGAGTGATAGGAAAGTACCAGACAACTTTCAGAGGAACTTTCTTGTTCCCTCTCTTGTACCGTCCTTGGCCGCACACCGGACATGTGGTTCTATCCTTGTACTCATTCCGAAAAAGTGCACAATCATTGATGCATGCGTGGTACTTTACGTGCGGTAGGTCGAGTGGGCAAACTACTTTCTTGGCCTCGTCGATACTTGTCGGCAATGTGTTGTCCTTGGGAAGACGAGCATGCCAGGATTTCATGTTATCGCTGAAGCTGCTGTCGGTCCATTTGTGTTCCGCCTTCATCTCCAGACACTCGAGCGTTACACTCAAGCGTGTATCCTCGGGCCGGCACCCTGGATACAATGGAGTCATCCCGTCTACCTCCATTTGCGCCAGCTTGGCTTCAGGTTTGGCGTTGCCCGTGTCCTTCAGGAGAAGCTCTTGAACATGAGGGTCCCGCAGGGCCGACGTTAGCGGCGTCTGCTTCCTCTCGGCATCTCCACCACCATCTCCTCCGGCATCATCATCTCCTTCATCGGCCTCTCCTTCCTCATGATGAACACCATGTTCGGGAGACTCTTCGTCTTCTCGCCCGATGTCGGCCTCTTCTTCATGACCAACATTTGCCGCCGGCTCCTCGTTGAAGCCGAGCATGAAACCGCGCCTGAGCAGGTGTTCCTCCAGTTGTCCAGAATCAGGGTCGATCCACTGCCGGAGTCCGCATTTTCGACACGGACATCTTATCAGGGTCATGTTGTTCCTAACCATGTCGGCCTTCGCGTTCACCTTGTATCTAACCACTTGTCCTTCCCTCATATGGACGACCATGGTTGACTGCATCATACATATATAGAGCAAAAGAGAGTTAATTAGAACCACACATACCACCCATAAACACACATGCATGCATGATCGCCGGAAAATTTCGACATGACCTATCCTAAAAGTGGGACATATGGCTAGTGCAAGAATTTGCCGAAATGGAAATGAATCAACATTTCGGCAAACATCCATGCACCACACGCCGGCACAAACCAACAACACAAATAAGCTTCTTCGCAAGCAAACATTCAACCACAACACAAAGCTCAACACATATAAACATCATCTTCTCGCCACCGCAAACCGTCCGGGAGCGCGATAATAATCTTCACCTACAAAACATCCATACACACAAAACATGCATCCAATAGTACTCAACCTCTCACAAATCTACCAACATCATGGTGGAGCAAGAGGATGGGGTGGTGGAGACAAAACAATTGTGGTTTTTAGTACCCCTCTACAAGTTGGTGTGGCTTCCCCTCACAAATATGCCCACAAAATAGGCTTAGAGCTATCAACAATGGAGAAAAGTATGACCAAAATGGAGTGGGAGAGAGGAGGAACACGAGCTGGTTGGAGAAGACAAGAATGGAAAGGGTGGTGGGTGGAAGAAAGAGGGGGAAAGCTGCCTCCAAAAGTGAGATCTACTATTCACTTTCTGTGGCGCATTAGCTAATATGCGCCACGAAACATGAACTTCGTGGCGCATAACAGCTCATGCGCCACAGAATCATGGTGGCGTGAGCCGGGGGTGGTCCCCGCAGGAAATTCTGTGGCGCATGGACCAACGTGCGCCACAGAAACTTAACTTTCTGTGGCGCACGCTGGACCATGCGCCACAGAATTTCCTTCGGCCATGTGCAGTGGTGGACCCAGGGTGGGTCCCACGAACTTTCTGTGGCGCACTGCTCACCGTGCGCCACAGAATCTCCATCTTCTGTGGCGCACGTGCAAGCATATGCGCCACAGAAACATCAATTTTTTTATGGCGCAGTTTTGTGGTGCGCCACAGAAATATTTTTGTGGCGCATGACCTGTTTGGTGCGCCACAGAGGTGATTTCCACCTATAATGGTTTTCCTACTAGTGGATCGCTAGCTGCCTTGGAGCTCAGGCGTACAAGGAAGGCAGCCGGAGCAGCTCGCTGTCTTGGAGCTTGGGCAGAGGAGGAGCACCAGGCATGTCGGCCGGATACTAGCTTGCTCTAGCTGGCTGGGGCATGGACATGGAGTTTCGTTGGGAAAGTGAGAAGATTTGATGAAGGAGGACGAGATGCAGGTGGCCGGCAGGAATTAGTAGAACTCGTCTGGTCTCATCCTCTGCTCAATCCATTAATATCTGCGTCACTCAGCAGGTGAGCGTTGGTAGAGTTCAAGGCAAACCTCTCCTGCCAACAGTTATTGCTCTGCACCTCTGCACATGAATTATTGCTCAACGCATGCATGGACTAAATACGACTAATACACGTCGACAGAAAAGCTGGACAAAGATAGAATACAACATTAGGAGTTAATACATTGCTAATCTCCAACCATGGGACGGAGATGATATCATCCTCGCCCGTTGCCGGGTTCCGTTGGGTATTTTCGCTCAAAGTAGTGCCAATTATTCTAGATTACCTATTGCAGCCCCTTAGATTTCTCTGTATCTTAAGGCTGCCATCTCTACTTTGTTTTTTTATATTGCCTATTACCATTCCAATTAGTTTTCTTAGTGATGATCTAGCATATATGTGTAACTATTTTTTATCAACAACTCTTCATTGTTCACTATTCATCAGGCTGCCGAAGAGAAGCTTTAGTACAATGACCATACTGGAAGTGGAAGTAAAATTCAGTGTGTTACGGTGTGATAGTTGTTCATTTATTCATCAGGCAACCAAAGAGAAGCTTGAGTAATACTGAGCAAACTGGAGGTAGAATTCAGAGTGTTATAGGTGTGATAGTTTCAAACATGTGTGTTTGTTTGTTTAGAATCCAGACCATTATATTGTAATAGTTTCAAACATGTGCACATGACGGTTCAGTTGGTCACTGGCGGTCTTGAGCGGTACCTAGCTTAGCTTATTTTTACGAACTATCCAGATCAATGCCGGCTATAGAGCCCTTCCAATCTACAACCACACAAACCATCAAAAATGCGTTACGAGGCTCTTGCAACAGGAGATACAACTACAGAACATGAGCCTTGTACATAGTTTACAGCTTATGCCTGTCTTTGTTTTTTTACTTGAGCTTATGCAGTCAAACTGTATATTCCTGATTAAGTTATCTGCTTGGCCTCCACCATATAATGTATTGTACATATGTATGCTACTAGTGCTACAACTGCATCGTTTTTGCCTATCATATTATCTGCCCCGTTCGCTTAAAACTTTGCAAAAAGATCAGCATACACACAACTCTGCCGTCACAGTTCAGATGTTACGCCACGGGCGTGGCTAGCAAAAGCAATACAAAGTAAAACGGTGTTGTTACTTGTGAAAGAGATCAAAAGTAACCCCGCTAAGAGTGTTGATGTTGAAATGCCAATTAATAAGGTCTCTTCCTTCACATATCACACATAATCTTTTTGTGAATTATGTTTAGGTGTGTAGTGAGAAAAGAAATTTAAGGACCTGTAGCAACGCACGGGCATTCAACTAGTTTTGCAAACAAAATATCAAACAAACACATGTAAATTAAACTAGAATTCATCACATGAGATATCAAAAAAAAATCAACACATGACATAGCAAGTTAGCAACATCAAATTCATCACAAACACACAAGCAAGTTCAACACAAAATAAAAGTTCTCACAAACATCATCACCAATCAACATTATCACCATGAACTTCTCAAACATCAACACTTTCTATGTCAATGCCATCTTCATTGTCTTCTTCTCCATTTGAGACTTAGGGAGGCGGCGGCGGCAACGACGCTTAAAATTGGGGAGGCGGTGGCAGCGGAGGAAGCTTCGCCCGCCGCGCAGCGTCGGCTTTGGACAAGCCCGGCCTTCCCGCGCCCGCTTTCACGGAGGACATCTTGCCCTTTTTCAGAGCAGTGCCGGCGGCCGCTGTGTCGGTCTGCCGTTTGCCGGCCTTGGGGGCGGCCGGCTGCGGCGGAGTGGCGCTCGGCGCGGCCGACAGTCGCAGGGTGGTGAAGAGGCCGCGGGCGGGAGCGGCAGCACCAGCGGCGGCGGAGGCGGCGGTGTTGAAGATATGCCCAAGAGGCAATAATAAAATGGTTATTATATATCTTTGTGTTTACGATAAATGTTTACATACCATGCTATAATTGTATTAACCGAAACATTGATACATGTGTGTTATGTAAACAACAAGGAGTCCCTAGTAAGCCTCTTGTATAACTAGCTTGTTGATTAATAGATGATCATAGTTTCGTGATCATGAACATTTGATGTTATTAATAACAAGGTTATGTCATTATGTGAATGATGTAATGGACACACCCAATTAAGCGTAGCATAAGATCAAGTCATTAAGTTCGTTTGCTATAAGCTTTCGATACATAGTTACCTAATCCTTCGACCATGAGATCATGTAAATCACTTATACCGGAAGGGTACTTTGATTACATCAAACGCCACTGCGTAAATGGGTGGTTATAAAGATGGGATTAGGTATCCGGAAAGTATGAGTTGAGGAATATGGATCAGTAGTGGGATTTGTCCATCCCGATGACGGATAGATATACTCTGGGCCCTCTCGGTGGAATGTCATCTGATTAGCTTGCAAGCATATGAATGGTTCATAAGAGATCACATACCACGGTACGAGTAAAGAGTACTTGTCGAACGAGGTAACAAGAGATACCGATGATCAAACCTCGGACAAGTAAAATATCGTGTGACAAAGGGAATCGGTATCGTATGTAAATGGTTCAATCGATCACTAAGTCATCGTTGAATATGTGGGAGCCATTATGGATCTCCAGATCCCGCTATTGGTTATTGGTCGGAGAGAGTCTCAACCATGTCATAGTTCACGAACCGTAGGGTGACACACTTAAGGTTTGATGTCGTTTAAGTAGATATGGAATATGGAATGGAGTTCGAAGTTTTGTTCGGAGTCTCGGATGGATCCAGGACATCACGAGGAGGTCCGGAATGGTCGGAGAATAAGATTCATATATAGGAAGTCATATTCCAAGTTTGGAAATGATCCGTGCATTTATGGCAGGTTCTAGAAGGTTCTAGACCGGAAGAAATCACCATGGAAAGTGGAGTCCCGGAGGGACTCCACCTTGCATGGCCGCCAAAAGGGAGGAGTCCCAGGTGAACTCCCCAAGGGTGGCCGGCCAACCCCAAGGAAGGGGGAGTCCCACCTTGAGTGGGATTCCCCCTTGGGTAGGTTTCCCACCTTATGGCAAGTTCTTGAGTTGGGGTCTTATTCGAAGACTTGGAGTCTAACTCTTTGGGGTTTCCACCTATAAAAGGAGGGACAAGGGGAGGGGGCCGGCCACCTTAAGCCACAACCTTGGCCGCCCCCTTTGTGGCCGGCGCCCAAGCCCCCTCTCCCCAAACCCTAGCTACCTCTCCTCCACATACAACTCCCGCAGCGCATAGGCGAAGCCCTGCCGGAGTTCTCCACCACCACCGCCACCACGCCGTCGTACTGCCGGTATTCCGAGGAGGATCTACTACTTCCGCTGCCCGCTGGAACGGGGAGGAGGACGTCGTCTTCATCAACACCGTACATGTGACCGAGTACGGAGGTGCTGCCCGATTGTGGAACCGTCAAGTTCTTCTACGCGCTTTTGCAAGCCGTCAAGATCTTCTACGCGCTTTTGCAAGCGGCAAGTGATCGAGTACATCCACCACGAGATCTAATCTCGTTAGGCTTTGGAAATCTTCGAGGGTTAGTCTCATAATCTTCTCGTTGCTACCATCTACTAGATTAGATCTTGGCTTGTGTTTCGTTCTTGCGGTAGGAAATTTTTTGTTTTCTATGCTACGAATCCCAACATATCCGTGTCTGTCTATGCATTGGTTGCACGAGTAGAACACAATTGTTTTGTGGGCGTTGATGCTTTTGTTGTTTTTAGTTCGTGTACTTTGCATCTTGCGGGATAGTGGGATGAAGCGGCCTGGGCTAACTTTACATGACCGCGTTCATGAGACTTGCTCCACGTTCGACATGCAACTTGTATTGCATAAGTGGATTTGCGGGTGTCTGTCTCTCCCAATATAGTGAAGATCCAATTTACTCTTTCTATTGACAACACTAGTATCACCGTTGTGGTTCATGTTCGTAGGTAGATTGGATCTTACTCGAAAACCCTAAACCACATAAAATATGCAAACCAAATTAGATGCGTCTAACTTGTTTTTGCAGGGTTTGGTGATGTGATATGGCCATGGTGTGATGATGAATATGTATGAGATGATCATTATTGTATTGTGGCAACCGGCAGGAGCCTTATGGTTGTCTTTATATTTCATGTTGTAGTATTATTTCAAAGTAGTTGTAATAGTTGCTACACACGGTGAACAACCATGAAGACGGCGCCATGGACCTTGACGCTACGCCGACGATGATGGAGATCATGCCCGTTGATGATGGAGATCATGTCCGTGCTTTGGAGATGAAGATCAAAGGCGCAAAGACTAAAGGGCCATATCATATCACATATGAATTGCATGTGATGTTAATCCTTTATGCATCTTATTTTGCTTAGATCGCGACGATAGCATTATAAGATGATCCCTCACATTAATATCAAGATAATAAAGTGTTCTCCCCTCGTATGCACCGTTGCTACTGTTCGTCGTTTCGAAGCATCTCATGATGATCGGATGTGATAGACTCTACGTTCACATACAACGAGTGTAAGCCATGTTTGCACACACGGAATACTTGGGTTTGCTTGACGAGCCTAGCATGTACAAACATGGCCTCGGGACAACGGAAACCGAAAGGTTGAACACGAGTCATATAGATGATATGATCAACATGTTGATGTTCACCATTGAAGCTACATCATCTCACGTGATGATCGGTTTCGGTGTAGTGGATGTGGATCGTGTGCCACTTGACAACTATGAGGGATGTTGTATTAAGTGGGAGTTCATTAGTAATTAGATTAAAACTGAACTAATTATCATGAACATAGTCTGAATAGTTTTTTGAATTAAATTTGTAGAATTGGCATCCATTTTCTACCATGCGTTAGTCTTGTAATTGAGATAGAAATACTGTTAAATAACTTTACAGACTGGTATCGTATTGTTAAAGAATCAAGAAATGATTAAGTCCTATTGCAAACTTTTAGTAAACCTCACATTGTTGATTCAAAGAACAATGGTTTCAATTAGTACCTAAAATCATCTTGTCTCCACGAAACTTGAAGTTCAAATCCGTTTGAAATTAGAGTAAGGAGCTGGAAATTTTGTTTTCAGAAATAAGCGAGGTATGAGATATATGTGATATCTAAGACCTTATTGCAAGGTGATAGAATATAATTTGGTGAGAGTACATAAACTCATAAGTTTTATGGGAATGTACGAAGGTTGAAGACGCCAGGCGTCTCAATCCTCCAACTATTGGGGCACTAACAATATTCACATATCCATGAAGTGATCGTCCTTAGTATGCACCGTTGCTAAGACTCGTCGTTTGAAGCATCTCGTGATGATCGGGTGTTATAGATTCTACGTGTGCATACAACGGGTGCAAGCCAGATTTGCACATGCGAATACTGAGGTTAAACTTTACGAGCCTAGCATGTACAGATATGGTCTCGGAAAGTCGTCATGATATGATGGATAAAATTATGAGTGAAATTGTTCATCATATTACAAAGTTACTAATAGTGAAATCTAGAACACTTGTCATATGATGATCAACTTCAAAGTAAGAACCTCAAGGTTATTGGTATTTGACCAATGGACCTAGAAGTTATTGAAGGTGAAGTGTTTTCTGAGAATAAGGAAAGCTAAAAGAGAAACTACAAAAGATATTTTGGCAGAAAGAAAGAAAAGACTAGAAAGTCTAGCTCAGGTGTATATACATGATATACATGTTATGGATGTATTCCTTGTTTTGTCACATAATGAAATTCTTGGGTATTTGTACCAGATTGGTTGGTATGAAATGTCATACAATACAACGCAATACAAGAATACGATGGCCTAAGTGACTGATAAGGAATATGGTAATAATGCACGTCTGGAACATAATAAAGTGTTATTATGCTTGTCGTTGGCATTCTACCTAGCCCTTAGAATTTATAATAAAGAACTTAATAATTGTTATTTTGCTCTGGTCAAATGAGTTGTTCAAATTATGACATTACTCCATGTACGATGGATAAAGTTATTATAAATCTTAATGGTGAAACACACATACATAACACTGACGCTAAAATGCCATAAGGCAAACGATTTGAATTCCACTTATTTATGGAACTGCCATTGTCACATCCCAAAAATTTGGAATGTGAAAATAAAATAAAGCGAGTGTTTGTTTGTTTGTCATAGTTGAATTTTCAGAAGAAATCAAAACTTTTGTGTTTATTAAAAAGGTATTTCCAAAAATAGAATTTTTCATAAACCCTGGTTTCCAAAAGATTTTCCAATAATACCCTATTTTGTTTGGAGGTTTCGAAAATTATAAAATCATTATTTCAAAAAGGCACCATAGCTACATAGACATGTATGTCAAATTTTATTTTCATAAAATATATATTTTTGAACCAAATATGGTCTCACACTAAAGTATTTTTCATAACGAATCCAACGGTATCTCATTTGCATTTTTCCAATTATTTTTGATCCTCCAAGATTATATTTTCAATTCCTGGTCAACAAAAAAAAGGCCGAGTCGGCCGAACCAGGCCGAACGGCCCAGCTCGACGCCGCGGCCCAACCCCGCACCCGCGCCCCGCCAGCAGCAGCAGCCCACCCGGCCACGCCCCCGGCCACCCCGCCTTGGCCCAGCCGCACGGCGCTCCCGCCCGCGTCCACTACCGCCCCCAGCTAACGCCTCGCTCGCAAGTAGTAACTAGGTGACACCCCGCGCGTTGCTGCGGAAAATCATGTTAATAATGGTGGTTTGCTCCACAAAATGGCCCTCTAAAATAACTAACGAAACTTGATTATTCTTATTAATGTGCACTGTGTAAGAAATATGTTGTGCCGAGAAGATTGAAAAGGGGACCATGTGGTCATGTACATCTTCTTTCATCGGGCTGTAAACATGGACTAAATAGTCGGTCCATATACAATGTTGAAAAGTTAGTTGATTGAGCCTGAATTATCTAACGATGATCTCAGCCGATGATCTTAGCCGAAGGACCATACGCCACTATTATTTTCGCTGTACCAACCATGTTCCATTAGACCCAGGGTCCATATATACATTACAAAGAAAATTATCTATGATTTATGAAAGTTTAACAAAATAGCCGGTAAAAGACATTACCTATTCGATCTTTCCAGGTGAAGATAAAGCAGTCATAAGAGAAGTGTGGCAAACTATATAGTTGACCAACTACACCTTGGAATATATAGTTCTACATTAGTAATATTTATTAAGGCGCCTGAGAAAATTGCTTAATAGGAGTATCTTTCAATTCTTCATATAGGATTGTCCTCGGTCTTCAATTGAACCAAATAGAGGACCTGCGTCAGGAATAGGGCATTTGGTTTCTTCAGATTCACAGTGACACATTTGATTAAATTTTACAGTAAAGAACATCACATATAAAGTTCTTCTTCACGTAGCACCATACAGATGTAGGATCCAAGAGATAGCCTCCTCCGCTAGATGGGCTCCATGACTGAGCCGATAAAACTCCCATCTGGAAGGAAAAAAAAAGGTAAAACAACAACATTATCCATCGGAAACATCCAAACATGTAGGCTCCATCTACCAAATCAAACTATTTTTTTGGTTGGAACAAAAAAAATTATATTACATTACCACTCCCCACGCAGTGGAAACATCCCAAAAGACAAGACAAAATCAATTTGCAAGAGAAAGACCAAACAAAATCAATCTGCAAGAGAAGAAAGACCAAACAGAATCAATCTGCAAGAGAAGAACAGAGAAGCCGCATCGACAGCGTGAGAACTGAGGTAGAGAAGGTGCATAAAAGGGAGGCGATGTCTCTCACGGGGAGCCACAACAACGGGGTTGCTGCCTGATGAACGTTGAAGCCCAATCGTGGAGCCCGGCCCCGGGCGATGCATATGATGCGTATTACTGGGGAGCAAGGTCTTTATCAGTACCAATGCGCCTTCGGATGCCTCAATAAAAATATTCCACGATCTAAACGCATGGGTGCCCCCATTAATTTCCTCGCAGACATGCTGGAAGAGAGGACTGCGGCAGTTTCTATCTAGGAAGTGGAGATGGTGAAGTAGGGAGAGGAAGAGAGGTCTATCTTTTGGTTTCTCGGTGGGATCACAATAAACGTTGAGCTGGACAGGCTAATCAACATTTGACTGGATTGTTAAATGTGGTCTTGTACTAGAATATCTAGTCCGTCTGAATTTGATCAAATGGCTCTGGCTATTTTAGGTGATGTGGCTCATTGTGGTAGCAGCTTGCAAACATTAAATACACATAGTGGGGATCAACTTTATAGATATTATAGATTCTCGCGCGATCGCCGGCCGCGCGTTACGCCCGCGCTGTCCATCCTCTGAACCTGGACAGCCCATGCCTCTATTTATACCCCTGCCGAGCAGACCCCAGGCGCACACCACACAGCGCAGCTGCGATTTCTCTCTCCCTGCTCACACGCCGCGCTGCTGCCCTCTTTCTCTCTGCCGCGCAGCACACGCAGCAGCACGACGTCCGCAGCTAGCTCCATCATCAACGTCCCTCGTCATCGTGTGCGCGGTAAATCCCATCGTCTCTTCATGTTAAGTCTGTTTCTGCAGTGTTAGGTTTAGAGTAGATGAAGGGTGAGCCATCTTAGAACGTTAGAATCTAAATCCAAGTGTGTTGGATTAGCTGGACAGCCGATCGATTCCGATCGAGTTCGTAGTTTGATCTAGCTCATGAGAAACTTTGAAATTCCGTAACCATGATATAGAGCTCCGTCTGAAATACTGGTTCTTGCATTAAGTTTATAATTAGATTCTCTACAACTTTCGTGTAGGAAGTTTTTCCGTCCGAGCAACTTGTTCGGACACCACTAGATTTTAACCGCGTATAGTAAAATCCATATCTTGAGTTCTACACATTGTCCTATTCTAGAATTTTATTTTGCTCTAGTGAGATGGAGATACTCCATTCCATATCACATGTGTTGAACCTTTGTTATCCATTATGATCCGCGAACCAAATCCTAACACCTATCGTGCCTAACCAATCTCAGTTAGACCGTTGACCTAAATGAAACTATTCAAATTTCAAATGAGTTATTTGAGTAATTCAATATTCAATATATCATTAGTTCATACCCAATACTATGTGTGATATGTGTGCTACTTTGATAAGTGTTTTCACACTATGTCAAGTTGCATTTTGAATTGCACTTGCGATGCTTGTAAGAATTTCTAAACACAAGCATCATTATAATTATCCATCCTTGTGTAGCAAACAACCCTTAACCACATGCCCTTGTCAACCTTTTCCCTCTAAGCAATTGACTTGGATAATATTTTATTTCTAAATATTTGACTTAGTAAAATTGATCTATACCAAATGTATCAACAGTGATATATTTTCTTTCCAAGTATTTGAACCATCCATTCCATCTCCCAAAGCCATACCTTGCAAGCCAAACCTCATGCCACACCTTAGTACCATAGAGCGTTTTCTGATGGTTTGTCTTGATTGTATTATGTTGTTATGAATTGTGTGTTTATGTTGTGCCATCTTTTATCTTATAGTTCGTACGGAGAGCTACTTGTTTTGATTGAGAGAAGTGAACCCTCTTCAACTACCAAAAAGGCAAGTGACACACCCTCACAACTATCCCAGTTTTTATCAATGCACCGTAGAAGTTTTTGTAGTATGTCTAGGGTATGCTTTGCTTTTGTAATCCCAGTAGTTAGCTACTTCCACCTGACTATATTTTTGTCGCCATTGAATTTAGTTGATGCTTAGCTATGCTATAAAAATGTTTTAGTAGTGGTTATGGAAAAACAACTAAATTCAATGAACTACCTGGGTGGAAAGTGGCATTGCATGGGTTATGTTGAGTGGTTCCCTGGGGTCATGTCGTCGAACCTCTGAACCTCCAGGTGTATCGCACTTGTGGACGGCCACCCAGGAACAAAGAGATATTAGACAACCTTGCTCATTAGCTTACCGTACAACCACATGCTATATGGGCTCTGGCTTGACGGAGTATGTTGTGAAAACCCGGATCCTACGTGACAGATGATGTAGGGGATTGTAGGTTGGTACGGGTCCGTAGAAAAGGTCTGGGGGATTACTTCGGAAAAGTCTCGTCCTAGTCAACATCTGTCCATTTGAGCAAAATGTGCATCATGGAAGAAGAATAGACTAGGTCATGTGGGTAAATTTGTACAACCTCTGCAGAGTGTAAATCTAAGTACTTAGCCATGTCCCTGGTTACGGACAATTTGAGCGAACTGACAAGGCACATGTTCGAAAGTCTCCTCATCCAAACTTCTTAAATAAAACTTGATGGGTGAACAGGGTTATGACAATTGGTGCAAGTGACTATCGGCTAGTAGGTCCCGTGCCATGTCTATGGTCTGAGTCTACAGGGGTAGTTCACCCAAACCAAGTTGATCATGGGTAGGAGGATTCACCGAGGCTTTACCGGTGGTTTCCAGGTTCATTGATTTCTATCAATGGTACCGCTTAATTAGTATGAAGAAAAGATTTTGTCAAATGATAGGAGAAAACTGGCTTTATGCAAATATGCCTGAGCTCTACCAGCCAAATGTACACTTAAGTGTTAGGTTGCCATTTGAGTCCACTATAGTGTCATCTTGCCAATACAATTCAAATGTATTGACCATTCGTGGCTGTAACTTTTCATGTTGCAGATGTTTTGAAAGACGAGTGAGTTACGATGGTTAGGGTTACGAGTCTATCCTCAACATGCTCGCCTGTGGCACATGAAGACGAAGGACTCCATGCTATCTATGTTTATTCGTTGTGAAACTCTGATGATATGCTAGCCTTGCGCTATGCAATTTGTAATCCTTTATGTAAATTTTGGATCATACGATGTAATAAAGACCTTTGTTTCTTGGTATTACATCTTGTACTGTGTGTGCTAGCGATTGATCCAGGGACTAGCACAGATACACACAGAGATCGGCACCTTAGAAGGTGAGGTCGCTACAGATGGTATCAGAGCATTGTGTTGACCATAGGTTCGTGACCCTAGGTTCGGATTAGAAATAGGAAGACCTTAGGATGAAAAATATATCTATTCTTATCTATGTTAAAAGGATGTTTGCGTTGTGAACTCCTAGTATTCTCATCTACTTCACCTTCAAAAGAATTTCCTCTTACCTTAGATACCCTACCTCTAGAAAACACATCAATCGAGGATTGATGATGACCGGCCTTGTGCCTGAAGTGAGAGGTTGATGCTTCACATGATATTCTTCGACTCCGCTAGAAGTATTGCATGGAAGACCATCGAAGATTTGAAGAAAGACTCCGATACAAGCTGCACAACACCCAAAGATAGATCGAAGAAGATGAAGATGAAACTTGAAGCAATTTGGTAGAAATAGACCAGACCACCATTAGTTATCTTTCATCGGACCAACGATATAGAAATAACACCTTGATCTTACCAAATTGTGGTATGACCATACTAATTTGTTTGTGTTTGAATTAGTATTGCTTGATGCTTGTTAGATGATTGTTGTTTGATGAATTGCATTGGTTTGCTATGTTTGGGTAGGAATCTTCTTTAGAATCTTCTATCTATTCTCATATATACCCAACCCAGAAAATGTTTTCTCGGCAACTCACCATGAAGAAAAGAGTAGAGAAACCAACCTTGATGTTTCCTATGAAGATGAAGAAGCGTAGATTGAGAGATACGCAAAACCCTAGCTAGGGATCGATAGAAATGTTTTCGAAAAAAATTCAAAATGGGGGATTGAAACATTGATTCAATTCTCTAGGGAAATGTTTTATCAAACTAGTGAGGTTGACCAAGTGTTAGAATGCGAGATGAACCAAACTAAATACAAGGAAATGATTGGGTGCGACATGGATTGGCCCCCATGACGACTACTCATATTGTTTGGTCTTGTTATGAGGAATGGTAAATCTAGAGAGATGTACCTACAAGTGGGATGTCGATGATAAGCCTGAACCTTAGGGTGGAGAAAAATTATACCCTTATAGTATGGCAGGTGCTGCCAAACGTAGGACTACGGTGAGTTTGAAGGTCCGCCGCTATTTGAAGATTAGTGGAAGGTTGCCAAAGACACCCACAAACGAAAGATAGGGAATGTCATGAAGTACTCCCACCTTGGTCTTCCATTTGACCCAAAGAGTGACCCCTCAGTGTCAACAGTAGTTCAACAGCCAACACATATGGATTAGAAACCCAACCCTGAGGAAAAGCCTACTCAAGTCACCGTGAAGAGATATGTTGTTCACTATATGTGAATAAACAACCACTTATTGGATTTTAACTCAGAAGCCATAGATTCTTTCAAAAGATGACCTGGTGTCAAGCCAATATCTTCGGATCTGCCAAGTCATACCCAAGGTAAGCTTAACCTAAACCCAAGACCTAAGACTACCTACAAAAGTTTCTTTTAAGGGTGGTAGCCACCTCGCATATGCCAACCCTATTTTCTTTCTAGCCTCTTCAAATCTCGGGGACGAGATTTCTTTTAAGGGTGGTAGTCTGTCACATCCCAAAAATTTGGAATGTGAAAATAAAATAAAGCGAGTGTTTGTTTGTTTGTCATAGTTGAATTTTCAGAAGAAATCAAAACTTTTGTGTTTATTAAAAAGGTATTTCCAAAAATAGAATTTTTCATAAACCCTGGTTTCCAAAAGATTTTCCAATAATACCCTATTTTGTTTGGAGGTTTCGAAAATTATAAAATCATTATTTCAAAAAGGCACCATAGCTACATAGACATGTATGTCAAATTTTATTTTCATAAAATATATATTTTTGAACCAAATATGGTCTCACACTAAAGTATTTTTCATAACGAATCCAACGGTATCTCATTTGCATTTTTCCAATTATTTTTGATCCTCCAAGATTATATTTTCAATTCCTGGTCAACAAAAAAAAGGCCGAGTCGGCCGAACCAGGCCGAACGGCCCAGCTCGACGCCGCGGCCCAACCCCGCACCCGCGCCCCGCCAGCAGCAGCAGCCCACCCGGCCACGCCCCCGGCCACCCCGCCTTGGCCCAGCCGCACGGCGCTCCCGCCCGCGTCCACTACCGCCCCCAGCTAACGCCTCGCTCGCAAGTAGTAATTCTCGCGCGATCGCCGGCCGCGCGTTACGCCCGCGCTGTCCATCCTCTGAACCTGGACAGCCCATGCCTCTATTTATACCCCTGCCGAGCAGACCCCAGGCGCACACCACACAGCGCAGCTGCGATTTCTCTCTCCCTGCTCACACGCCGCGCTGCTGCCCTCTTTCTCTCTGCCGCGCAGCACACGCAGCAGCACGACGTCCGCAGCTAGCTCCATCATCAACGTCCCTCGTCATCGTGTGCGCGGTAAATCCCATCGTCTCTTCATGTTAAGTCTGTTTCTGCAGTGTTAGGTTTAGAGTAGATGAAGGGTGAGCCATCTTAGAACGTTAATCTAAATCCAAGTGTGTTGGATTAGCTGGACAGCCGATTGATTCCGATCGAGTTCGTAGTTTGATCTAGCTCATGAGAAACTTTGAAATTCCGTAACCATGATATAGAGCTCCGTCTGAAATACTGGTTCTTGCATTAAGTTTATAATTAGATTCTCTACAACTTTCGTGTAGGAAGTTTTTCCGTCCGAGCAACTTGTTCGGACACCACTAGATTTTAACCGCGTATAGTAAAATCCATATCTTGAGTTCTACACATTGTCTCTCGACAAATTTTATATCGTTGGAATCAGTAAAATGCGCAGATCTTTTTAGACCTTTTGCATCTCAGTTTAGCACACTTTATTTTTTCGCGGTATTTTAGGACCCGCAATATCGTTCTTCGACTATGAAAGTCACTTAGACACATTCATCATGTTCCATGATCACATCTCTCCACAACATATTATCCTAGTCCATGATATTGAAATAACAATTGAGTTATTTTAGTAAAGTGTGACATGTCCTATTCTAGAATTTTATTTTGCTCTAGTGAGATGGAGATACTCCATTCCATATCACATGTGTTGAACCTTTGTTATCCATTATGATCCGCGAACCAAATCCTAACACCTATCGTGCCTAACCAATCTCAGTTAGACCGTTGACCTAAATGAAACTATTCAAATTTCAAATGAGTTATTTGAGTAATTCAATATTCAATATATCATTAGTTCATACCCAATACTATGTGTGATATGTGTGCTACTTTGATAAGTGTTTTCACACTATGTCAAGTTGCATTTTGAATTGCACTTGCGATGCTTGTAAGAATTTCTAAACACAAGCATCATTATAATTATCCATCCTTGTGTAGCAAACAACCCTTAACCACATGCCCTTGTCAACCTTTTCCCTCTAAGCAATTGACTTGGATAATATTTTCTTTCTAAATATTTGACTTAGTAAAATTGATCTATACCAAATGTATCAACAGTGATATATTTTCTTTCCAAGTATTTGAACCATCCATTCCATCTCCCAAAGCCATACCTTGCAAGCCAAACCTCATGCCACACCTTAGTACCATAGAGCGTTTTCTGATGGTTTGTCTTGATTGTATTATGTTGTTATGAATTGTGTGTTTATGTTGTGCCATCTTTTATCTTATAGTTCGTACGGAGAGCTACTTGTTTTGATTGAGAGAAGTGAACCCTCTTCAACTACCAAAAAGGCAAGTGACACACCCTCACAACTATCCCAGTTTTTATCAATGCACCGTAGAAGTTTTTGTAGTATGTCTAGGGTATGCTTTGCTTTTGTAATCCCAGTAGTTAGCTACTTCCACCTGACTATATTTTGTCGCCATTGAATTTAGTTGATGCTTAGCTATGCTATAAAAATGTTTTAGTAGTGGTTATGGAAAAACAACTAAATTCAATGAACTACCTGGGTGGAAAGTGGCATTGCATGGGTTATGTTGAGTGGTTCCCTGGGGTCATGTCGTCGAACCTCTGAACCTCCAGGTGTATCGCACTTGTGGACGGCCACCCAGGAACAAAGAGATATTAGACAACCTTGCTCATTAGCTTACCGTACAACCACATGCTATATGGGCTCTGGCTTGACGGAGTATGTTGTGAAAACCCGGATCCTACGTGACAGATGATGTAGGGGATTGTAGGTTGGTACGGGTCCGTAGAGAAAGGTCTGGGGGATTACTTCGGAAAAGTCTCGTCCTAGTCAACATCTGTCCATTTGAGCAAAATGTGCATCATGGAAGAAGAATAGACTAGGTCATGTGGGTAAATTTGTACAACCTCTGCAGAGTGTAAATCTAAGTACTTAGCCATGTCCCTGGTTACGGACAATTTGAGCGAACTGACAAGGCACATGTTCGAAAGTCTCCTCATCCCAACTTCTTAAATAAAACTTGATGGGTGAACAGGGTTATGACAATTGGTGCAAGTGACTATCGGCTAGTAGGTCCCGTGCCATGTCTATGGTCTGAGTCTACAGGGGTAGTTCACCCAAACCAAGTTGATCATGGGTAGGAGGATTCACCGAGGCTTTACCGGTGGTTTCCAGGTTCATTGATTTCTATCAATGGTACCGCTTAATTAGTATGAAGAAAAGATTTTGTCAAATGATAGGAGAAAACTGGCTTTATGCAAATATGCCTGAGCTCTACCAGCCAAATGTACACTTAAGTGTTAGGTTGCCATTTGAGTCCACTATAGTGTCATCTTGCCAATACAATTCAAATGTATTGACCATTCGTGGCTGTAACTTTTCATGTTGCAGATGTTTTGAAAGACGAGTGAGTTACGATGGTTAGGGTTACGAGTCTATCCTCAACATGCTCGCCTGTGGCACATGAAGACGAAGGACTCCATGCTATATATGTTTATTCGTTGTGAAACTCTGATGATATGCTAGCCTTGCGCTATGCAATTTGTAATCCTTTATGTAAATTTTGGATCATACGATGTAATAAAGACCTTTGTTTCTTGGTATTACATCTTGTACTGTGTGTGCTAGCGATTGATCCAGGGACTAGCACAGATACACACAGAGATCGGCACCTTAGAAGGTGAGGTCGCTACAGATGGTATCAGAGCATTGTGTTGACCATAGGTTCGTGACCCTAGGTTCGGATTAGAAATAGGAAGACCTTAGGATGAAAAATATATCTATTCTTATCTATGTTAAAAGGATGTTTGCGTTGTGAACTCCTAGTATTCTCATCTACTTCACCTTCAAAAGAATTTCCTCTTACCTTAGATACCCTACCTCTAGAAAACACATCAATCGAGGATTGATGATGACCGGCCTTGTGCCTGAAGTGAGAGGTTGATGCTTCACATGATATTCTTCGACTCCGCTAGAAGTATTGCATGGAAGACCATCGAAGATTTGAAGAAAGACTCCGATACAAGCTGCACAACACCCAAAGATAGATCGAAGAAGATGAAGATGAAACTTGAAGCAATTTGGTAGAAATAGACCAGACCACCATTAGTTATCTTTCATCGGACCAACGATATAGAAATAACACCTTGATCTTACCAAATTGTGGTATGACCATACTAATTTGTTTGTGTTTGAATTAGTATTGCTTGATGCTTGTTAGATGATTGTTGTTTGATGAATTGCATTGGTTTGCTATGTTTGGGTAGGAATCTTCTTTAGAATCTTCTATCTATTCTCATATATACCCAACCCAGAAAATGTTTTCTCGGCAACTCACCATGAAGAAAAGAGTAGAGAAACCAACCTTGATGTTTCCTATGAAGATGAAGAAGCGTAGATTGAGAGATACGCAAAACCCTAGCTAGGGATCGATAGAAATGTTTTCGAAAAAAATTCAAAATGGGGGATTGAAACATTGATTCAATTCTCTAGGGAAATGTTTTATCAAACTAGTGAGGTTGACCAAGTGTTAGAATGCGAGATGAACCAAACTAAATACAAGGAAATGATTGGGTGCGACATGGATTGGCCCCCATGACGACTACTCATATTGTTTGGTCTTGTTATGAGGAATGGTAAATCTAGAGAGATGTACCTACAAGTGGGATGTCGATGATAAGCCTGAACCTTAGGGTGGAGAAAAATTATACCCTTATAGTATGGCAGGTGCTGCCAAACGTAGGACTACGGTGAGTTTGAAGGTCCGCCGCTATTTGAAGATTAGTGGAAGGTTGCCAAAGACACCCACAAACGAAAGATAGGGAATGTCATGAAGTACTCCCACCTTGGTCTTCCATTTGACCCAAAGAGTGACCCCTCAGTGTCAACAGTAGTTCAACAGCCAACACATATGGATTAGAAACCCAACCCTGAGGAAAAGCCTACTCAAGTCACCGTGAAGAGATATGTTGTTCACTATATGTGAATAAACAACCACTTATTGGATTTTAACTCAGAAGCCATAGATTCTTTCAAAAGATGACCTGGTGTCAAGCCAATATCTTCGGATCTGCCAAGTCATACCCAAGGTAAGCTTAACCTAAACCCAAGACCTAAGACTACCTACAAAAGTTTCTTTTAAGGGTGGTAGCCACCTCGCATATGCCAACCCTATTTTCTTTCTAGCCTCTTCAAATCTCGGGGACGAGATTTCTTTTAATGGTGGTAGTCTGTCACATCCCAAAAATTTGGAATGTGAAAATAAAATAAAGCGAGTGTTTGTTTGTTTGTCATAGTTGAATTTTCAGAAGAAATCAAAACTTTTGTGTTTATTAAAAAGGTATTTCCAAAAATAGAATTTTTCATAAACCCTGGTTTCCAAAAGATTTTCCAATAATACCCTATTTTGTTTGGAGGTTTCGAAAATTATAAAATCATTATTTCAAAAAGGCACCATAGCTACATAGACATGTATGTCAAATTTTATTTTCATAAAATATATATTTTTGAACCAAATATGGTCTCACACTAAAGTATTTTTCATAACGAATCCAACGGTATCTCATTTGCATTTTTCCAATTATTTTTGATCCTCCAAGATTATATTTTCAATTCCTGGTCAACAAAAAAAAGGCCGAGTCGGCCGAACCAGGCCGAACGGCCCAGCTCGACGCCGCGGCCCAACCCCGCACCCGCGCCCCGCCAGCAGCAGCAGCCCACCCGGCCACGCCCCCGGCCACCCCGCCTTGGCCCAGCCGCACGGCGCTCCCGCCCGCGTCCACTACCGCCCCCAGCTAACGCCTCGCTCGCAAGTAGTAATTCTCGCGCGATCGCCGGCCGCGCGTTACGCCCGCGCTGTCCATCCTCTGAACCTGGACAGCCCATGCCTCTATTTATACCCCTGCCGAGCAGACCCCAGGCGCACACCACACAGCGCAGCTGCGATTTCTCTCTCCCTGCTCACACGCCGCGCTGCTGCCCTCTTTCTCTCTGCCGCGCAGCACACGCAGCAGCACGACGTCCGCAGCTAGCTCCATCATCAACGTCCCTCGTCATCGTGTGCGCGGTAAATCCCATCGTCTCTTCATGTTAAGTCTGTTTCTGCAGTGTTAGGTTTAGAGTAGATGAAGGGTGAGCCATCTTAGAACGTTAGAATCTAAATCCAAGTGTGTTGGATTAGCTGGACAGCCGATCGATTCCGATCGAGTTCGTAGTTTGATCTAGCTCATGAGAAACTTTGAAATTCCGTAACCATGATATAGAGCTCCGTCTGAAATACTGGTTCTTGCATTAAGTTTATAATTAGATTCTCTACAACTTTCGTGTAGGAAGTTTTTCCGTCCGAGCAACTTGTTCGGACACCACTAGATTTTAACCGCGTATAGTAAAATCCATATCTTGAGTTCTACACATTGTCTCTCGACAAATTTTATATCGTTGGAATCAGTAAAATGCGCAGATCTTTTTAGACCTTTTGCATCTCAGTTTAGCACACTTTATTTTTTCGCGGTATTTTAGGACCCGCAATATCGTTCTTCGACTATGAAAGTCACTTAGACACATTCATCATGTTCCATGATCACATCTCTCCACAACATATTATCCTAGTCCATGATATTGAAATAACAATTGAGTTATTTTAGTAAAGTGTGACATGTCCTATTCTAGAATTTTATTTTGCTCTAGTGAGATGGAGATACTCCATTCCATATCACATGTGTTGAACCTTTGTTATCCATTATGATCCGCGAACCAAATCCTAACACCTATCGTGCCTAACCAATCTCAGTTAGACCGTTGACCTAAATGAAACTATTCAAATTTCAAATGAGTTATTTGAGTAATTCAATATTCAATATATCATTAGTTCATACCCAATACTATGTGTGATATGTGTGCTACTTTGATAAGTGTTTTCACACTATGTCAAGTTGCATTTTGAATTGCACTTGCGATGCTTGTAAGAATTTCTAAACACAAGCATCATTATAATTATCCATCCTTGTGTAGCAAACAACCCTTAACCACATGCCCTTGTCAACCTTTTCCCTCTAAGCAATTGACTTGGATAATATTTTCTTTCTAAATATTTGACTTAGTAAAATTGATCTATACCAAATGTATCAACAGTGATATATTTTCTTTCCAAGTATTTGAACCATCCATTCCATCTCCCAAAGCCATACCTTGCAAGCCAAACCTCATGCCACACCTTAGTACCATAGAGCGTTTTCTGATGGTTTGTCTTGATTGTATTATGTTGTTATGAATTGTGTGTTTATGTTGTGCCATCTTTTATCTTATAGTTCGTACGGAGAGCTACTTGTTTTGATTGAGAGAAGTGAACCCTCTTCAACTACCAAAAAGGCAAGTGACACACCCTCACAACTATCCCAGTTTTTATCAATGCACCGTAGAAGTTTTTGTAGTATGTCTAGGGTATGCTTTGCTTTTGTAATCCCAGTAGTTAGCTACTTCCACCTGACTATATTTTTGTCGCCATTGAATTTAGTTGATGCTTAGCTATGCTATAAAAATGTTTTAGTAGTGGTTATGGAAAAACAACTAAATTCAATGAACTACCTGGGTGGAAAGTGGCATTGCATGGGTTATGTTGAGTGGTTCCCTGGGGTCATGTCGTCGAACCTCTGAACCTCCAGGTGTATCGCACTTGTGGACGGCCACCCAGGAACAAAGAGATATTAGACAACCTTGCTCATTAGCTTACCGTACAACCACATGCTATATGGGCTCTGGCTTGACGGAGTATGTTGTGAAAACCCGGATCCTACGTGACAGATGATGTAGGGGATTGTAGGTTGGTACGGGTCCGTAGAGAAAGGTCTGGGGGATTACTTCGGAAAAGTCTCGTCCTAGTCAACATCTGTCCATTTGAGCAAAATGTGCATCATGGAAGAAGAATAGACTAGGTCATGTGGGTAAATTTGTACAACCTCTGCAGAGTGTAAATCTAAGTACTTAGCCATGTCCCTGGTTACGGACAATTTGAGCGAACTGACAAGGCACATGTTCGAAAGTCTCCTCATCCCAACTTCTTAAATAAAACTTGATGGGTGAACAGGGTTATGACAATTGGTGCAAGTGACTATCGGCTAGTAGGTCCCGTGCCATGTCTATGGTCTGAGTCTACAGGGGTAGTTCACCCAAACCAAGTTGATCATGGGTAGGAGGATTCACCGAGGCTTTACCGGTGGTTTCCAGGTTCATTGATTTCTATCAATGGTACCGCTTAATTAGTATGAAGAAAAGATTTTGTCAAATGATAGGAGAAAACTGGCTTTATGCAAATATGCCTGAGCTCTACCAGCCAAATGTACACTTAAGTGTTAGGTTGCCATTTGAGTACACTATAGTGTCATCTTCCCAATACAATTCAAATGTATTGACCATTCGTGGCTGTAACTTTTCATGTTGCAGATGTTTTGAAAGACGAGTGAGTTACGATGGTTAGGGTTACGAGTCTATCCTCAACATGCTCGCCTGTGGCACATGAAGACGAAGGACTCCATGCTATCTATGTTTATTCGTTGTGAAACTCTGATGATATGCTAGCCTTGCGCTATGCAATTTGTAATCCTTTATGTAAATTTTGGATCATACGATGTAATAAAGACCTTTGTTTCTTGGTATTACATCTTGTACTGTGTGTGCTAGCGATTGATCCAGGGACTAGCACAGATACACACAGAGATCGGCACCTTAGAAGGTGAGGTCGCTACAGCCATTTAGGTCATGTTAGAAAGGAATGCATGAAGAAACTCCATGCAAATGGATTTTTGGAGTCATTTGATTTTTGAATCGTTTGGCACTTGCAAATATTTTCTAAAGAGAATGACTAAAATACCGTTCATAGGCCAAGAGTTGAACGGGCAACTAACTTAGTGGAAACATACATGATGATGTATGTGGTTCACTGGGCATAGCTGTGTGCGGGAGATTCTTCTACTTCATAAAAACTTCCAACAATGAATTGAGTATATAATTGTGGATATATTTGATAAGAAAGAAGTTTGAAACATTTGAATGGATTCAAATAAATTTAAGCATGAAGTGGAAATCATCATAATAGAAAAGTCAAATATGTATGATTGGATCATGGTGGAAATATTTGAATTACGAGTTTTAGCGAACATCTAAGAGAGTTATGAAATTGTTCTACAACTCACATTTCTTGGAGTATCATAATGATGATGGAGTATCCGAAAAATGTATCCAAACCTTGTTGGATTAATGATGAGATAATATAAAATGACGCCATTATATTTTTTGTGGATTATGCTTTAGAGACTACCGCTTTTACACTAAATAGAGCATCATCATGATCCGTTGAAATGACACCATACGAGTTATGGCATGTGTATGAACCCTATTAGTTTTTTCTTAAATTTTGGTATGTGATACGTCTCCAACGTATCTATAATTTCTTATGTTCCATGCCACTTTATTGATGATATCTACATGTTTTATGCATACTTTATGTCATATTTATGCGTTTTGGAACTAACCTATTGACGAGATGCCGAAGTGCCAGTTGTTTTTGGTTTCAGGAATCCTAGTACGGAAATATTCTCGGAATTGGACGAAATCAACGCCCAGCATCTTAGAATCCCCGGGAGCTTCCAGAACACCCGAGCCGCAGAGAGGGACCACGGGGGCCCACACATGGTGGCGGCGCGGCCCAGGAGGGGGCGCGCCGCCCTAGTGTCGGTGGCCCCGGACCCTCCGACTCCGCCCTTTCGCCTATATAAGCTCCCTGACCTAAAACCCCAGAGACGAATAAGCCACGGTACGAGAAAGTTCCAGCCGCCGCCATCGCGAAGCCAAGATCTGGGACAGGAGTCTCTGTTCCGGCACGCCGCCGGGACGGTGCCCCGGAAGGCTTCTCCATCGACACCGCTGCCATCTCCACCGCCATCTTCATCACCGCTGCTGCTCCCATGAGGAGGGAGTAGTTCTCGATCGAGGCTCGGGGCTCGGTAGCTATGTGGTTCATCTCTCTCCTATGTACTTCAATACAATAATCTCATGAGCTGCTTTACATGATTGAGATTTATATGATGATGCTTGTAATCTAGATGTCATTATGCTAGTCAAGTGGGTTTTACTTATGTGATCTCCGGAGACTCCTTGTCCCACGTGTGTAAAGGTGACAGTGTGTGCACCGTGTGGGTCTCTTAGGCACAGAATACTTATTCACTGTTATGAATGGCGTAGTGAAGTGCTTATTTATATCTCTTTATGATTGCAATGTGTTTTGTATCACTATTTATCTATGTGCTACTCATGTGATGTTATTAAAGTAGTCTATTCCTCCTGCATGGTGTAATGGTGACAGTGTGTGCATCGTGTAGTTCTTGTCGTAGATTATGATCATAATCTCTTGTAGGTTATGGAGTTGATTATCGCTATGATAGTATTGATGTGATCTATGCCTCCTTCGTAGTGTGATGGTGACAGTGTGCATGCTATGTTAGTACTTGGTTTATTTTACAAAGATCTATTATGCTCTAAGGTTACTTAAACATGAATATCGAATGTTGTGGAGCTTGTTAACTCCGGCATTGAGGGTTCGTGTAATCCTACACAATTAGTGGTGTTCATTATCAAACAAGAGTATATGTAGCACAAAGGAAGAGAACTTATTTATTATGTGATCAATGTTGAGAGTGTCCACTAGTGAAAGTATAATCCCTAGGCCTTGTTCCTAAATACTTATCGCTGCTTGTTTACTGTTCTCTGCATGTTTACTTTGAAATATTACTACCATCAACTGCACGCCAAGCTATTTTCTGGCCGTACTACTGCTCATATTCATTCATACCACTTGTATTTCACTATCTCTTCGCCGAACTAGTGCACCTATTAGGTGTGTTGGGGACACAAGAGACTTCTTGCTTTGTGGTTGCAGGGTTGCTTGAGAGGGATATCTTTGACCTCTTCCTCCCCGAGTTCGATAAACCTTGGGTGATCCACTTAAGGAAAACTTGCTCTGTTCTACAAACCTCTGCTCTTGGAGGCCCAACAACGTCTACAAGAATAGAAGCACCCGTAGACATCAAGCTATTTTCTGGCGCCGGGGAGGAAAGGTAAAAGGTACTCACACTCCGGATCTCGGCTACTAAGCTATTTTCCTTTGTAAGTGCTCGAAGCTATTTCCTTTAGATCCTGCAATTGCATCTTTTGGTTTCTTGTTTACACTAGTTAGGCATAATGGAAAACAACAAAAATATGAGAGTTCTTTATGAACTTTATCTTGAATTAGGACATGATGTGTTTGAAGAAAGAATTAAGAAACCCATGGAACTTTATATGCATGCTAATGGGAATGTTATTACTATGAATGCTTTGAACACCATTGTTGCTAATGCTATGGAAAATTCTAAGCTTGGGGAAGCTGGTTTTGATGAGCATGATATTTTTAGTCCCCCAAGCATTGAGGAGAAAATTTAATTTGATGATACTTTGCCTCCCATTTATGATGATTATAATGATAGTAGTCTTTTGTTACCACCTGTTATGGAGGATAAATTTGATTATGATTACAATATACCTCCTATATTTGATAGCTACTTTGTTGAATTTGCTCCCACTACAATTAATAAGAATGACTATGCTTATGTTGGGAGTAGTAATTATTTTATGCATGAGACTCATGATAAGAATGCTTTAAGTGATAGTTATATTGTTGAGTTTGCTCATGATGCTACTGAAAGTTATTATGAGAGAGGAAAATATGGTCATAGAAATTTTCATGTTACTAAAATGCCTCTCTATGTGCTGAAATTTTTTAAGCTACACTTGTTTTATCTTTCTATGCTTCTTGCATTATGCTTCTTGAACTTGTTTATTTACAAGATTCCTTTTCATAGGAAGCATGTTATACTTAAATGTGTTTGGAATTTGCTTCTTGATGCTCTCTTTTGCTTCAAATACTATTTCTTGCTAGTGCATCATTAAAACTGCTGAGCCCATCTTAATGGCTATAAAGAAAGAACTTCTTGGGAGATAACCCATGTGTTTATTTTACTACAGCACTTTTTGTTTTGTCGAGTCTTGGAAGTTGTTTACTACTGTAGCAACCTCTCCTTATCATGTTTTTGTGCCAAGTAAAGTTTCTATGCTAAAGTTGATGTTATATTTGGGATCGCTGCGCAGAAACAGCATTGCTGTCTGTCACGAATTCTGGCACAAGTTTCTGTAAAAAATTCGAAAAAATCTGCAAATTTACGTGTGTGATCCTCAGATATGTACGCAACTTTCATTAGTTTTGAGTTTTTCCGTTTGAGCAAGTTAAGTGCCCCTTTCAGGTTCGTCTTTACGGACTGTTCTGTTTTTGACAGATTCTGCCTTTTATTTCGCATTGCCGCTTTTGTTAAGTTGAATGAGTTTCTTTGTTCCATTAACTTTCAGAAGTTTTGTGCAATGTCCAGAAGTGTTAAGAATGATTGTGTCACCTCTGAACATGTGAATTTTGATTATGCACTAACCCTCTAATGAGTTTGCTTGAAGTTTGGTGTGGCAGAAGTTTTCAAGGGTCAATAGAAGAGGGTGATATAATGTGATCGAGAAGAGTGAAAGGTCTGAGCTTGGGGATGCCCCGGTGATTCATCCCTGCATATTTTAAGAAGACTCAAGCATCTAAGCTTGGGGATGCCCAAGGCATCCCCTTCTTCATCGACAACTTATCAGGTTTCCTCTAGTGAAACTATATTTTTATTCAGTCACATCCTATGTACTTTACTTGGAGCGTCTGTGTGTGCTTTTATTTTTGTTTTGTTATCTTAGTTCTCTGAATAAGTTCATCCTTGTGTGGGAGAGAGACACGCTCCGCTGGTTCGTATGAACACATGTGTTTTTAGCTTTTAATGTTCATGGCGAAGGTTGAAACTGCTTCGTTAATTGTTCTATGGTTGGAAACAGAAAATGCTACATGTAGTAATTGGTAAAATGTCTTGGATAATGTGATACTTGGCAATTGTTGTGCTCATGTTTAAGCTCTTGCATCATATACTTTGCACACATTAATGAAGAAATACATAGAGCTTGCTAAAATTTGGTTTGCATAACTGGTCTCTCTAAGGTCTAGATAATTTATAGTATTGAGTTTTGAACAACAAGGAAGACGGTGTAGAGTCTTATAATGTTTACAATATGTCTTTTATGTGAGTTTTGCTGCACCGGTTCATCCTTGAGTTTGCTTCAAATAACCTTGCTAGCCTAAACCTTGTATCGAGAGGGAATACTTCTCATGCATCCAAAATCCTTGAGCCAACCACTATGCCATTTGTGTCCACCATACCTACCTACTACATGGTATTTATCCGCCATTCCAAAGTAAATTTCTTGAGTGCTACCTTTAAACAATTCAAAAGTTATTACCTCTTATTTGTGTCAATGTTTTATAGCTCATGAGGAAGTATGTGGTGTTTATCTTTCAATCTTGTTGGGCAACTTTCACCAATGGACTAGTGGCTTCATCCGCTTATCCAATAATTTTGCAAAAAGAGCTGGCAATGGGATTCCCAGTCCCAAATTAATTAACAAAAATAGACACTCCTCCATGGTATGTGATTGTTGGACGGCACCCGAAGGATTCGGTTAGCCATGGCTTGAGAAAGCAAAGGTGGGGAGGAGTGTCATCATAATAAAACTAAAATAAAAAGGCACTCCTTCATGGTATGAGATTGTTGGCAGGCACCCGAGGATTCGGTTAGCCTTGGTTTGTGAAAGAAAGGTTGGAAGGAGTGCCACCCAAAAATAAAATAAAATGGGAGCCGCTCTTTGAAGGTTTGTCTGGGGGGTTAGAGTGCCCACTACCATTCGTTGACAACAACAAACACCTCTCAAAACTTTACTTTTATACTCTCTTGATGTTTTCAAAATCAAAGCTCTAGCACAAATATAGCAATCAATGCTTCCCTCTGCGAAGGGCCATTCTTTTACTTTTTATGTTGAGTCAGTCCACCTATTTCTCTCCACCCCAAGAAGCAAACACTTGTGTGAATGTGCATTGATTCCTACATACTTGCATATTGCACTTGTTATATTACTCTACATTGACAATATCCATGAGATATACATGTTACAAGTTGAAAGCAACCGCTGAAACTTAATCTTCCTTTGTGTTGCTTCAATGCCTTTACTTTGAATTTATTGCTTTATGAGTTAACTCTTACGCAAGTATTATTGATGCTTGTCTTGAAGTACTATTCATGAAAAGTCTTTGTCATATGATTCATTTGTTTAGTCATGTCATTTACCATTGTTTTGATCGCTGCATTCATTACATGTGCTTACAATAGTATGATCAAGGTTATGATGGCATGTCACTTAAGAAATTATCATTGTTATCGTTTACCTACTCGAGGACGAGTAGGAACTAAGCTTGGGGATGATGATACGTCTCCAACGTATCTATAATTTCTTATGTTCCATGCCACTATATTGATGATATCTACATGTTTTATGCATACTTTATGTCATGTTTATGCGTTTTCCGGAACTAACCTATTGACGAGATGCCGAAGTGCCAGTTCCTGTTTTCTGCTGTTTTTGGTTTCAGAAATCCTAGTAAGGAAATATTCTCGGAATTGGACGAAATCAACGCCCAACATCTTAGAATCCCGGGAGCTTCAGAACACCCGAGCCGCCAGAGAGGGACCACAGGGGGCCCACATATGGTGGCGGCGCGGCCCAGGAGGGGGGGCGCGCCGCCCTAGTGTCTGGTGGCCCCGGACCCCTTCCGACTCCGCCCTTTCGCCTATATAAGCTCCCTGACCTAAAACCCCGAGACGAATAAGCCACAGTACGAGAAAAGTTCCAGAGCCGCCGCCATCGCGAAGCCAAGATCTAGGGGACAGGAGTCTCTGCTCCGGCACGCCGCCGGGACAGGAAGTGCCCCGGAAGGCTTCTCCATCGACACCGCTGCCATCTCCACCGCCATCTTCATCACCGCTGCTCCCATGAGGAGGGAGTAGTTCTCCATCGAGGCTCGGGGCTGTACCGGTAGCTATGTGGTTCATCTCTCTCCTATGTACTTCAATACAATAATCTCATGAGCTGCTTTACATGATTGAGATTCATATGATGATGCTTGTAATCTAGATGTCATTATGCTAGTCAAGTGGGTTTTACTTATGTGATCTCCGGAGACTCCTTGTCCCACGTGTGTAAAGGTGACAGTGTGTGCACCGTGTGGGTCTCTTAGGCTATATTTCACAGAATACTTATTCACTGTTATGAATGGCGTAGTGAAGTGCTTATTTATATCTCTTTATGATTGCAATGTGTTTTGTATCACTATTTATCTATGTGCTACTCATGTGATGTTATTAAAGTAGTCTATTCCTCCTGCATGGTGTAATGGTGACAGTGTGCGCATCGTGTAGTTCTTGTCGTAGATTATTATCATAATCTCTTGTAGGTTATGGAGTTGATTATCGCTATGATAGTATTGATGTGATCTATGCCTCCTTCGTAGTGTGATGGTGACAGTGTGCATGCTATGTTAGTACTTGGTTTATTTTGCAAAGATCTATTATGCTCTAAGGTTACTTAAACATGAATATCGAATGTTGTGGAGCTTGTTAACTCCGGCATTGAGGGTTCGTGTAATCCTACACAATTAGTGGTGTTCATTATCAAACAAGAGTATATGTAGCACAAAGGAAGAGAACTTATTTATTATGTGATCAATGTTGAGAGTGTCCACTAGTGAAAGTATAATCCCTAGGCCTTGTTCCTAAATACTTTATCGCTGCTTGTTTCTTGTTCTACTGCATGTTTACTTCTGCAATATTACTACCATCAACTGCACGCCAGCAAGCTATTTTCTGGCGCCGTACTACTGCTCATATTCATTCATACCACTTGTATTTCACTATCTCTTCGCCGAACTAGTGCACCTATTAGGTGTGTTGGGGACACAAGAGACTTCTTGCTTTGTGGTTGCAGGGTTGCTTGAGAGGGATATCTTTGACCTCTTCCTGCCTGAGTTCGATAAACCTTGGGTGATCCACTTAAGGGAAAACTTGCTGCTGTTCTACAAACCTCTGCTCTTGGAGGCCCAACACTCTACAAGAATAGAAGCACCCGTAGACATCAAGCTATTTTCTGGCCGTTGGAGGAAAGGTAAAAGGTACTCACACTGGGATCTCGGCTACTAAGCTATTTTTCGGCGCCGTTGTAAGTACTCGAAGCTATTTCCTTTAGATCCTGCAATTGCATCTTTTGGTTTCTTGTTTACACTAGTTAGGCATAATGAAAACAACAAAAATATGAGAGATCTTTATGAACTTTATCTTGAATTAGGACATGATGTGTTTGAAGAAAGAATTAAGAAACCCATGGAACTTTATATGCATGCTAATGGGAATGTTATTACTATGAATGCTTTGAACACCATTGTTGCTAATGCTATGGAAAATTCTAAGCTTGGGGAAGCTGGTTTTGATGAGCATGATATTTTTAGTCCCCCAAGCATTGAGGAGAAAATTTACTTTGATGATACTTTGCCTCCCATTTATGATGATTATAATGATAGTAGTCTTTTGTTACCACCTGTTATGGAGGATAAATTTGATTATGATTACAATATACCTCGTATATTTGATAGCTACTTTGTTGAATTTGCTCCCACTACAATTAATAAGAATGACTATGCTTATGTTGGGAGTAGTAATTATTTTATGCATGAGACTCATGATAAGAATGCTTTAAGTGATAGTTATATTGTTGAGTTTGCTCATGATGCTACTGAAAGTTATTATGAGAGAGGAAAATATGGTCATAGAAATTTTCATGTTACTAAAATGCCTCTCTATGTGCTGAATTTTTTTAAGCTACACTTGTTTTATCTTTCTATGCTTCTTGCATTATGCTTCTTGAACTTGTTTATTTACAAGATTCCTTTTCATAGGAAGCATGTTATACTTAAATGTGTTTGGAATTTGCTTCTTGATGCTCTCTTTTGCTTCAAATACTATTTCTTGCTAGTGCATCATTAAAACTGCTGAGCCCATCTTAATGGCTATAAAGAAAGAACTTCTTGGGAGATAACCCATGTGTTTATTTTACTACAGCACTTTTTGTTTTGTCGAGTCTTGGAAGTTGTTTACTACTGTAGCAACCTCTCCTTATCATGTTTTTGTGCCAAGTAAAGTTTCTATGCTAAAGTTGATGTTATATTTGGGATCGCTGCGCAGAAACAGCATTGCTGTCTGTCACGAATTCTGGCACAAGTTTCTGTAAAAAATTCGAAAAATCTGCAAATTTACGTGTGTGATCCTCAGATATGTACGCAACTTTCATTAGTTTTGAGTTTTTCCGTTTGAGCAAGTTAAGTGCCCCTTTCAGGTTCGTCTTTACGGACTGTTCTGTTTTTCACAGATTTTGCCTTTTATTTCGCATTGCCGCTTTTGTTAAGTTGAATGAGTTTCTTTGTTCCATTAACTTTCAGAAGTTTTGTGCAATGTCCAGAAGTGTTAAGAATGATTGTGTCACCTCTGAACATGTGAATTTTGATTATGCACTAACCCTCTAATGAGTTTGCTTGAAGTTTGGTGTGAGAAGTTTTCAAGGGTCAATAGAAGAGGGTGATATAATGTGATCGAGAAGAGTGAAAGGTCTAAGCTTGGGGATGCCCCGGTGGTTCATCCCTGCATATTTTAAGAAGACTCAAGCATCTAAGCTTGGGGATGCCCAAGGCATCCCTTCTTCATCGACAACTTATCAGGTTTCCTCTAGTGAAACTATATTTTTATTCAGTCACATCCTATGTACTTTACTTGGAGCGTCTGTGTGTGCTTTTATTTTTGTTTTGTTATCTTAGTTCTCTGAATAAGTTCATCCTTGTGTGGGAGAGAGACACGCTCCGCTGGTTCATATGAACACATGTGTTCTTAGCTTTTAATGTTCATGGCCAAGGTTGAAACTGCTTCGTTAATTGTTCTATGGTTGGAAACAGAAAATGCTACATGTAGTAATTGGTAAAATGTCTTGGATAATGTGATAGTTGGGAATTGTTGTGCTCATGTTTAAGCTCTTGCATCATATACTTTGCACCCATTAAATACATAGAGCTTGCTAAAATTTGGTTTGCATAATTGGTCTCACTAAGGTCTAGATAATTTCTAGTATTGAGTTTTGAACAACAAGGAAGACGGTGTAGAGTCTTATAATGTTTACAATATGTCTTTTATGTGAGTTTTGCTGCACCGGTTCATCCTTGAGTTTGCTTCAAATAACCTTGCTAGCCTAAACCTTGTATCGAGAGGGAATACTTCTCATGCATCCAAAATCCTTGAGCCAACCACTATGCCATTTGTGTCCACCATACCTACCTACTACATGGTATTTCTCCGCCATTCCAAAGTAAATTGCTTGAGTGCTACCTTTAAACAATTCAAAAGTTATTACCTCTTATTTGTGTCAATGTTTTATAGCTCATGAGGAAGTATGTGGTGTTTATCTTTCAATCTTGTTGGGCAACTTTCACCAATGGACTAGTGGCTTCATCCGCTTATCCAATAATTTTGCAAAAAGAGCTGGCAATGGGATTCCCAGTCCCAAATTAATTAACAAAAATAGACACTCCTCCATGGTATGTGATTGTTGGACGGCACCCGAAGGATTCGGTTAGCCATGGCTTGAGAAAGCAAAGGTGGGGAGGAGTGTCATCATAATAAAACTAAAATAAAAAGGCACTCCTTCATGGTATGAGATTGTTGGCAGGCACCCGAGGATTCGGTTAGCCATGGTTTATGAAAGAAAGGTTGGAAGGAGTGCCACCCAAAAATAAAATAAAATGGGAGCCGCTCTTTGAAGGTTTGTCTGGCGAGGGTTAGAGTGCCCACTACCATTCGTTGACAACAACAAACACCTCTCAAAACTTTACTTTTATACTCTCTTGATGTTTTCAAAATCAAAGCTCTAGCACAAATATAGCAATCAATGCTTCCCTCTGCGAAGGGCCATTCTTTTACTTTTTATGTTGAGTCGGTCCACCTATTTCTCTCCACCCCAAGAAGCAAACACTTGTGTGAACTATGCATTGATTCCTACATACTTGCATATTGCACTTGTTATATTACTCTACATTGAAAATATCCATGAGATATACATGTTACAAGTTGAAAGCAACCACTGAAACTTAATCTTCCTTTGTGTTGCTTCAATGCCTTTACTTTGAATTTATTGCTTTATGAGTTAACTCTTATGCAAGTCTTATTGATGCTTGTCTTGAAGTACTATTCATGAAAAGTCTTTGTCATATGATTCATTTGTTTACTCATGTCATTTACCATTGTTTTGATCGCTGCATTCATTACATGTGCTTACAATAGTATGATCAAGGTTATGATGGCATGTCACTTAAGAAATTATCATTGTTATCGTTTACCTACTCGAGGACGAGTAGGAACTAAGCTTGGGGATGCTGATACGTCTCCAACGTATCTATAATTTCTTATGTTCCATGCCACTTTATTGATGATATCACATGTTTTATGCATACTTTATGTCATATTTATGCGTTTTCCGGAACTAACCTATTGACGAGATGCCGAAGTGCCAGTTCCTGTTTTCTGCTGTTTTTGGTTGCAGAAATCCTAGTAAGGAAATATTCTCGGAATTGGATGAAATCAACGCCCAGCATCTTAGAATCCCCGGGAGCATCAGAACACCCGAGAGCCGCGAGAGAGGACCACGGGGGGCCACACATGGTGGCGGCACGGCCAGGAGGGGGCGTGCCGCCCTAGTGTCTGGTGGACCCCTTCCGACTCCGCCCTTTCGCCTATATAAGCTCCCTGACCTAAAACCCCGAGACGAATAAGCCACGGTACGAGAAAAGTTCCAGAGCCGCCGCCGTCGCGAAGCCAAGATCTGGGGGACAGGAGTCTCTGTTCCGGCACGCCGCCGGACGGGGAAGTTCCCGGAAGGCTTCTCCATTGACACCGCTGCCATCTCGACCGCCATCTTCATCACCGCTGCTGCTCCCATGAGGAGGGAGTAGTTCTCCATCGAGGCTCGGGGCTGTACCGGTAGCTATGTGGTTCATCTCTCTCCTATGTACTTCAATACAATAATCTCATGAGCTGCTTTACATGATTGAGATTCATATGATGATGCTTGTAATCTAGATGTCATTATGCTAGTCAAGTGGGTTTTACTTATGTGATCTCCGGAGACTCCTTGTCCCACGTGTGTAAAGGTGACAGTGTGTGCACCGTGTGGGTCTCTTAGGCTATATTTCAGAATACTTATTCACTGTTATGAATGGCGTAGTGAAGTGCTTATTTATATCTCTTTATGATTGCAATGTGTTTTGTATCACTATTTATCTATGTGCTACTCATGTGATGTTATTAAAGTAGTCTATTCCTCCTGCATGGTGTAATGGTGACAGTGTGTGCATCGTGTAGTTCTTGTCGTAGATTATGATCATAATCTCTTGTAGGTTATGGAGTTGATTATCGCTATGATAGTATTGATGTGATCTATGCCTCCTTCGTAGTGTGATGGTGACAGTGTGCATGCTATGTTAGTACTTGGTTTATTTTGCAAAGATCTATTATGCTCTAAGGTTACTTAAACATGAATATCGAATGTTGTGGAGCTTGTTAACTCCGGCATTGAGGGTTCGTGTAATCCTACACAATTAGTGGTGTTCATTATCAAACAAGAGTATATGTAGCACAAAAGGAAGAGAACTTATTTATTATGTGATCAATGTTGAGAGTGTCCACTACTGAAAGTATAATCCCTAGGCCTTGTTCCTAAATACTGTTATCGCTGCTTGTTTCTGTTCTACATGTTTACTTTGCAATATTACTACCATCAATTGCACGCCAGCAAGCTATTTTCTGGCGCCGTACTACTGCTCATATTCATTCATACCACTTGTATTTCACTATCTCTTCGCCGAACTAGTGCACCTATTAGGTGTGTTGGGGACACAAGAGACTTCTTGCTTTGTGGTTGCAGGGTTGCTTGAGAGGGATATCTTTGACCTCTTCCTCCCGAGTTCGATAAACCTTGGGTGATCCACTTAAGGGAAAACTTGCTGCTGTTCTACAAACCTCTGCTCTTGGGGCCCAACACTGTCTACAAGAATAGAAGCACCCGTAGACATCAGTATGCATAGCATAAGTAAATAAGTTTACAACCAAAATCGAATGAATGTCTTTGTTGGTTATTCCATATAATTGATAGGGAATTCTTTCCACTATGAAGTAAAAGACAAAAGTGTTTGTTAATGTTACTTGCTTATTTCAAAGAAATTGTTTTCTAGCGAAGTATTTGAGTGGTAGAACAATAGAACTTGATAAGGTTTATGAACCTGAGCATAATGATCAGAGTAGCGTAGCATCGGAAATGGTTCCGGAAGCGGCCACGACGATCATGGCTCTCATGACTACAAAGTGTGTTAGCCATGGAGATCGAAGTACCTATTGAACCTTGTAGGTTTGGTTTACTTTGTGATCAAATAAATGATTTGTGGACAAAGGATTGATTTTGAACAATGATAAACCAACTACATACAAAGAAGTTATGATGGGCCCTGACTTCGTTAAAATGGCTATGCGCCATTGATACGTCTCCAAAGTATCTATACTTTCTGATGTTCCATGCTTGTTTTATGACAATACCTACATGTTTTGCTCACACTTTATGTCATTTGCGTTTTCGGAACTAACCTATTAACAAGATGCCACGGTGCCAGTTCCTTTTTGTTGTTTTTGGTTCCAGAAAGGCTGTTCGGGCAATATTCTCGGAATTCGACGAAACGAAGACCCAACATCTTATTTTTCCCGGAAGACCCTAGAACACCGAAGGAGAGTCGGAGGCGGGCCAGAGGGCCACCAGACCATAAGGCGGTGCGGCCCTAGGCCTGGCCGCGCCAGCCTATGGTGAGGAGGCCCCAGGTGCCCTCCTGCGTCGCCTCTTCGCCTATAAGACCCCTTTCGACCTAAAAACGCGACACCGATTGACGAAACTCCAGAAAGACTCCAGGGGCGTCGCCGCCATCGCGAAACTCCAATTCGGGGACAAAATCTCTGTTCCGGCACGCGCCGGGACGGGAAGTGTCCCCGGAAGCCATCTCCATCAACGCCACCGCCTCCATCATGCTCCGTGAGTAGTTCCCCCATGGACTACGGGTTCTAGCTGTAGCTAGTTGGTACTCTCTCCCCCATGTCTATGTCCGGAACCCGAGGCCCCAGAGTGATAGCAACTGGGATAACTGGAGGGGAAGGCTTAGATGTGAGGATCACATGTTTTCACCAAGTGTTAATGGTTTGCTCCGGTGCTCTATTAAAAGGAGTACCTTAATTACCAGTAGTTTCCCTTGAGGCCCGGCTGCCACCGGCTGGTAGGACAAAAGATGTTGTACAAGTTTCTCATTGCGAGCACGTATGACTATATATGGAAAGCATGCCTACATGATTAATAGACTTGATGTTCTGTCTTAATGCTATTTCAATCCTATCAATTGCCCAACTGTAATTTGTTCACCCAACACTTGTTATTGGAGAGTTACCACTAGTGTAGATAGCTAGGAACCCCGATCCATCTTTCATCATCATATACTTGTTCTATATGTCATTGGAAGTAGTATCAACTATTTTCTGGTGCCATTGCTCTCATATTACTGCTCTGCTTCTTGTGTTACGACTCTGCTCTCATATTGCTTTCACATCACCCTACTAGTGTTTTTCAGTGCAGCTGAATTGACAACTCAGTTGTTAAGGCTTATAAGTATTCTTTACCTTCCCTTGTGTCGAATCAATAAATATGGGTTTTACTTCCCTCGAAGACTGTTGCGATCCCCTATACTTGTGGGTCATCAAGACTATTTTCTGGCGTTGTTGCCGGGGAGGCATAGCTCTACTCATAAGTTCACCTGGGGAGTACACTCTACCTCTCTCTCTGCTTTTATTTTATTTTATCTTGCTAGTTTATTTTTGTCTAGTTTATTTGTGCTTAGTTTATTTCTGTCTAGTTTTATTTTGCTTAGTTTACTTTTGCTTAGTTTCTTTTTGTCTTGTTTTATTTTCTCATATACCCAAAAATCCATAAAAATTTGAAAAACCTAAAAATTAAAAACTGCTATTATGGGAGAACCTACAACCTATTTGGAGCTTATAGAATTATATAATAATTATAGAGAATCGAGAAAGGGTAAAGTTATGAGTGCTGTGATAGAAAAATTAAATACAATTGCTAAAATCTTGCTTAAACGCCATGATATAAACTGTTGCTCTAAACAGGATACTAAACATCTTAAATTTCAATGTGGCTTTAGTGAGGAAGTTTTAATTATGAATTATAACTGGAATAACTATATTCATCTTGGGTTCGAAGAAGTAGAACAATTTGTTTTGTTTATGGGAGCTTCTGAAATAGAATCCTTCATGTCTAAAAATTATGAAACTTGTGCTGTTTGTAAGGACCTTAAAGATTATGTCTCTTCTATCCTTAATTTTTGCATAGAAAGCTACAGTGATAATCCTTATATCATCTCTACTAATAAAAGCCCCAGAGGGGCTGATCCGGACACTCTGGGACGTACGATCACTTCATCCAACGCACCACATCCTCTCAATGTTTGATGGAGCGGAACACCCATTCCACGCACGCACAAAACGCACAGAGTCTGTTTTCCAATCGGTACAACCCACGAACGCCATGTCTAACAAAAAATAACCACTCAGCCAACCGTCCCCATCGCAACCAGGCAGCGCTCCTGCTCGCCGCAGCTCCTGCTCGCCGCAGCGCTCCCGCTCGCCGCCGCAGCTCCCGCTCGCCGCCGCAGCGCTCCCGCTCGCCAGCGACAACGACCGCCGCCGCACCACCCCCGCTCGCCAGCGACCACGATCGCCGCAGCAGCTCTCCCGCTCGACGCCGCAGCTCTCCCGCTCGCCAGCGACCACGATCGCCGCAGCAGCTCTCCCGCTCGACGCCGCAGCTCTCCCGCTCGCCAGCGACCACGATCGCCGCCGCAGCTCTCCCGCTCGCCAGCGACCACGATCGCCGCAACAGCTCTCCCGCTCGCCGCCGCACCTCTCCTGCTCGCCAGCAACCACGCTCGCCGCCGGAGACACTCCCACACGCCGATCGCCGTCGGAACAACATTCTGCTGCACACACCTGCAATTTTTTTAGGTCAGATAACTTGAAATCTCCCTCAATGCATGTATCTACAACTTCATTCTTTCACAATAAATTTCCTAGCTTTGTATACCTGTTAACCATGAATGCATGTATCTACAACTCCCTCAATGCATGTATCAATGTTCAGATTAGTTTTCAGAACTAAGTGCTCTCGGTCAATATTGTCGTACTAACAATTCAGAGTCAGGAACCACCTTCAGTAGATTTGTGGAGAAGCATTAACACTATCTGAACATGGATTACTATGTCAAAATAACTCCAAACACATCTAGGCCATAAGCTTAGGATGAGGATGCAAAATAGCCAAACACAGCTCAAATACTATGCTACCAAACGCAGCCTTACTGATTAGTTCATCCTATGTGATGAAAAGGCATCAGAGTACAGAAAAATGCAGAATTCACATTCGTATTTTAGCGAACTGCGAATATCACAAGTTTTATCATGCATTTTTCACAATGTATATTTCATAGTGATTTGTCCTATCCCTGCTACAATTTCATACAAATATCATGAAACCATTGTGTACTTTTTTTAACGCAAACCAGGACTGCACGAACTGATTACCTCAGATCAAATATTACCTCCTGAAACCAGAAAGGCCACATGGAATCTTTCTTATTTTCTACACTGCAATGTATGGGAAAGACACATTGTGTCAGGTTCCAATATAAGTAAAAGGTAAAAAGATACTTCTGAGCATATCAAATGAGTGATTCCTTTTTAGATGAAAACTTAACGTTGCATTACATCCAAAGCCTTCTTTCATTAAAATTGGACAGCATGGTACATAACTGTGTACCACGCCCAAATCCATTCATCTAAGCAGTAGTTTAAAAAATGTGGGAGTGCAAATAAAGACAGGCACATAGCATATGGAGGTGCACGGTTAGCATGCAAACATTACCAGAAACTATGAACCACATGACCATAAGGGGAAGAAGGACATCAGGGCTTCTTCTGGAGGTCCATGGCCTTGTCGAGGCCAGGCTCGCGGTGATAAAGCTTTTTCTTCGGACGGCGTCCATGACCAGCAGAGAACAAGGACATAGCCTCTCAGTTGTGTCAACGGTGGAATTCCGCGAATGGAAGATAAATGCTCAGCCAACCTTATACTCATCATGTATGTCTGACAGTCTGTGCAGGCACCACAGGTCCAAGCATTCAGAAGCCCAGGATAAAGAGGTACAAACATGGACTCCAAATTCTGCATTGAAAACACAGAAATACGATTAGCCATTTTAAACAACCTAGACTTTGCGGCTAAGGAATCAAATTGATAATAATTAAGTGTTGTCAAAGCCTGTGTACCAACAATTCTCATTGCAGATCAACAGTTCACCACAATACTCTGGAAAGTCAATTCCGAGCCATGATTCGGTCCGGAAACTACACGCCAGAAACTAATCACACGAGACTATATTACAGATGTAAAATGGTCAACTGATAACGTTCCAGCATGGGTATTAAAGAGAGTCAAAATTTATTTGGAACATGATATGGTTAGTCTCAGTTTCATACAAATTACTATGAATTCAATTGAGGACGACTCCTTGTCTATAGGTGACCGAAACTAATAATAATCATATTTTCCAGGTATTTCTTCCAGTAAACCTAGGGGATGTTCATTGGTACCTAGCAGTTATAAATGTCAGAAAACGATGTATCCAAGTGCTCGACTCGCTAGGCACAAGAATGCATCGCGAGGACCTCGATGCTATGGTTAGTGATTAGTCCCATTAGCCCATCTTTCTATAAGCCAATTTTCTGTTATTCTTTGTTTCTGATGCTAATACTTTGCCATTTATTTGCAACAGCTGCAAGGATTGGAAAATGTATTCACATTTGCCTCGCGTCACATGGAACTAAAATCTGACAAGTGGAATGACCAAAACGTCACAACATGGCCTAGGGAAGAGTGCATTAAGAGCAGCCTGCAGACAGATGGGTACACCTCCTCACTCAACGCAATCGAAACTAAGTTTTTATTGTGTTATTTGTTTTGATGTCCATCGAGTTATTTTTGTTAGAGACAAGCCAGTCTCTTTAAACCAAGATTCTCTTACTTAACCGACCATAGGAAGTCTAAACAAAATCTATGAAGGCGTGCAATTTGTTATGGAAAATAACCTATAAGTTACCAATCAAATTTCCACAAGAAAAGCGTTTGTGATGGTTAATTGTCACTTCTACAAAGTTTAACAATAATTCTGAAGGGCTCCTGCTATCTTCACAAGTGGGTACTGCGTTATTTGATTTACTGCAGTCAATGTCGAGAGTGTGTTTACCTTAGCTCGAGAGGAGTAGCAGCTAAATTCATAACCACAACAGTCACATAATTGTTGCGAGCCCCCAACACTGCTACAGCAATTCCACCGGTAACAATAGTGGTCACTGCAAACATGAAAGGAATATTATGAAAAGACTAGCAACAGCATTAAAACACGGATAACTGAGTGTCAGACGGTGCACTAATCGCAAACAAGCTTACTGTAGTGTATAATATTTGGTGCATTATATACAACAAAATGACCTTGAAATCGTGAAATACATACATGTTGCGCTGTATCCTCATGATCTAGATGACACAAACAGGGTCAGTGTTTCCCTCATGACCTAGCATAAGAATTGTAGAAAATAAGTTCCATGTTAGTTGTGTGGTTGCACACCCTTGTAAAGAACCACAACAGCTTCGCAATTAGAACAACCTTATATACTCGACAAGGATATCATTATCTTCCATTGTGTCATATTCCCATCCGACAAATATTGCCATTTTCATCTTCCACAATCAGTACCTCCTCAAATTATTCACAAAAAAAGTACCTCCTCAATTTTTGCCATCCGACAAATCATCAACATTTAAAATGGTGACATCGGACATGAATAAAGCTGCACCCTATGATGCATAATTGTAGTGTAAGAGGCAGATCAAGCGTAACAGGTAATACCAATATAGAAACAGAAAGCACAACTTATCCATGGCATGAAATATGTCTAACAGGTAATACCAATAGAAGCAATGATGTATGTAGCCAATAACGTTCCTATTGACAACAGGATGATAAAAAAGCACAGTATACCCTTTAAGCTAACCATACTAAAAGATATACCTTGCATGTGGTTGACAACCTAAATGTAAGTGGCAGATATAGAACATGCAGTTTTAAAAAGTCGAATGAGAGCAGTAGGTAAAGGTTATATATTTGATTGCAATACAACTTAAGGGATATTAATTTGGCTTGATTGAAAACCAACTTTTCAGATAATTCGGTGCTGGCTAAAATGTTTAGGAAACAAACAAATTAAACCATGATGATACATACCCATGAAAACTTGGAGAAACAAGAGTAAAGAAAATCTATGTGACTTCATCAACAAAATCTACATAAATCAAAAATTTCTGAACCTACATGAAGCAATGGAAAATCTACAACTACGGTATATGAATCAAAACAAATGCTATCGATCGATCGGCCGAACCAGCATATAACCTCACTTGTCTCTGGATAATACTTGTACCAATTCCCAAGCTACACTAGCTGAAAAGGGTTATACCAATAGGAAAGATAAGCAAATTACATGCACATATCATCTCTTCCTCGATTTTATCAAACTTGATAGCTAGCCTATGGCGCTTAGAATTAAAGGTGCGGAGCAGTGGCATCGGACATCAATGAATCAAGCAGAAACGAGATAGGGGGAGTGGGGTTACCAGTCACGGGCGAGGTGGGAATGGACCAGGAGCATGCCGTACTTGGAGCTGAAGGGCAACCCTCGCAGGTGTCCCGCGAGAGGAGGAGGCCGTTCGGTGCGGACCCATCCAGCCCGCGTGTGGTGGCCGCGGCCGCGCGCCCCTCTCCGTCGGCGGCTCGGAGCCTAGCACTGGCTAGGGAGTGGAGGGAAAGAGGGTGGTCGTGGCGGCAGTGGCAGGACCAGCCATGGAGGCGAAGCGCGAGCCGCCGATCTTGCTTGGAACAGTGGCGTGTCGGCACCGTGGCGGCGCGGAGGCTCCAGGCGATGCCAAGCGGCAGACGGCGCCAACATCGGTCCAGCCATGGAGGGGATTCGCGTCAGCTGGAGGCCGATTTGGAGGCGTCGGTCAAAGGGGGGAGAGGGGGGAGAGCTGGAACCGGCTAACGCAGGGAGGAGGGACAGCGACGCATGGTTTCCGGTCATGGAGCGGGGAGGATTTGGTCGCCGGCGAGTACTGAGATTTGGCCGGTCATGGAGCGGGAGGGAAGAGAGTGAGTGGGGATCTTCTTTTTTCCTTTTTTTTATAATACTTGATGTTACAGTTGGGAGTCGCCCGCGTTTGTCTCGAGCCTGTCAGCCTTTGGTCGTGGACAGCCTTTTCCCAGTCATAGCCTTCTCACATTTTCTTTTACGATTGATGATTTTGAATATTTTTTTGCAAAAAATGATTGTCCTTGTTGAATATATATTAAACTTTGTGTCATCAAAAATATGTGTGGTCTATGGATGTTAAATTTCATGGAATATTTCACGGGGGATATTTTATCCGACATTCCTGAGCAGGTATATTTGCTCCATATCGTGATACTTATTCTAGGTTGTATCATTATTACTTCAAAACTAAGTTTAGTTATTGCTTGATTAATAGGTCAATATGACAGATTTTAGAAACAAACTGGCAGTCATTTTGGTGGATTCACATTTGAATGATGATAATATAAGGAATCGAGACTTGAAAGATGATGAAGACCAAACATTTGATCCCACTAATTGTGTTATTGTGGATGGACCCCCTAGAAACATCAAAACATCGAAACTAGCATCTGAAATTGGATTCATCTCACAGTCATTGCTTCTGTCGCCATCTGTCAATCCAACCGACGAGGAATTAATAGATGAACTTTGCCTATACATCAGCACAGTTGATGATATCCCTTCACTAGAGTAAGCAACATTTTTTTTATTTCATTGTATTGTTCTAATAAATTGTGATAGCATATTTATAATTGTAATTGATATAATTCTAATTTCACAGGACCGAATGGGTTAAAAGTTCAAGTCCTTATCCTATTAGTCTTAATTTAAGACAAATAAGTAACATACTAAAAATGAATGAAAATATGGACGTTAGTTGCTTCAATATGGCTGTACGAGTACTGGCGTGGCTCATTCGTAACACTCACTTCTCATGGTTGGGCAGGATATACATTTAAAGTAGCTCTTTAAGAAAACTCGCTAAATAATACAATTTGAAATAAAATTATTTTATTATAGATTGTAATATCACTGATCACTTATTCTGCATATGTTGGATGGTTTTGAATCGCTGGTAGTACATATTTTGAAGTGTGAAAGGAATGAAGCTATAAACAATATATATATCCCTGTCAACGAACGAAGCATTATTGATTACATAAATAGGTGGACCTTTAAAAAGAATCATAAAAAGAGAATAATAATGCTTGGTTGTTGATTTTACTATTTTTCATTAAATTAATTTATAATTTTTTTTGTGCATTACGGATTTTAAGTGATGAGATGTCGGATCGTGGGTATGTTTACATTGCTAGGTCATCGGAACTATTTAAGTGGCGTTGGTAAAAATGCACGCTAAAAGAGAAGTAAGATTTACAAGGCATATTTGTATTGTAGATTTTTAAGACGTGCGTTAAGTGATGAGATGTCGGATCGTGGGTATGTTTACATTGCTAGGTCATCGGAACTATTTAAGTGGCGTTGGTAAAAATGCACGCTGAAAGAGAAGTAAGATTTACAAGGCATATTTGTATTGTAGATTTTTAAGACGTGCGTTGCACGTGCACCTTTACTAGTTGATTATAAAGAGAGACTCATTAATGCACAAGAATGCACTCACAATTTGCAGGAACCAGTGGAAGAAGAAATTGATGAACCTGAAAGCTCATTGGATGAAAAAGAGGAGGAAATTGATGAACCTGAAAGCTCATTGGATGAAAAAGAAGAGGAGAGTGATGAACAAAAGGAGGAAGAATGGATTAGCTACCCATGCCAACCTTCTAATGAGAGTAACTCTTTATCTCTTACACTATTTGATTGTCCTCCATGCTTACCGAAAGAGGATGAATGTATGTTCCTATGGATTCTCTTGAAATATTCCCTATGAGTAAAACTTGTGAGAATAATTATGCTACTGTCTATGATAATCCATGCTACTTTGATAAATTTTATAATAATGCTTTGTTTGTGCCTGATGTCGAAATGCATGGTACTAAAGAGTTTTGCTTAGCAAATGTTTATGATAAATCTCTAGATGATGGTCCTATGTTACTTGATAATATTAATTGTACTACTAATGAAAATGGGATTGGAGAGTTTTTGACTTTATCTATGAGTCCCATATCTTTTGAGATTGATCAATCATCTTGTTATAATATTGATAAAAGTGGGTTTGAAAGTTTTAATCCTATTATTTCTGAGCTTGATAAAAATTATGTGTTTGTGAATCATGAAAAGCATGCTTTATGTGTTAGTTATATTGTTGAGTTTATCCATGAAGCTACTGAAAATTATTATGAGAGAGGAAAATATGGTTGTAGAAATTTGAATGGTACTAAAACACCTCTCTTTATGCTGAAAATTTTGAAGTTACTCTTGTTTTATCTTCTTATGCTTGTCACTTTGTTCTTCATGAATTTATTTTTGTACAAGATTCCTATGCATAGGAAGTGGGTTATACTTAAATGTGTTTTGAACTTGCTTTTTGATATACTCTTTTGCTTCAATTCTCACCCTTATGTGAGCATCATTAAAATTGCTGAGCCCATCTTAATGGCTATAAAGAAAGCACTTCTTGAGAGATAACCCATGTGTTTATTTTGCTACTGTTTTGTTGTGTCTTAGAAGTTTTTACTACTGTAGCAACCTCTCCTTATCTTTATTTTATTGCATTGTTGTGCCAAGTGAAGTCTCTAATAGAAGGTTGATACTAGATTTGGATTTCTGCGCAGAAACAGATTTCTATCTGTCACGAATTTTAGTAGATCTCTCTGTAGGAAACTCAGAAAAATCTGCCAATTTACATGCGTGATCCTCAGATATGTACGCAACTTTCATTAGTTTTAAGTTTTCTGATTTGAGCAACGGAAGTACCTCGTAAAAAATCGTGTTTACTGGCTGTTCTGTTTTGGAAGATTCTGTCTCTGTTTTTTGCATTGTCTCTTGTGGACTTTAAGTGAGGCTTTCTAGACGTGGAGAGCTGTAGCTAATGTTTTATTGAGTTCTTGCAATGTGTCACTACAGGACTAAAGTGGATTAAAGTTTTTGAGTACTAACCCCTCTAATGAAGTTTATGAGAAGTTTGGTGTGAAGGAAGTTTTCAAGGGTCAAGAGAGGGGGATGATATATGATCAAGAAGGGTGAAAAGTCTAAGCTTGGGGATGCCCCGTGGTTCATCCCTGCATATTTCAAGGAGACTCAAGCGTCTAAGCTTGGGGATGCCCAAGGCATCCCCTTCATCAACTTATCAGGTTTCTTCTTGAAACTATATTTTTATTCGGTCACATCATATGTGCTTTACTTGGAGCGTCTTTATTTTTGTTTGTGTTTGAATAAATTCGGATCCTGGCAATCCTTGTGTGGGAGAGAGACACGCTCCGCTTTTTCATATGAACACTGGTGTTCTTCGTTTTATTTTTAATGTTCATGGCGGAGTTGAAAACCGCTGCACTTATGTTTATTTGGTTGGAAACAGAAAATGCTTCATATTGTCTTGGATAATTTGATACTTGGCAATTGTTTTGAGTTCTCAAGTAGATCATGTTTCTCTTGCATCATGTAGTTTAAACCTATTAGTGGAGAAATATCGTAGAGCTTGTTCAAATTGGTTTGCATGATTGGTCTCTCTAAGGTCTAGATATTTTCTAGTAAAAGTGTTTGAGCAACAAGGAAGGCAGTATAGAGTTTTATAATGCTTGCAATATGTTCTTATGTAAGTTTTGTTGTACCGGTTGATACTTGTGTTTGCTTCAAACAACCTTGCTAGCCAAAGCCTTGTACTGAGAGGAAATGCTTCTCGTGCATCCAAAACCTTGAGCCAAAACCTATGCCATTTGTGTCCACCATATCTACCTACTATGTGGTCTTTCCTGCCATTCCAAGTAAATACTTCATGTGCTACCTTTAAACAATTCAAAAGCTATCATCTCTTATTTGTGTCAATGTTTTATAACTCATGAGGAAGTATGTGGTGTTTTATCTTTCGATTCTTGTCATTTGCTTTTGACAGACTTTCACAATGGACTAGTGGCTTCATTCGCTTATCCAATAATTTTGCAAAAAGAGCTGGCAATGGGGTTCCCAGCCCCAATTAATTAACTTTCATTAATAATTCTCTTCACGTGTTTTGCCCTGATCTATCAGTAAGCAACTTAATTTTGCAAATAGACACTCCTCCATGGTATGTGAAATGTTGGAAGGCACCCGAGGATTCGGTTAGCCATGGCTTGTGTAAGCAAAGGTTTGGGGAGTGTCATCTAATAAATAAAACTAAAGTACATGTGTAAACAAAAGAGAAGAGGGATGATCTACCTTCTGGTAGAGATAACGTCCTTCATGGGAGCCGCTCTTGAAAGTCCGGTTGATGAGGTAGTTAGAGTGCCCACTATCATTCGTTGACAACAACAAACACCTCTCAAAACTTTACTTTTATGCTCTCTATATGATTTCATAACTTAAAAGCTCTAGCACATGATTTAATCCCTGCTTCCCTCGAAGGGCCTTTCTTCTACTTTTATGTTGAGTCTTACCTACTTCCTTCCATCTTAGAAGCAAACACTTGTGTCAACTGTGCATTGATTCTTACATACTTGCTTATTTGCATTCATCATATTACTTTGTGTTGACAATTATCCATGATATATGCATGTTGAAGTTGAAAGCAACTGCTGAAACTTATATCTTCCTTTGTGTTGCTTCGATGCCTTTACTTTGAATTTATTGCTTTATGAGTTAACTCTTATGCAAGACTTTTGATGCTTGTCTTGAAAGTACTATTCATGAAAAGTTTTGCTATATGTTATCTATTTGTTAGCAACTATAGATCATTGCCTTGAGTCACTTCGTTCATCTCATATGCCTTGCAATAGTATGATTAAGATTATGTTGGTAGCATGTCACTTCAGAAATTATTCTTTTTATCGTTTACCTACTCGAGGGCGAGCAGGAACTAACCCATGGGATGCTTGATACGTCTCCAACGTATCTGTAATTTCTGATGTTCCATGCTTGTTTTATGACAATACCTACACGTTTTGCTCACACTTTATAATGTTTTTATGCGTTTTCCGGAACTAACCTATTAACAAGATGCCACAAAGCAGTTCCTGTTTTCTCGTTGTTTTTGGTTCCGAAAGGCTATTCGGGCAATAATTCTCGAAACGAAGACCCAGCATCTTATTTTTCCCGGAAGACCCCAGAACAGAAGGAGACTCGGAGGCGGGCCGAGGGCCACCGACCATAAGGCGGCGCGGCCCCAGGCCTGGCCGCGCCAGCCTATGGTGAGGAGGCCCTGTGCCCTCCTACGTCGCCTCTTCGCCTATAAGACCCCTTTCGACCTAAAACGCGATACCGATTGACGAGACTCGAAAGACTCCAGGGCCCGCCGCCATCGCGAAACTACCATTCGGGAGACAGACTCTTATTCCGGCACGCCGGGACGGGGGAAGTGCCCCGGAAGCCATCTCCATCAACGCCACCGCCTCCATCATGCTCCGTGAGTAGTTCCCCCATGGACTACGGGTTCTAGCTGTAGCTAGTTGGTACTCTCTCCCCCATGTACTTCAATACAATGATCTCATGAGCTGCCTTACATGATTGAGATTCATCTGATGTAATCGGTGTTGTGTTTGTTGGGATCCGATGGATTGTTACATTATGATTAGTCTATCTATAAAGTTTGTGAAGTTATTGTTTGCAATCTTGTTATGCTTAATGCTTGTCACTAGGGCCTGAGTGGCATGATCTTAGATTTAAGCTCTATACTTATTGCTTAGATTGTATCTACAAGTTGTTTGCACATGTCTATGTCCGGAACCCGAGGCCCCAGAGTGACAGCAACTGGGATAACTGGAGGGGAAGGCTTAGATGTGAGGATCACATGTTTTCACCAAGTGTTAATGCTTTGCTCCGGTGCTCTATTAAAAGGAGTACCTTAATTACCAGTAGTTTCCCTTGAGGCCCGGCTGCCACCGGCTGGTAGGACAAAAGATGTTGTACAAGTTTCTCATTGCGAGCACGTATGACTATATATGGAAAGCATGCCTACATGATTAATAGACTTAATGTTCTGTCTTAATGCTATTTCAATCCTATCAATTGCCCAACTGTAATTTGTTCACCCAACACTTGTTATTGGAGAGTTACCACTAGTGTAGATAGCTGGGAACCCCGGTCCATCTTTCATAATCATATACTTGTTCTATATGTCATGGGAAGTAGTATCAACTATTTTCTGGTGCCATTGCTCTCATATTACTGCATCACTGCTGTTATGTTACTGTTTCATATTATCGCTGCTTTCACATCACCCCTGCTAGTGTTTTCCAAGGTGCAGCTGAATTGACAACTCAGTTGCTAAGGCTTATAAGTATTCTTTACCTCCCTTGTGTCGAATCAATAAATTTGGGTTTTACTTCCCTGACTGTTACGATCCCCTATACTTGTGGGTCATCAGCCATGAAATCCAAGATAGGTGAATACTTTTGAAAGTAAATGAATCTATGAAATTGATGGACTTGGATGAAATATCCTTAAATAAGCACGACTTGTCGAAAAGTTGTTTATGACAAAGTTCAAAGAGTTGACTACGATAAGATTAGATCTTCCGTAGCAATGCTTATAGTCTATGTGGATTATTCTAGTAATCGCTACATATTTCTTTTATGAGATATGCTAGTAGGATGGCAAAATATATTACTTAAAAGAATTGTGTATTAAAGGTGTATACAAGATACAACCAAGAGTTTTGCTAGTCCGTAGAATACTAGATAGAAATACGAACTTCAATTGGATGAAGTGAGTATTGGAGTTGGAATCTTCACCGGATGAAATAGTCAAAGAGTTTTTGATTTCATCAGAAACGATGAAGATGCTTGCATTTGCAAGAAATTAAGTGGGAGCGCTGAGACATATTTGTAATACTTTATGTAGCTGACATATCATTGATTATAAATAGTGTAATTATATAATTGATTAAAAGGTTTCATTGAGAATTAGCTTCAATGAAAGGATATGGACTGAAACATATTTAGTGTCAAGATCTACGAAGATAGATTGAAACACATAATAAGTTTAAGTTAAAGTACATAGAATGAATATTGAAGTAGTTCAATATAAAGAAGGTGTTCTTTTCATGTGAAGGATTAACAAGACTTGAGTGTATATGACACTCAATGAGTTAAAACACATGAGTGATTATAGATCACATATAATATGTACATAATCAAATGTCCTATGCTCTAAAGTGTTATGAGCATATACCAGAATGATTCATGTGATGATCATTGGACGACAGTAAGAATATCCTTGAGTACTTTAGAAGAACCAAGGATATATATATATTTTTGTATGGGGTAATGACAAACAAATCGCTGTAAAGTGTTGCACCGATATTAGTTTGGTCACATATAAAAATGAATTTCAAATCTCAATTAGGCTAAGTATTGTTTAAAAGGTAGCACAATGCTAGATTTAGAAGAGTTCTAAATATTCTGACGGATTCTACAAGCGAAGGCAGAGTATGTCATTGTTTTGACAATGACTAAGGATGTTAAGTCGAAAAGTTCTTTGAGAACTTGGTGTAGTTCCGATAGTGTCAAACTTTGAAGCTATATTGTGTGTGACAATATTAGTGACATATTTCAGACAGTGGAATTACGGTTCCACCAGAGGACTAAGCATATATGCCGACTCATTTGGAAAATGAGTGATGCGTTGAGACACAAATGAATTGCAAAGTACATACGTTTCTGAGCGTGTCAGATCCGTTGACTAAAACCTCTCCCGTGAGCAAAACATGACAAAACACCAGAAGGCCAAGGTGTTATATCTTTACAAATGTAAACTAGATTATTGACTCTAGTGCAAGTGGGAGACTGTTCACTACAAGAAAAGTTGCCATGGCCGACGAAGTTGAAGTCGCGCCGTTGTTGCTGGTGCACCATGGCCGACGATTTTTGGTCCCTCCGTGGTTCATGTCAAAACTTTTTTTTTTCTCGTTTTTGAGGCCACCTAGCCCGACGAAAGCGGCCAAAACGTCGCGTATGGTGGCCCGGGACGTGGTGCATCGCGAATTCTCGGGTTCGCCGGCCGAGTCAACGCAAATCCGCACCGCCCAGGGATGTAGGGCCCACATGGCAGCCTCTCTAGCATTGTTTTTTTCTCGATCGCCATCTCGTTCAACGCTCTCCGATCGAGCCATTTACGATGCAGGATCATGGGTCCCGCTTGTCATCCTCTATGAACCAAATTTCTTTCTTTTCTTGGATTTTTTGACCCCCTGATTTCTGGCTACTTCCTTTTTCTTTTGATCCTGTGCCGCCTTGGGAACGTTGAGACCGCTGCAGCTAAATGGGACCCGCATGTCATCCTCTATGAGCTATCAACTTTCTTTTCTTGGAGTTATTTTTGGCACCTCATATTTGGTCACTTGCCTTTTTCTTTCGATCCCCGCCGCCTCTCAAACGGTGATACCGCTGATGCTAAATGGGACCCGCATGTCATCCTCTATGTACTATAAAACTTTCTTTTCTTGGATTATTTTTGGCACCTCATATTTGGTCACTTGCCTTTTTCTTTCGATCCTCTGCCGCCTCTCAAACGGTGATACCGCTGCTGCTAAATGGGACCCGCATGTCATCCTCTACGTACTATAAAACTTTCTTTGCTTGGATTTTTTTGGCACATCATATTTGGTCACTTGACTTTTTCTTTCGATCCCCTGCTGCCTCTCAAACGGTGATACCGCTGCTGCTAAATGGGACCCGCATGTCATCCTCTACGTACTATAAAACTTTCTTTTCTTGGATTATTTTTGGCTCCTGATATTTCGTTACTTGCCTTTTTCTTTCGATCCCCTGCCGCCTCTCAAACGGTGATACCGCTGCTGCTAAATGGGACCCGCATGTCATCCTCTATGTACTATAAAACTTTCTTTTCTTGGATTTTTTGGCACCTCATATTTGGTCACTTGACTTTTTCTTTCGATCCCCGCCGCTCAAACTGTGATACCGCTGCTGCTAAATGGGACCCGCATGTCATCCTCTACGTACTATAAAACTTTCTTTTCTTGAATTATTTTGGCTCCTGATATTTCGTTACTTGCATTTTTCTTTCGATCCCCGCCGCCTCTCAAACGGTGATACCGCTGCAAATGGGACCCGCATGTCATCCTCTATGTACTATAAAACTTTCTTTTCTTGGATTTTTTTGGCACCTCATATTTGGTCACTTGCCTTTTTTTTTCGATCCCCTGCCGCCTCTCAAACGGTGATACCGCTGCTGCTAAATGGGACCCGCGTGTCATCCTCTATGTACAATCAAGTTTCTTTTCTTGAATTATTTTGGCTCCTGATATTTGGTCACTTGCCTTTTTCTTTCGATCTCATGCCATGTTTGAAAAGTTGAGGAACCTGCAGCTCATGGGACCCGCATTTTTGGCTATTTCCTTTTTCATTTGATCCCCTGCCGCCTTGGAAACGTTGAGTAAGCTGTTGACTCATGGGACCCGCATGTCATCCTCTATGTATGTCAACTTTCTTTTTCTTTTGATAGCAAGCCGCATTTGAAACGTTGAGACCGCTGTTGCTAAAAGGGACCCGCATGTCATCCTCTATGTACAATAAAGTTCCTTTTCATGGATTATCTTTGGCTCCTGATATTTTGTCACTTGCCTTTTCTTTCGATCTCATGCCGCCTTTGAAACATTGAGTAAGCTGCTGGCTCATGGGTCCCGCATGTCATCCTCTACGAACAATAAAAGTTTCCTTTCTTGGAGTTATTTTTGACCCCTAATTTCGGCTATTTGCCTTTTTCTTTTGATCTCCGCCCCCTTTGAAACGATGAGGACGCTGTTGGCAGGTCGGTCCCACAAGTCATCCTCTATGAACAATAAAAGTTTCCTTTGATGGATTTTTTGAACCCCTAATTAATTTCTGGATATTTCCTTTTTTTTCTTTGATCCCCCGCCGCCTTGGAATCGTTGAGGATGCTGCTGCCTCATGGGTCCCGCATGTCATCCTCTCGTAAATGTTTCTTTTCTTGGATATTGTTTACCAAATGATTTTTGGCTTTTTTTCTTTCAATATCCTGCCGCCTTTAAAACGTTGAGGACGCTGCTGGCTCACGGGTCCCACATGTCAGCCTCTATGAACAATAAACGCAGAGGATGCTGCTGCCTCATGGGTCCCGCATGACATCCTCTCGGAACGAAAATGTTTCTTTTCTTGGATTTTTTACCAACAAATTTTTGGTTTATTTTTTCTTTCCATCCCCTGCCGCCTTTAAAACGACGCTGCGGCTCATGGGTCCCCGATGTCAGCCTCCCCGTACAAGAAACATGTGATATCTTGATTATTTTGCGGACAATAAACAGTGTATTGCGCTCTGAGCTATTTCAACGGATAAATTAAATCTTTATTTTTACATAAACAAATTTATATGCTGAATCTCCTTGTTTTTTGTTTTTGCGAAGCATAGGACTTTCCTGTTTTTTTTAGAAAAACGAACTATCCTGTTTTGGAGTGGGCTGAAATTGAGTCAAACCCAGCAGGATAGTTCGAATGCCCAGATGTCCACATGCAGCCCAATTGAAATCGTTCTTTTTTGGATTATTTTCACCCTGATTTCTGGCTACTTCATTTTTCTTTTGGTCCTCTGCCGCCTTGGAAACGTTGAGACCGTTGCTGCAAAATGGGACCCGCATGTCATCCTCTATGTACAGAAAATTTCTTTTCTTAGATTATTTTTGGCTCCCGATATTTGGTCACTTGCCTTTTTCTTTCGATCCCGTGCACCTCTCAAACGGTGATACCGCTGCGCTAAATGGGACCCGCATGTCATCCTCTATGTACAATCAAGTTTCTTTTCTTGAATTATTTTTGGCTCCCGATATTTGGTCACTTGCCTTTTCTTTCAATCTCATGCCACGTTTGAAGCGTTGAAAACCTGCTGGCTCATGGGACCCGCATGTCATCCTCTATGTACAATAAAACTTTCTTTTCTTCGATTTTTTGGCACCTCATATTTGGTCACTTGCCTTTTTCTTTCGATCCCCCGCCTCTCAAACGGTGATACCGCTGCTGCTAAATGGGACCCGCATGTCATACTCTATGTACAATCAAGTTTCTTTTCTTGAATTATTTTTCGATCCTGATATTTGGTCACTTGCCTTTTTCTTTCGATCTCATGCCACGTTTGAAACGTTGAAAAACCTGCTGGCTCATGGGACCCGCATGTCATCCTCTATGTACTATAAAAGTTCATTTTCTTGGTTTTTTTTTCACCCTCTGATTTTCAGCTTTTCCTTTTCTTTTGATCCTGCCGCCTTTGAAACGTTGAGGACTCTGCTGGCTCATCGATAAAACTTTCCTTTCTTGGAGTTTTTTACCCCCTAATTTCTCGGCTACTTTCTTTTTCTTTTGATCTCAAGCCGCATTTGAAAAGTTGAGACCGCTGCTGCTAAATGGGACCCGCATGTCATCCTCTATGTACAATAAAGTTTTCTTTTCTTGGATTATCTTTGTCTCCTGATATTTTGTCACTTGCCTTTTTCTTTCGATCTCATGCCGCCTTTGAAACGTTGAGGAAGCTGCTGGAGCATGGGTCCCGCATGTCATCCTCTATGAACAATAAAAGTTTCCTTTCTTGGAGTTATTTTTACCCCTAATTTCTGGCTACTTTCCTTTGATCCCCTGCCGCCTTTGAAACGTTGAATACTTTGCTGGCTCATGGGTCCCACATGTCAGCTTCTATGAACAATAAACATTTCCTTTCTTGGAGTTATTTTGTACCCCTAATTTCTGGCTATTTGCCTTTTCTCTTCTTCTCGCCTTCAAACGTAGAGACGTCGCTGGCTCGTGGGTCCCGATGTCACCTCCATGAACAATAAACCTTTCCTTTGTTGGATTTATTTTTCACCCTCTGATTTTGGCTATTTCCTTTTTCTTTTGATCCACTGTCGCCTTGGAAACGTTGAGTAAGCTACTGACACATGGGCCCCGCATGTTATCCTCTATTTACAATCAACTTGCAAGATCTTGGAGCAAAAGAGCTTGTATTAGTGGGACCCATATGTCAACCTCTATGTACAATAAAAGTTTCCTTTCTTGGATTATTTGTAGCTCCTGATATTTGGTCACTTTCCTTTTTCTTTCGATCTCAAGCCGCCTCTGAAACGTTGAGTAAGGTGCTGGCTCATGGGACCCGCATGTCATCCTCTATGTACAATAAAGTTTCTTTTCTTGGATTTTTTACCCCTGATTTTTGGTCACTTGCCTTGACGTTGCTGGCTCATGGGTCCCACATGTCGCATCTATGAACAATAAACCTTTCCTTTGTTGGATTTATTTTACCCCTAATTTCTGGCTATTTGCCTTTTTCTTTTGATCCCAGCCGCTCGAATCGTAGGACGCTGCTGGCTCGTGGGTCCCAGATGTCAGCCTCCATGAACAATAAACCTTTCCTTTGTTGGATTTATTTTTCACCCTCTGATTTTGGCTATTTCCTTTTTCTTTTGATCCCCTGCCGCCTTGAAAGTTGCTGACTCATGGGACCCGCATGTCATCCTCTATGTACAATCAACTTTCTTTTTTTGGAGTTTTTTACCCCTAATTTCTGGCTACTTTCTTTTTCTTTTGATCTCAAACCGCATTTGAAACCTTGAAACCGCTGCTGCAAAATGGGACCCGCATGTCATCCTCTATGAACAATAAGTTTCATTTCTTGGATTATTTTTGGATCCTGATATTTGGTCACTTGCCTTTTTTTTCGATCTCATGCCGCCTTTGAAACGTTGAGTAAGCTGCGGCTCATGGGTCCCGCATGTCATCCTCTACGAACAATAAAAGTTTCCTTTCTTGGAGTTATTTTTTACCCCTAATTTCTAGCTACTTCCTTTTTTGTTTTGATCCCCTGCCGCCTTTGAAACGTTGAGGATTCTGCAGACTAATACAAGCTCTTTCTCTCCAAGATCTTGCAAGTTGATAGATTAAATCATGGAATTATTAGGATATGTTTTAAATTTCAAATCCACTTTATGAATTATTAAAAATACCGTTATCCATGTGGGTATGGAGCGATCAAGGATGTTCATATTGGGCATGAGCAGTTTCAAAAATTGGAACCCAATAATTTAAAATAAATAAAAACAACTTTTATGTAGAATCTCCGCGTTTTTTTGCCAATCATAGGATCTGTGTTTCATTAGAAAAGGCCCGAAATTGCATGAGCAGAAAGGTCCATTTGTAGTTATTGGGCTTCGACAGCCGGAGCAAGTAGGCCGATAGCAATTACCATGTAGATGGCCGTTGGCAACCCAAAGTGAAAATATTGGGCCCAATAGGGGAAGGCTGAACAGTACTATTTTCTAATTGGAAGGTGGTACATGGCGTAATCCTGCCAAAAAAAAAGATGGAACACGGGTTGCTGAAATTTGCCCATCTGCGCCTAATATCGCCGCCGCGGCTCCGCTTCCGCCGCCGCCGCCATGCCTCGTCTCGCGTCGAGCTCGCGCGACTGCGCCTCGGGCACGGGGTACCGCGGCATCCGCGCGCGCCCCAAAGGTACGTATTACGCGGAGATACGTGACGGCGGCGAGCGCATCGGCCTCGGCAGCTACGAGACCGCACACGAGGCCGCGCGCGCGTACGACGCCGTGGCGTGGCGGCTCGGGCGCCCGCGATCGTCGATGAATTTCCATGACGTGTGGACGCGCCAGCAGGCCGAGGATCTCGCGCCGCCGCCGTACATCGTTAGACAGGAGGAACAGCGCCGCGAGACGGAGCGCCGTTTGCGCATTGCCGAGCGGGACGAGCATGCGGCGCGCGAGTGGGCGGCCCGCTTCCCCGAGGACGTAGCCGCCGAGAACGAGCACTTCCGCAGACGGAGGGCGGAGAAGGCGACGAGGCGGGCTGCGAAGAAGGAGGACCGCGCACGACGGAGGGCGGAGAAGGCGACGAAGCGGGCCTTCATCGAAGCGCAGCTCGCCGGGCCGACCACCATTGGCGAGGACGACCCCCGTTGGATTGACCTCTTCTCGTCAGATGTCGAGTTTTAGTTTAGTTTTATCGCACTACTTTGTAAAAATATGAACTACGGAGTATCTATCAAGCTAATTTTCTCCTATTTTATGTCTATTTCTAGTCTTTATTTGATCTTCTGTTTTACTGCACTCTATTTTTCATTATATTCTGTTTTTGGCGCTGCATTATAGCGCCTCTGAAAATACGCTGTTTCAGTCCTGCATTTGGCCGCCACAGTTTGCACCTTCCGGTGAAGCTATTGTCGGCTCCATGCGCAACATCAGCCATTCAGCCCACAGCGCCAAAATATAGAGCCACTGCTGGAGTTGCTGTAATATGTTTGTCAGCAGGAGCTTACCTAATTAGTTAAAAAAAATGTTCAGCGTGGGATTCGAAAAAAGATCTTCATGTTTTTTTCCTAGCTATCCTAGTTCGGACTTTTTATTGTGTTGGCTAGTGCATGAAGCTTGACACCTGTATTATGTGATCCTGATATGAGGATAAGAACACCTTCAGCTTGCATTGCTAATGGTGTCTACTGCAGCAGTGGCGTACATTCAATGGAGACTGATGCAAGAGAGTTGGTACTGGTGAGCCTGCACTTGACATCATCGTGCCACCTGAAGTAGGTGGTGTATTTGGATTAGACTGATAAGCTGTCAACACCCGGATTTTTAAGTCCAGATGCCTATTATGCCATTCATCGCAATCCCAGGAATATTGTTTTTGCGAGACATAATAGATTGATATCACAACACATCATTCATTACAACACATAATCGTCTTACAACAAAGGATCACATGATCCAGTCTTAATACAACATAGTGGATCTAGAGATCCTATTACAAAACACATAGCGGAAGCGAAGTAACGGTCGTGGTCCATCTGTTCCACGGCAACGTTGACGTCAGGAGCGGTCCTAGTTGTCGTAGACGTTCTGCTGTCCATCTTCCTCGTCTGCTGTTCACCTTCATAGTCGGCCATTTGAATAGCCAGGGACAAAGCCATGAGTACTTTTAAAGTACTCGCAAACTAATACTAGTGTAAGCACTATCAATTGTGATAAGGGGATACTAAGCTCTAGGTTTATTTGCATAAAGCCAAGTTTATTTCATAAACATTTAGTAAAGATGCTTGAATCACTAGACTAACTCAAGTGGGAACATTAGTGTCATTCCCACAACTCTGTTGTGGTTCAAGTCAAAGTCACCATTCACCGGTCAACTTCAAGTCACCAGTCATATGTCACATTTTTGAAAATGGTCTGATGACGGAACAGTATGGCCTTTCCAATCGTCCGTAACCGTGGACACGGCTATTCGAATAGTTCTACACTCTGCAGAGGTCGTACACTTGTGCCACAATATTTGCAATAATCCGTCGGGGTTAACTGGCCCTGATTTATCATACTCCGTATGCGGACTACCAACCATAACCTTTCACTTATATACTCTAGTACAGGCACCTCTCCCCATGAGCTTGGCCTCCTGGTGAAAACCAACTGTCAACCCGGGAACTGCACAGGGCTTGGGCCGGACAATTCACCTCATTTCACGTCATTTCACAATATCTCATATTGCTTTGGAGGCAGCCCTTGGCATAACCCCGATGACGCTTGTTTAGAGGGAACCCATACTAAAGCACATAAATTTCTAGTTAAGCCCTTACCCATTTTGGGTATTGTGGGTGTACTTTCAAAATTGGAATGGTATCGCATCCGAACCCAACCATCAGTTTTATATCAAAAATCACCATCTTCTCTTGGTCATAATCACCTTCAAAGTCATTCAATAGAATGAACCATCATTCCAAGGTTTCAACTTCATTTCAAAGTCACATGTTCCCATCTAGAGTAGTCAAATTTTTATTGATTTGCGCTAGCAACTATTTCATGAGGGGTGCTAAGTATCTTGGAGCTTGCTAGGCTAAGTGTGAGTCCCTTGTACTACTCTATATTTCAACCAAGTGAATCATAAATCAAAAAGTAACTTTGATAAATAAAAGCAAGTAAAGCTTGTAAAGTAAAAACTTTGGGATAGGTTCAGGAAGTAAAATGTAATGATGCCTTGCTCTGGTAGAGCTTTGCACCCTGATGGTTAGCAAGTTTTAGCACTGGTAATAGCTGGCATTAATATTAGCTTGCAAGAATACTAGCTTGCCTTGATTGGTGAGGTGATCAAAGTGTTCTTCTTCTTCCTCTTGGTAGAATACTTCCTCCTCTTGATAGTCTCCGGTACTAGCGTCTATAAACGAATACGAGGATACAATCACCAAACAATACTTAAGTACTCTTAATTAGCCTTAGTGGCTCACACAATGATCTAGCATCACTACTTAACATTTACTACCAGATTATGCTAGGGTCTTTTTATTTATTAATAGGAAAATAATTTCCTCTCATTGAAAATGGAGTTAGGGTTTCTCTTTAGTTTTGTGAGAAAATAATTTCCTCTCATTGAATCTTCTTAAGATTTAATTTCTCTTATTAATAATATATGACCTAGGTTGACTAAAGTCAACCTCTTCATACTTATCATTTGGGAAAAAGATTTAAATGAGGTTCCATACCTCATGCAATTTAATACTAACATGGTAGTGATTTAATGCCACCAAATAATTCAATATGAGGTTACCTAGACTATGATTACTACTTCATATTGAATTACTTGAGAGCAAGATTTAAATGAGAGGAGTATCTCTCATATGATTTAACCCATAGTTGTAACTAATTTAAAGGACTGCTCTTGAGGTGATTTAATATTCTTAAATAACCAGGGATGATCCCATGTTGACCAAGGTCAACACTTCACACTTAGTATTTTGAGAAGGTGAGTTTAAATGAGATTCATCATCTCATGTGATTTAATTAATCTTTGGAGAATTTAAATATTATTTAGATTTAAGATTTATAAGTGAGCAAGTATGAGCCTAAGAAATTAAAGGTCTACACATTACTTCATATTATTTGAGAAAGATGATTTAAATGAGGTGAGCACCTCATACTATTTTAATAATACATTGTAATGGTTTTAATATTATTAATTAATTTAATGTGGGTTTTAATTGACCATGGGTCTATCTCATATTAAATTTGGTTGAGGCAAGATTTAAATGAGATCAAAGTCTCTCATATGATTTAATAGATAGGTTTGAAATATTTAATTACTACTTATGAGAATAATTAATTATTTTTAAATAGAAACCTATGGTTCATTAATACATGTGTTATTAATTCTCATTGAACTATTTGGATTAATGATTTTAGTGAGAAGCTATGCCTCATATAAGTTAAACTATCATCTAAATGATTTAAAATTTATAAGTAACTAAGCATTATACTTACTTGACCAAGGTCAGTACCTCTATTTGAATTACTTAAGATCACAATTTAAATGAGAGATAAGCCCTCATACTATTTAAATAATTCTATGTGTATGTATTAAATAGTCTAGAAATATCTCCATAGCCATTATTTAACTCTAGTCCATGATCATGCAAAACAACTATGCTATAATTTTGCATAAACAATTCTATTATGTCAAATGTGATTTATTAGAGTTGGAATCAACTTAAAATCATTTCTAGATAATTTCTAATATTTATTTGAAGTTAGAAAAGGCTCTGCATTGTCATTTTTATCATTTAAATTTAATTTCGAATTTGGACATGAGGCCAGTGTCATTATTTAGATAATTTCATGAGCTTTCCAAATATATAAAATTTGTTAAATTTGGTGTAGTAGATTTCAGACTATTCAAATTTGAAGTGGGCAACAGTATTGGATTTGAACTAAATAGATTAAATCAAAATTTGAATTACTGGGCCACGCGGGAAAACAAAATGGGCTAAACTGACTAAACGGACTGGGCCGGCCCAACATTGCTACGGGCTGGGTTTGAAATACAGGCAGCAGGCGGGAGCGACGTGGCGCTATCTGGAACGTTCAAGTGATCGGGCGGCTCACCTCCTCCGGCGAGGTCCTAACCCTACCGGCGACCAGAGGGGTGGCTAGGGGGTACCTGGGGCTCCGGCGAGGCTCGGCGAGGTGGGCGTTTGGCGTGGAAGACGACGGCGATGCGGACGAGGGTCGCGGGAGGTGCTGCGGTGGTCGGAGTCGTCGTCCTCGTCGAGCTACTGTGGCGGCAGACTCCGATCAAATTCCGGCGACGGCGAGCTTAATTGGAGAGGGGAAGAAGTCGAGGATGCTCAGAGAGGAGAGGGGAGGCGGCTGGTGTGTGGTGATCGTCCAGGAGCGGCCTCCTTTTATAGGGGGTCGAGGGTGCCGTGGGTGCTGCGAAGGGGCGGCCATGGCGCGGCGTCTACGGTGAGCGAAGGGGCAAGCTAGGGGGCGCATGGCGTAGGCGTCGTCTAGGCGGAGCTAATGAGCTTGACGGCACGGCAAAAGGGGGTCTGAGGCGAGCTGGCGATGATGGCGTCCGTGCAGTACCGGCGCGGCAGGACGTCGATCATGGCGACGGTCAGGGAGCGTGCGCGAGCTAGGGAGGGTGTCTAGGAGGTAGCTGGGGTAGTGGTGATCATGCGTGCCAGGTGAGAGAGGGAGAGGTGGTCGAGCGAGTCCAGGCGAGAGCGTGTACTGGCGCGTCCAGGGCGTCGTCTGGGCGCGCTCACCGCGTGTCTGGCACGCCGTGGCGAGGTACTGGGTGCGTGCGTGCTGGCTTCTAGCGTGCAAGGGTGAGGCTCGGCCGTGCACAGGTGGTGTCCTTGTGCACTAGAGATGCTAGTTGACAAGTTGTAGGAGAGAGTAGAGGCTTAGATTGCTCGAGTGTATGTGAGTGAGCATGGTGCACGGCATGGTTGCCAAAGTGCTCATGTCCTTGCTTTCCACAGAGCCAAAGTGCTTGGCTTGATGCAGAGAGGGTACAAGGGTGTTGATGATCACCATTGGAAAGGAGTTGAGGCTAAGAACCAGTGTGTAATAGCATGTGTGCCAAATACTGAATCATGCCTGCAAGGTGTTTGATGAAATGGCCGCATGAAACTTTTTGTCAATATCTTTGGTGGATCTCATTTATATTATTAGAGAGGTAGAATGGTGGTGGTGGTGGTCAATTTGATCAAGGTTTGTGAGATTCCAAATTGGGGTTGATCTTCACATAGATTTAAAGTCTCCTCTTGTCAAAACCCTACTGGTCAACCTAGTCAACATTAACAGAGATGGTCAACATGAAAGTTGTTGACCTTGACATGGTCTTGGATGACATGGCCTTGGTTGACTAAGTCTAGTTTGAGAAATGAGAAATACAGAGGGGTAAAGTGGGGAACATTTTATAAAATGGCAATATGACCATTATCACATGTATGTTGAATTTGAGATTTGCTTTGATTTGATTTTGGTTTCTTTGATGCAAATGTGTTTATTTATCATATATAAACATTTTACAAGCAAGAGATCACACAATGGTGGCCTTGGTTGAAGATTTGCAATTTGGCATAATGTGTATGTGAGTAAATTTTGGGATTTTCTTCCCATTTGATTTCTCTCTATTTGATTTGACTTTTCTTGACTCTAATGTGGTTCTTATTAGTTTAGAAACATTTTAAGAGCATTGAAACCAATTCAAATGGTCTTGTTCAAAGATTTGCAAATTTGGCCTTAATACATAAGAGATGAGGTGTCAAGTTTTAATAAACTTGTGAGTTGCTTCCCTTGCTTAACTTAGGCATGGGTTAGGGTCCATTTAGTGTTATATTAGGTTTAGAGGTGGTTTCACACCATTTGGTCAAGGTTTAGAGACATAGGTCAAGGTTTGGTGAAATGACTATGTGTCACATATGCTTTTATGCATATGTTGCATTTGATTTTTAATTTGGCTTGGTTTGACCCAATTGGTGTTGTTGAGTGTTGAAATGATATATGGAGGTGATCCAACCATTCACAACAAGTCCTAGGTTTAATTTTCTTAAATTCCCTTATTTGCTATTTTACTCTCATATGCCTCTATGTCATTTTTAGTTTATTTTTATTTTATTTGGTTTCAACTTGGAAATGATTTAAGAAGTACTATATAAGGTTTATAAAGCTTTTTCCAATCCTTTAAATAAAGTGGAAAGGTCTAGGGTAAAGGTTTATAATTATAGCCATAGGCATATATGCCTTTTTCTCATTTCATTTCCTTTTATTTTATTTTAACTAGTATGGTGAGAAGAGGGGTGAGGTTTTAGGGTTTAAGATTATTTCCAATACTAAATAACAAGCAATCATGGCAAGAGCACAAGAATTAAGCAAGATTATTATGTACCAATCTTAATTTAATAAAAGTTTTTGTTGGTTCCAAAATTTGGAACTAGGGAAATTTGTTTATTTTGTTTTGAATTTCTGGGATGTTACAAACCCTCCCCGTTAAACAAATCTCGTCCCGAGATTTTAAGAGGAGTTAGGTTCCTAAGAGAGATTGAGCATTTTGATTTAACAGGAAGGCATACTTGTCAGGGTCTGGTGCTTCGGTAGCGTCATGTGGTAGAAACGGCCGTTGTTGTTGTTCTGGTTCCTTCTACCTATGAAGCGGCGCTGTTGTTGGGCCGGTGCAGTGGTGTTGGCGGCAATCTTGGCAAGCTTCTTGGGGCATTCCTTGGAGTAGTGGCCCACAACTCCACATTCATAGCAGTTTACAGTTGACTTGTCCTTCGGGGTGACGGGGATGGCATTGCTTCCAGTCCTCGGGCCAGTGTTGGTGTTGGGGTTGTTCCCATTGTTGTTGTGGCTGTTGGGATTGCGGTTGTTATTGTTGTTGCCTCCGGGCTTCGGGGGTCCTCCATTGTTGTTGCTGTAGTTGGGGCGATAGGTCTGAGCAGGTGGCCTATTGTTTCTGGGGGTGAATCCTCCAGAGGAGTTATAGCGGTGCTTCTGGGTATGATGGGGTCCACTCTGGTTCATCATTCGGCGCTTGCGGTTCTCATTGGCCTGATGCAGCTTTCCTTCCATCTATATGGCTGAGTCTACGAGGGCTTCAAGATCAGCGAATGGAATATTCACTAACACAGTTTGCATCTCATCGTGCAGTCCGTTCAGAAATCTTTCCTTTCTTTTATCATTTGTGTCGGTCTCATCCGGGGCATACCTTGACAGAGTGAGAAACCTGTCGCGGTATTCCACCACGGACATTCTTCCTTGCTTGAGTTCACGGAACTCGTCTCTCATTTTCTTGATTAGTCCTTGGGGCACATGGTACTTGCTGAACTTCAGCTTGAAGTCTTCCCATGTCATCATCTGTCCTGCATTCATTGCACGGCACTAGTCCACCAGGCTCTTGCAGGTCCCGACAGGTAGTGGGTGGCAAACAGTACTTTTTCTGCGGCTTCAACTCCCGCAACTTCAAGGTTGTTCTCTATTGTCTGGAGCCAGTCATCAGCATCGAGGGGCTCTTCGGTTTTGCTGAACATCGGAGGGTTGGTGTTCTGAAAATTCTTCAGCTTTGACCCAGGGTGATCGTGGTTTCCATGACCTTGATTGATCTGAGCTATCTGTTGCAGTGCAGCAAGGTTTGCTTGGCGTTCAGCTCTTTCCGCTTCCCGGTCTGCCATCATTGTCTGCAGTAGTTGCATCATGGCATCCTGGGTGGCGTTGCGGGTTGGTGGGGCCATCTAAACATGTAGATAGATCATGAGGTAAGAGGGAAATTTTCTATGGCTTATTTTGAGTTAAGTTTAAACTTAAACTTAAGATATTTTCAGGATGAACATAACACATATTTTATTTATTCACAACAAACATCACACATTACAAGCTAAAGCACTAAGGGTTTTAAGAACCCTTTTTCCACAAACTACGATACATGGTGCGGGATACAACTCACACCTACGTTAGTGAAGCTAGTGCAACTATTCCTCATCGTTTTCATCCACATCGATGGGAATGGTCCCATCCCCCGCGGACTCCAGAAACTCATAGTCTTCCTCATCGGTAAACTCATAATCCTCAAAGTCGTTGTCATCACTCAGGAAGTCATCGCCTCCCTGGATGTCCTCTCCATCCTCCTCCATCTCCTGGATTTGGTCCTGCTGGGTCCGGACAGTCACCTCCAAGGTGCGAACCTTCTCGCGAAGACGGGTGATGGTAGCGACATTCTTGGCGCGTTGCAGGCGGAGTGACCGGCGGTCCTTGGCGAGTAGCCTGATGGCGTCAGCATGATGAGCCAAAGCCATCTGGGCACGGTGGGCATGAACACGTGTCAGCTCCAGGTCCTTCCAGGTCTCATGAAGCATAAAGTCCAAATGCTGCACATGAATCTTGAGCACCGGGTGCGAAGAGAGTGCCATGGGTTCCCCCATGGTGTCGTGCCTTGCAAAGTGGGCGAAGCGGCTTCCCCGGAGTGCGGTGATATTCTGTCCGCACACCCGAGCAAGTCCCTCCTGAAGGGCGTGAGCAAGACCGTCCACCCAGCTGTATGCCTTGAAGGAGAAAAGGATCCTCTCCGAGATGGGAGGTTCCGAGCTTCCCTTCAAGTCAGCGGTGATCATCCACTGCTGCTCCCCAGCGGGGGTGTTGTGGATCCGGACTCCGTGGAACTGGGGAGGTGGGCGTTCAAGCTTCTCGGACACTAGGTACAAGTCGCGCTCAAACACCAGACTTCCTCCGTTTTCCAGATCGTAGGTCTCCGTCTGGACGTAAGGCTCCATCTGAAAGTGAAATGGATGAGTAAGTTAGAGATGTGAACAAGTGTGGCAAAATTTTAATGGATTTATAAGGAGGAGCATGGCTTATTATTTTTAAGAAGATCTGGTAGAGAAGAAAATGAATAAGTTTTTCACAAATACTCACTTCATTTGTTTTAGAAACTTCAATTTTCCGAACGTCCATTCTAACTAGGGTCTCCTAAGGTCAAACAATGGCTCTGATACCAACTTGTCAACACCCGGATTTTTAAGTCCAGATGCCTATTATGCCATTCATCGCAATCCCAGGAATATTGTTTTTGCGAGACATAATAGATTGATATCACAACACATCATTCATTACAACACATAATCGTCTTACAACAAAGGATCACATGATCCAGTCTTAATACAACATAGTGGATCTAGAGATCCTATTACAAAACACATAGCGGAAGCGAAGTAACGGTCGTGGTCCATCTGTTCCACAGGCAACGGTTGACGTCAGGAGCGGTCCTAGTTGTCGTAGACGTTCTGCTGTCCATCTTCCTCGTACAGCTGTTCACCTTCATAGTCTGGCCATTTGAATAGCCAGGGACAAAGCCATGAGTACTTTTAAAGTACTTGCAAACTAATACTAGTGTAAGCACTATCAATTGTGATAAGGGGATACTAAGCTCTAGGTTTATTTGCATAAAGCCAAGTTTATTTCATAAACATTTAGTAAAGATGCTTGAATCACTAGACTAACTCAAGTGGGAACATTAGTGTCATTCCCACAACTCTGTTGTGGTTCAAGTCAAAGTCACCATTCACCGGTCGACTTCAAGTCACCAGTCATATGTCACATTTTTGAAAATGGTATGATGACGGAACAGTATGGCCTTTCCAATCGTCCGTAACCGTGGACACGGCTATTCGAATAGTTCTACACTCTGCAGAGGTCGTACACTTGTGCCACAATATTTGCAATAATCCGTCGGGGTTAACTGGCCCTGATTTATCATACTCCGTATGCGGACTACCAACCATAACCTTTCACTTATATACTCTAGTACAGGCACCTCTCCCCATGAGCTTGGCCTCCCGGTGAAAACCAACTGTCAACCCGGGAACTGCACAGGGCTTGGGCCGGACAATTCACCTCATTTCAAGTCATTTCACAATATCTCATATTGCTTTGGAGGCAGCCCTTGGCATAACCCCGATGACGCTTGTTTAGAGGGAACCCATACTAAAGCACATAAATTTCTAGTTAAGCCCTTACCCATTTTGGGTATTGTGGGGGTACTTTCAAAATTGGAATGGTATCGCATCCGAACCCAACCATCAGTTTTATATCAAAAATCACCATCTTCTCTTGGTCATAATCACCTTCAAAGTCATTCAATAGAATGAACCATCATTCCAAGGTTTCAACTTCATTTCAAAGTCACATGTTCCCATCTAGAGTAGTCAATTTTTACTGATTAGCGCTAGCAACTATTTCATGAGGGGTGCTAAGTATCTTGGAGCTTGCTAGGCTAAGTGTGATTCTCTTGTACTACTCTATATTTCAACCAAGTGAATCATAAATCAAAAAGTAACTTTGATAAATAAAAGCAAGTAAAGCTTGTAAAGTAAAAACTTTGGGATAGGTTCAGGAAGTAAAATGTAATGATGCCTTGCTCTGGTAGAGCTTTGCACCCTGATGATTAGCAAGGTTAGTACTTGCACTGGTAATAGCTGGCATTAATATTAGCTTGCAGGGGTAATAGCTTGCAAGAATACTAGCTTGCCTTGATTGGTGAGGTGATCAAAGTGTTCTTCTTCTTCCTCTTGGTAGAATACTTCCTCCTCTTGATAGTCTCCGGTACTAGCGTCTATAAACGAATACGAGGATACAATCACCAAACAATACTTAAGTACTCTTAATTAGCCTTAGTGGCTCACACAATGATCTAGCATCACTACTTAACATTTACTACCAGATTATGCTAGGGTCTTTTTATTTATTAATAGGGAAATAATTTCCTATCATTGAAAATGGAGTTAGGGTTTCTCTTTAGTTTTGTGAGAAAATAATTTCCTCTCATTGAATCTTCTTAAGATTTAATTTCTCTTATGAATAATATATGACCTAGGTTGACTAAAGTCAACCTCTTCATACTTATCATTTGGGAAAAAGATTTAAATGAGGTTCCATACCTCATGCAATTTAATACTAACATGGTAGTGATTTAATGCCACCAAATAATTCAATATGAGGTTACCTAGACTATGATTACTACTTCATATTGAATTACTTGAGAGCAAGATTTAAATGAGAGGAGTATCTCTCATATGATTTAACCCATAGTTGTAACTAATTTAAAGGACTGCTCTTGAGGTGATTTAATATTCTTAAATAACCAGGGATGATCCCATGTTGACCAAGGTCAACACTTCACACTTAGTATTTTGAGAAGGTGAGTTTAAATGAGATTCATCATATCATGTGATTTAATTAATCTTTGGAGAATTTAAATATTATTTAGATTTAAGATTTATAAGTGAGCAAGTATGAGCCTAAGAAATTAAAGGTCTACACATTACTTCATATTATTTGAGAAAGATGATTTAAATGAGGTGAGCACCTCATACTATTTTAATAATACATTGTAATGGTTTTAATATTATTAATTAATTTAATGTGGGTTTTAATTGACCATGGGTCTATCTCATATTAAATTTGGTTGAGGCAAGATTTAAATGAGATCAAAGTCTCTCATATGATTTAATAGATAGGTTTGAAATATTTAATTACTACTAATGAGAATAATTAATTATTTTTAAATAGAAACCTATGGTTCATTAATACATGTGTTATTAATTCTCATTGAACTATTTGGATTAATGATTTTAGTGAGAAGCTATGCCTCATATAAGTTAAACTATCATCTAAATGATTTAAAATTTATAAGTAACTAAGCATTATACTTACTTGACCAAGGTCAGTACCTCTATTTGAATTACTTAAGATCACAATTTAAATGAGAGATAAGCCCTCATACTATTTAAATAATTCTATGTGTATGTATTAAATAGTCTAGAAATATCTCCATAGCCATTATTTAACTCTAGTCCATGATCATGCAAAACAACTATGCTATATTTTTGCATAAACAATTCAATTATGTCAAATGTGATTTATTAGAGTTGGAATCAACTTAAAATCATTTCTAGATAATTTCTAATATTTATTTGAAGTTAGAAAAGGCTCTGCCTTGTCATTTTTATCATTTAAATTTAATTTCGAATTTGGACATGAGGCCAGTGGCATTATTTAGATAATTTCATGAGCTTTCCAAATATATAAAATTTGTTAAATTTGGTGTAGTAGATTTCAGACTATTCAAATTTGAAGTGGGCAGCAGTATTGGATTTGAACTAAATAGATTAAATCAAAATTTGAATTACTGGGCCACGCGGGAAAACAAAATGGGCTAAACTGACTAAACGGACTGGGCCGGCCCAACATTGCTACGGGCTGGGTTTGAAATACAGGCAGCAGGCGGGGGTGACGTGGCGCTATCTGGAACGTTCAAGTGATCGGGCGGCTCACCTCCTCCGGCGAGGTCCTAACCCTACCGGCGACCAGAGGGGTGGCTAGGGGGTACCTGGGGCTCCGGCGAGGCTCGGCGAGGTGGGCGTTTGGCGTGGAAGACGACGGCGATGCGGACGAGGGTCGCGGGAGGTGCTGCGGTGGTCGGAGTCGTCGTCCTCGTCGAGCTACTGTGGCGGCAGACTCCGATCAAATTCCGGCGACGGCGAGCTTAATTGGAGAGGGGAAGAAGTCGAGGATGCTCAGAGAGGAGAGGGGAGGCGGCTGGTGTGTGGTGATCGTCCAGGAATGGCCTCCTTTTATAGGGGGTCGAGGGTGCCGTGGGTGTTGCGAAGGGGCGGCCATGGCGCGGCGTCTACGGTGAGCGAAGGGGCAAGCTAGGAGGCGCATGGCGTAGGCGTCCTCTAGGCAGAGCTAATGAGCTTGACGGCACGGCAAAAGGGGTCTGAGGCGAGCTGGCGATGATGGCGTCCGTGCAGTACCGGCGCGGCAGGACGTCGATCATGGCGACGGTCAGGGAGCGTGCGCGAGCTAGGGAGGGTGTCTAGGAGGTAGCTGGGGTAGTGGTGATCATGCGTGCCAGGTGAGAGAGGGAGAGGTGGTCGAGCGAGTCCAGGCGAGAGCGTGTACTGGCGCGTCCGGGCGCGCTGCGTGCTGGCACGCCGTGGCGAGGTACTGGGCGCGTGCGTTCTGGCTAGCGTGCAAGGGTGAGGCTGGCGTGCACAGGTGTGTCCTTGAGCTGCCGTAGATGCAAGGTAGGGCTAGAGAGTAGGGGTAGAGAGCTCGAGTGTATGTGGGTGAGCATGGTGCACGGCATGGTTGCCAAAGTGCTCATGTCCTTGCTTTCCACAGAGCCAAAGTGCTTGGCTTGATGCAGAGAGGGTACAAGGGTGTTGATGATCACCATTGGAAAGGAGTTGAGGCTAAGAACCAGTGTGTAATAGCATGTGTGCCAAATCAGAATCATGCCTGCAAGGTGTTTGATGAAATGGCCGCATGAAACTTTTTGTCAAATTTTGGAAATATCTTTGGTGGATCTCATTTATATTATTAGAGAGGTAGAATGGTGGTGGTGGTGGTCAATTTGATCAAGGTTTGTGAGATTCCAAATTGGGGTTGATCTTCACATAGATTTAAAGTCTCCTCTTGTCAAAACCCTACTGGTCAACCTAGTCAACATTAACAGAGATGGTCAACATGAAAGTTGTTGACCTTGACATGGTCTTGGATGACATGGCCTTGGTTGACTAAGTCTAGTTTGAGAAATGAGAAATACAGAGGGGTAAAGTGGGGAACATTTTATAAAATGGCAATATGACCATTATCACATGTATGTTGAATTTGAGATTTTCTTTGATTTGATTTTGGTTTCTTTGATGCAAATGTGTTTATTTATCATATATAAACATTTTACAAGCAAGAGATCACACAATGGTGGCCTTGGTTGAAGATTTGTAATTTGGCATAATGTGTATGTGAGTAAATTTTGGGATTTTATTCCCATTTGATTTCTCTCTATTTGATTTGACTTTTCTTGACTCTAATGTGGTTCTTATTAGTTTAGAAACATTTTAAGAGCATTGAAACCAATTCAAATGGTCTTGTTCAAAGATTTGCAAATTTGGCCTTAATACATAAGAGATGAGGTGTCAAGTTTTAATAAACTTGTGAGTTGCTTCCCTTGCTTAACTTAGGCATGGGTTAGGGTCCATTTAGTGTTATATTAGGTTTAGAGGTGGTTTCACACCATTTGGTCAAGGTTTAGAGACATAGGTCAAGGTTTGGTGAAATGACTATGTGTCACATATGCTTTTATGCATATGTTGCATTTGATTTTTAATTTGGCTTGGTTTGACCCAATTGGTGTTGTTGAGTGTTGAAATGATATATGGAGGTGATCCAACCATTCACAACAAGTCCTAGGTTTAATTTTCTTAAATTCCCTTATTTGCTATTTTACTCTCATATGCCTCTATGGCATTTTTAGTTTATTTTTATTTTCTTTGGTTTCAACTTGGAAATGATTTAAGAAGTACTATATAAGGTTTATAAAGCTTTTTCCAATCCTTTAAATAAAGTGGAAAGGTCTAGGGTAAAGGTTTATAATTATAGCCATAGGCATATATGCCTTTTTCTCATTTCATTTCCTTTTATTTTATTTTAATTAGTATGGTGAGAAGAGGGGTGAGGTTTTAGGGTTTAAGATTATTTCCAATACTAAATAACAAGCAATCATGGCAAGAGCACAAGAATTAAGCAAGATTATTATGTACCAATCTTAATTTAATAAAAGTTTCTGTTGGTTCCAAAATTTGGAACTAGGGAAATTTGTTTATTTTGTTTTGAATTTCTGGGATGTTACATAAGCATAGCTCCTTGCAAAGAACAAGATGATGCTAGTGTTGGTTAACGTGATTTTACGCCAAAAGTCATGTATGCTCAACAGGTGCCGTACCTAGTTTGGATATTGTGTTGTTACCCTTTTGTGGTTTGGTGTTTGTCCAACAGAGAAAGCTACTCTTTTCCCGTGTAAGTGTTATTATGTGAACAAAAGTTGTGTGTACATATATATCGGTCAGAGAACCAAGATTGCATATTCTTGCCTGGTTATAACACATAAGTCATAATAACAATTAAAGAGAAAAGGAACATTTGCCTTTGCAATGTGATTGTGCCAAGTAGATTAGACAACCAACCACAAACATTACAGGTCAACAGCCAACGCATGCGAAAGTCCTAAGGTAAGCTCCATAATACATGTTGAAACCAAAATCCTAGAAACCATAAGAAAGGTAGCTCCACATCACAGTTCCACGACAGCAGCATACTGATCATAAAACATATATCAAGTCAGGACAGCTGCACCACTGGGTAAGCATCCATGGGGTCTGGCTCAAGAGCGAAGACTGTGTGAATGCTGCAAAATGTGGCTCTTGCCTCACCCCACCCATACATCTTATCATGGAACCTTACCAAATCAGCATGAATCATCTTGACATAAACATAGCTCCTCTCTCCATGCTGATGGGATTGAACAATGCGCCAGTTGCAGTGCTTCAGCTTGTCAAACAGCATGCTGGCTGGTCTTTTGTAGTGACAATGGCTTGGAGTAGCTGGTCCTGTGAACCACCCAACTGGATCTTTAGAGCTTGAAGGACAGTCCGTGCTATATAAGCTACCGTTGCTGACTTCAGCTCAGGTTCAGGTGAATGATAGCTGACATCTTGTCCTAGAGATGCAGATCCTTCTTGATCAGATTCAGCGGAATCATCACTACTACTTACAGGTGCGTCAGGTTCTACAGAAGGCACATCAGGTACATGCTCCAGTTCATAGGAGTCGGGTGGGACAGCACCGTTTGCTGAAATCTCTACAATACCAGCTCCAGGTAGACCACCAGTCTCTACAGAGGGTAAACCACCAATATCCACTTCAGAGGATTCTCGTGGCACGACACCTTTCGCTAGAGGCTCTACCCTACCAGCTCCAGGTCCACCACCAGTCAGTACTGTGGGCATAGTCATGACGGGTTCTACCAATACAAAACCTCCTTCGGGTGCAGGATCATCAGTAGCAACTCCAGCATCCGCACCAGTTAAATCGGTCTTGACAGTAGGTAAACCGTTATGCTCCAGTTCAGAGAATTCCCGTGGCACGACACCGTTCACTAGAGGCTCTACACTAGCAGCTCCAGCTGCACCACCAGTTTCTACAGCAGGGGTTAAACCCAATCCACAACCTTCTTCATGTGGCACGATGATGCCAGGTATAGGCTCATCAGTACCAGGTCCAGCTGCATCAGTCTCCATAGACAGTAAACAAGGTGGCGTCGGAGGTTTAAAAGACTGGCATGCCATTTCACCTTTGTCATCAGACAATATAGAGTTTTCTTCAACTCTATGTTTCTGCAATAATAAGCACATGAACAGAAATTAGACCAGAGCATCTAGCCATCTAACAGGGGCAGCGGCAAAACAAGCGTCGGTCCATATGTTTACCTTGTCATCTGGGATATCAGAACACACAGATTTAGAAGTCATTTCACATAGCATCCGCTTTTTCGTTCCTTCCCCTACGTCCATCTGGAATAAGTAATACTATTGATCACATAAAACTAATTAATCAAATATATGCATATGTTGAGAAGTTTGCACGGCAAATTGTGGATTCTGCTTTTATCACCTACGAATCGTCGTTCTATATATTTACCTTGTTATCTGGGATATCAGAAGTCACAAAATGAGAAGTCATCTCACTAAGTATCGGTTTTTTCGCTCTTTCCCCTCCATCCATCTGCAATAAGAAGTACTATTGATCACATAAAGCCAATTCATTGAATATATGCATATGTTGAGAAGTTTGCACAACAAATTGTGGATTCTACTTCCAATCACCAAGTAATCTCGTGAGAAATGCATGATCAAGATATGTTTCTCCCTCTTGATCGACATCTGCATCTCCATTAAGACTAATCATCGTGCGATGGTGCTAGCGCATACACTTCCAATCACCAGACAAGCAAAAAATTGTTGATTCTAGTAATGCTTAATCAGCAGTGGCCATGGAACGACCACAGATCGACCAAGCAAAAAAATAAATCATCAGCCTACTGACCACCAGGCAAAACAAACTAGGCCCATACATGGCCTCACAAATCATCATCAAACGTCGATCAAACTAGCAAGTTTGAACATGGATTACTAATTTATTTTCTGATAAAGTGAGTATATTAATATCGAAAGATATTGATTACACTGAGCCTCTGCAACAACGCAATACCTTACTGGTAGTACGGATGCACATGGATTCCTAATACTCCCTCTGTTCGGTTTTAATTAGTCGACGCGAGGGAGAGAAGAAAATGAACTGTCGATGCTTTCAACTAGAGTCAATTAAATACGAACGGAAGAAGTACATAGTAGTATTGACAAATATCCGGATCTAGTCTAAAAACAAATTGGCATGTAAATCCTAGTAGTCTACTAAACTAGGATCAATACCCTAGATTAGGGTTGCAAGCGGCGTCCGCGAATCGTCCCGCAAAGCAGAAAATTAGAGCAAATAGTGGTTGAGATTAGAGCAGATTTAAAGCACTCGCACTGAAACTAGCTAGCCCGCTACCCACCCCGCTTGACACCCTGCCCTAGATGTGAATCTACACCAAATATTCAAACAAGGATGAGCAACCGCCAATAAAATTTTATCCGCACATCATCATCTCTACCATACACAAGGGTATGGTGATTTCACATACAACCATTGTTGCCGCGGGACGAGGATGAGTGATGCGCCGCGGAGAAGGTGCCTCACGCCTCTGTCGCCGCCGCCGTCGAAGAGGAAGTCGAAGCCGCGCGATTGTGGTCCGTCGCCGATATGGAGGTGGAGCTACTAGGGAAGAGATGGAGGTGGAGGTGGAGAGGGAGTGATGGTTTGTACTAGTGGCGGCCGGTGAGGTAGTTATAAATACAGCCTCTCTCTCTTTTTTGGCAAGGAATGCAGCTTCTCTTGGAAGGCAACGAGGCAACGCACTCCAGATTTCGTATATTACTATAATAATATGGGCGGAGAAATTTGGACGCATCTGTGTTGTCTTGTCAAATGAATCACCAGGATTTGCTTTTAGTACTCCAGATTTGGGCGACCCAAGGAAGTAGAGATAGTAATGTACGCCATCTAGCTGCACGCTATCAAATCAAATAAATGGTCATGCCATTTACTTTTAAGATGGTGCAGCAGTTATTCTGACCAAAGAAACATGCACGTCTGCTGATTATTTCTGATGGGTATACATTTACCATCCGCTAGCAAAGATTGTTTGGCACATTGTTCTTATGGCTTTCAACATCACACCCCTTAATAATATTATTAATCAATGTTTGGGCAATCAATTGAGTGTGTTAATAAAAAATTAAAACCCACAAATCCAACTGTACTATTTTTAGGGCCATATGAAGGACAAGGAATGATTTTAAATGCCATATGGAGTACCTCCAACCATGTGAAATATGGTTCTGTCATGCAGGTGATACCCATGGCTTCGCATTGGATCTGTATGTTGTCCTACATACAGTCAACTATGAAGTACCACGATTTGGTTTTTGGGTGCAACCGACTAGAGAGTGATGCATGGGTTTGTACAGCCAGTACAATTCACATTAAGATTTTCTGATAGGATGTTGATGTGTATATGTAAGAATCATACACTAGAATGTCTTCTATGTTTAGATGGTTGATCTACGTTTATACTTTCTGTGAACCATGAGGTTAAGACCTTTGTACTGTAATAAAGATTGCTAAATAACAGTATATATGTATGCCTCTAGGGACACTGAAACAGCCAAACAACCATGCATGTGTATAGACCGTATTTGATCAAATTAAAAGAAGCACCTCGGTTCATGCAAATAGCATCAGTTAATCACCTAAGTCCATTAGCTATAAATAGTTAAATAGGAGTCAAGACCAACTGAGCTAGCTAGTAGTATGATCCTACTATTACATAAATATCCCTAACTCTGATTGTCTTTGTTCCAGTCCAGCGCGTTGGTGTAGCTTGGGATGAACCAAAACCCCGTATGCCAGTTGGCCCCTGGACCGCTGCTTGAGAAAGAGATGCTTTGGTGGTCTTCGCCATTTAGACTGAAGCGGAAAATTTCTTGATGTGATGTGTCAAACTGAGAGCCAATGGCCTGAGGCGTGGTGTAGATGCAGTTTCTTCTTGTCAAATATCCTGGGGGAAATGTTGCACCACCCACTGGCATGAAAATCGGATAGTTCAACCCAAGGAACATAGAATAGTCTCCAAGATTAGTAACCCTTTCCCACGGGTTGGCTGGAAGTAACCGACTAGTGTCATTCGAGAATACAATGCAGGTATACCCCGAATAGCTGTGAACAGCGCGACCGCAATGGACAGAAGGGGTACTATCATAATAATAAATTGGAGCACCGTCAGCGTCAAAATCCATTACGCCACGTGCATAGACCAGGAGAAGTCTAGAACGATCTTGAGATCTTGCCAGCCACCACGTACGACTATTAGAGTCAAAATCATCATAGCCATCAAATCCAGCCGTCCACGGAATGAATGGAGCAGGGAGCACTATAGGACCTTGAAAAAGGAAAGAGCACGTCACATGAAAATATATTTCATGATTTATCTACTAGTGATATTGATTTGATATTGGGATGCCAATTGTAACAACCCAACTTTTTGTGCATTGGTTTAATCTCAGAAATACAAAATTTTGGGCCAACAAAAACTTTTCTGTTTCTCAAGTTTGCATGCATATAGTTCATCATGCTCATGCATTGTAGAGATTGTGTGTTATTTGCTTGTGAATGTTGTGTTGTGTGTGGATCCTTAAAACCCTAAACCCACCTATTAATTTTTGGAATCCCTTTTCTTATTAGGGAGCAATTAAATCTCCCATAAACCCTTGAGCATGTGATTATGCTCACATAAGATCTCCTAAGATCTAGTTCTTCCCAATTTTTCTCCTCCATATCTATTTCTTCTTCTATCCATTTTCAAATCAGAAAAACTCTCCAAGCAAGAGGACAAATGACTCATCACCTTGTGTACCTAGGGTTGACTTAAATCATTTCTTTGTGATCACACATATTCATTTTCGAAATTGAGGATTAAATGAGAAGGGTCATGCCGGCTATGATCTTCCCTCTCCCTTGATCTTTCTTTTCACTATTCCTCCACACCATCTCACACTCTTGTGCATGTGATCATGCCCCCTTATGATCTTCCAAGATCATGTTTTTCTCAAAACTCCCTCATCCATATCTATGCCTTATTTTCTACAATTTTCAAATCTGAAAATTCTCCAAGAGAGTACATCACTTGATTCATCATATGGATGCCCTGGATTATTTTGGATCACCTCTTAGTGGTTTGTTTCAAAAAAAACCTAACTTGGTGAAATGGAGGGAGAGGCCATGCCGGCCATGAACTCCACCTCTCCCATCTTTCTCTCCCTCTCATACCCCTCCCTCACCAGCACCCATGCACGGCCTGGGGAGGCCATTGCTCCACGACTGTACCCTCCCTGGACCCACTCGACCCCTCCCTCTCTCCTTCTCTCCCATGATCACCACCTCGGGAACCCGCACCAGATCATGGAGATCTCTCCCTCTCCTCCCTTTTTGGCAGCACCTAGATGTCCTGCACGACTCCCAGCACTCCCTCCTCCTTCCTGACCCCGCCTGCACGTTTCCCTCGGCCTCCCTCTCGCCGACCCGCGCTGGCAACCCCCAATGGCCGTGGCGCACGTCTGCCGGACACGGCCACGTCGCCCACCCCACCTCCCTTCCTCGGTGGCTCTAAGCATGTCCTCTGGACGCGCCCTGCTCCACAACGTCTCGGAGACACGACCGCGACGCCCGCCCTTGACCCACCTACCCTGTGCAGCGACGCCCAGCTGCCCGGTCACCTCGCCGCGCGGCTGCTGGCAGGCGCCGTCGCATCCCTTCCTCTCTGTCGCGCAGCACGACGCGCGCGTCCCTCCAAAACCCCAGCACCGCCTCTCTGAGCCGCATCGGCACCGCCCAGGCCAGCCTATCCATCGCTGCCGCCACCTCCCTCGTCGGTGCACGGACATGGTGCACGGTGCACCGGCGCCTTTAAATAGCGCAAGGCCCTCCTCCTTCTGTCTCCCTTCGCCACCACGTCTCACTTCCCCCACCAGAACACCTCCCAAGTGGAGAGGAGCTCAGCTCCTCCCTGCTGTCCGCGAAGCGTGCTCGACGCCGGCAGGCAAGCGGTGAAGGTTGCCGTCGCCGGAGACCTCCATCCCCCTCCCTATCTTGCTCAACGGATGCGCCTCCCTCTTCCCAACCTAACGAACTCTCTTTTTCGTCCCAGGCTTGCCCGTAGCCGACGCCGCCGTGAACAGCAGATCCGCCACCTTCGCCGGTCGCCGGAAAAGCCGCCGCTGTTTCGACTCCGACGACCACCGCTCGGAAGCCCCTGCTCCGCCGCATCCGACGCGCCCCACCTCGCCGTCGACAGAGCCCCGAGGTGAGCATGCCGCGCCCCGCCATTTCCCTGTACGCCGTAGGGTTAGCCGCGCAGACGCCGCGTCGCGTCGAGGACGACGGTGCATGCACCGTTGGATTAAATCCAACGGGTGCATGCGCACACCGCCGGGTCCCGCGCGCCAGCGTGGCCGCCAGCTCGCCCTCCCCGTTCAAATCGCGGCTCCCGCGCTGCGCTGCCGCTCTTGGGCCGATTCTGGCCGAGCCCAACCTCCCCGGCCCGTTTCCTTTTTCTTTTTCTCCTCATTTAATCAGCCAGTAAATACCTGCTCAGGTTTTAAATCACTACAAATTCCTCCAGTGACCAAATGAGTTGATTCAAGTTCCTACATGCTCACAGATGTTTTCTTAACCATATACCATTGCATGCATGTGATTTAGTGCTGTAAAAATGAGTTGTTAAATGAAAACCTAAAAAGTATCTGATTGTGTAATTTAATTAGGGTGTGATATTTATGAAACCTTTTTGCATGAGGTTAATTTGGTTGTGAAGTGTATGTTAGTAGCTTCATTTTGACACTAGTGTAGCATGCAGGAGCTTCCTGGATTTTAATTGTTTTAGAAAATAAGATCTGTCCAGAGAGGCAGTAAATGATTTTTAGTTTGAAAAATAATAATGATTTTGAAATAAAACCAAGTGCTACTGGTAGGTATATCTATAGGGTAATTTTGTGCCAAAGGAAATATTTTTAAGAGTTATAGTTTAATTCCAAGAATTTAATTACTAAAACAGTATACCTTTTCAGTATTTGATTTTTATAAAATCATTCACAAATCAGAAAAATACAAATCCAGTGGGGTTAGTTCACATTTGTTCTTAGCTATCCAGGGGTATGCTTTGTTATGGTTGGAGGTGCTCTGGTTAGTGTTGGTTTAAGTTTTGGAGTGCTCTGGTTTCTGTCTTGATTACATTATTGAGGCAAAAAGAAATTTTATTTGCATATGATTCTTGTGCAGGTGTGTTGTGCATGTCAATAGCTTTCTGTAGGTATGCTGCATGCATTTTTGTGACTTCCAGAAAGATTTAGGTCATTTAATTGGTTCTTAAGTCAATTCTGGAATTGCAAAAATCATATCTTTTGTTTTAAAAATCAAAAATGGGTGAAACCACTTTCAGTAGTTTGCATTTGTCAACCTCTATCTACTGTGATTTTATCAAATTTTTGTGTGCATTATTCTGGAGACAGTTTGTTGATTGGTATGGTGTGTTTCCTTTATTTTTGCGACGATAGATTCGAACGCCGCCGGAGACGAAGGAGGAGGTGATTTTGGGGGATTTGAAGAGGAAGACCAGGGACACTTTGCTGAGCAAGGCAAGCCACCTCTTGATGCATCTCTGATCCTATATATCTTATTCTTGCATTATTACAAGTTTTACAAAGGTGCATGTCTTCTATTTATTTTATCGGTGGTTAGTGCCACCGGGAGTTTTATTATTCCACCCTTAGGGTGCAGCCCTCGTTGGTACCTACTGAACACATCTCTATTAGTGATATGGTGCTTATCACCTTGTCATCCTTGTCGCCATTTTCGAAGAAGAATTGGACTATAGGTTGGGAGCCCTGGAAAAATGTTTACGAAAAATGTTTCTCCCGAAAAGAAGTATTTCGAAAACCTTGGGATGGGTTAGCCCTGCCCAAGTGTGGTGTTGGTGAAACACAAAAAGGTTTATGAAAGATATTGCTGGAGGCAAATGGGGATGAAAAATGGTTTTCGAAAAACCTTGGTGACCATAGTACGAAACCGGACCTAGCCAGTACAACCACATTACCCTTTTGTGGGACGGGGCGTAGTGTAGTAGTGTGTCTCGCCTTAGTTTGGGTCCTGCAAATGTAAGGGGTAGTCCGAGCATGGACACCTATCGACCGTGGCCTTCCCGACGAACTGGGAACGCCTTTCCATTGCGTATCGATGGCAGGGGTACAACCTATGAGCTCCCATTGAATAATGCCCCGCAGTTGGTCGCGGCATTCCGGAGGGTCGAGCTGGTCGGGGAATTTGCTACTCCTGGGTAAACGACCCCTCGGACTCTGGTGTTGGGAGGTACAACTCTAGGCGGCATGTCTTAGGCTAAGGCGAGCAGGCGAAAAACTACGATCGGGTACTTGTCGTGGCATATGTTATTATGCAGGGATGACGCCCACACGATGAGTATTCGGATCTTGTGGGGAAAGTGTACAACCTCTGCAGAGTGTAAAATCTATTCGAATAGCCGTGTCCGCGGTTATGGACATGGGAATGGTGGTACGTGGCATTAGAGGAAAGTTTTGTTTTCTTCAAATGAATTTTTCAAAAGTGATTAATTCGGGAGGTATACCCGTGGGGATGGTGAAAAAGTACCTGCGAGGTACGGTGGAAAGTGGAAAGGAAGTGGCCATATGAGATGGCTGGAATTAAATTGGGTCACCCTTACCTATTAGTCTGCAAATAAAATGGTTTATCAAGAAGTTTTCAATAAAGATATGGAAATATCATACTCTCGAGGGGAACCACCTCTCGCTCTTTGTCGCCTTAGTTAGTGCATGTTCCTTGCTACTGCCATATTGCATTTCCTTTATTTCTCTCTAAGGTGGTTTGCGAGTACATTCAAAAGTACTCATTGGCATTGTTGTCCTGGTTATCTACTTGACCAGACTGTGAAGAAGAGTACTTCGAAGAAGAGGAGTACGACGCCGAAGACGCGAACTAGGACGCTCTCCCAGTCAGCCGCCTGTAGGGTAAAGGCCTGACTTGGGTTCCACCGCTTTTGGAGTCAAGTTGTTTCCGCTGCTGTTTGGTGAACTACGGCCTTGATGGCCTATGATGTAAGACTTCGTATTACTTAAATTCGGTACTGTAATGGATGATGTAATCTGGTATCAGTTCGGTTATGTATTCACGATGGAATGATCTTGGGATCGTGAAATTGAATGCATAATTGGAGTTCTGGACTGGTAAGTCCGGGGCCCCACAGAGCCATCCTGACTGTAGGAGACCTTAGTTAGCATGGGCGTTAGAAATAGAACAAAAACTATTTTCTTAAACAAAAAGGTTGACTAAATGCTGAAAATGCTTAAGTCCCTTACCTCCTTCTATTTTCCAGAAACTTTACTTGCATTAATGTTTTATTATGCTTAAAATTTTGCACACTGTGGTCACTAACTTAATCTACTTTAAAATTTGTGTAGATGCCGATCGAGTACACGCACGTCCGTCAGGTCGGGGTGAGGCCGCCCCTCTACTTCTTCGAGCGGGCCTTAGCCGACCTGGCTATTCGCTGCGGACGTATGGTGCCCGAGGTGAAGGGCGTCCGTACTGAGAGGTCCGCAGACTCGGAGATGGCCTGGTTGGTCACCTGCGTCGTCAGGGGGAGCGGGATTTCCCCCGCTTCTGAGGAGTTCACTATCGACGTGATGGAGCGCACGTGGATCGACGGGATGATTCGAGTCTCTCAGGAGGCACTTGCTCGCCTTGCTTTTCTTCACCCGGAGGTTGTCGCCGGCACTGGCTACCAGTACCTGGGCCAGCGCGACCTCGCGGGTAAGCCCGTGGCCGGCGCCCCGCACGCCGACACCGCACACCAGCTGCACCACTTGGAGTACCTGCTTCACCACACTCAGACTCAGCAGGACCGCGCCCGTGAGAGGTGCGATCTGCAGGAGGATGAGATCGCTACACTTCGCGCTCAGCTTGCTGCTTCACAGGCTGACCTTGCCAGTGAGCGCAAGCTGAGGGTTGCCGCACGCCGGAGGGTCACTCGCCTGAGGGCGAAGGTGACTTCGTTGGAGGCCCTGACTACTCAGATGGAGGCCACTATTGAGGAGCTTGAGGACGACGGTGAGGACCTCCGCAAGGAGAACGAGGCTCTCCTTAGTGACGACGACGACTACGAGGACGAGGACTTCGATATGGAGCCCGATACTGAGGATGAGGCCTTCATCAACGATGAAGATGAGGAGCCCGAGCCACTGCTGTCCGAGGAGGACCCCGAGGAGCCAGCCTTTGTTGAGGAGGACGCCCCACCTGCACCTGAGGTTCCTGTCGTGGACCTCGACGACTTCTAGAGCACCACCTTGGACTCGCACCACCTTACCTTAGGGCGATGAGATAGGCCCCCTTTTGCGATGCGAGTAGACTTGTGATGATGGTTCTATGGAACCATTCTTTTGGATATGATGTATGAGACTTATGTGTGATGATGTATGCTACTTTGTGCCATCGGCACCCCTGCTATGTTATGCTATCATTTGCCTACTTTGCATTTGTTGTGCCCGTTTTCGAATTTCCGTTTTTACTTGCAATCCCTCCCCTTTTAAGTGGCTGCCCATCTATTTGTTTCTCTTTTAAAATCTGAATCCACCCTTCTTCAGGATGGTGGAAACCCGTAGAGGAGACCACAGCGGGGCAAACCGAGACCCACCTCCACCTCCGCCTCCACCCCCACCTCCGGAACCAACTATGGCTCAACTCCTGCGCATTATGTTGGAAGACCGTGAGGCAGCCCGTGCGGAGCGTCAAGCTAATCTTGCTACCCTTCAGCACCTCGCCCAGATTGCTACCGGTAACGCCAACAACAACAATGGCGGGGATGGAAATGGAGACCCCCGCTCCAAGCTGAAGGATTTCCAAAGCACCAACCCACCAGTCTTCTCCAAGTGCACTGAACCCCTCGACGCCGATGATTGGCTTCGCACCATTGAAAACAACTTGGAGGTTGCCGGAGTCGGCGATAATGAGAAGGTTCTGTTTGCCACTCATTTCCTCTCCGGACCTGCCCGCGCTTGGTGGGAAAATGTCAAGGCTATTCAAGCTGAAGGACACGTAATTGACTGGGAAGAATTCAAGACCAAGTTCCGCAAAACCCACATCCCTTCAGGACTGATCAAGCTCATGAAGGATAAGTTCATGAATCTGAAGCAGGGAAGCATGTCTGTGGTGGACTACATGGATAAATTCACCACTCTGTCCCGGTATGCTCCAGAAGACACTGACACTGAAGAGAAGAAGAAAGATCGCTTCTTGAATGGTCTACATGATGAGATGCAGAGTATCTTGGTGGCCGTTCCATACCCAGACCTTGAGTCGCTTGTTGATGCCTCTATCATGGTGGAGAGCAAGCGCAAGAGTGCGTTTGAGAACCGCAAGCGCAAGGCGATGATGCAGCAAGGCAGCTCCAGCACTCAGCGCCCCCGCAGCTTTCCTCCTCCAAGGCCGGCGCCCCAGCAGCAGAGGGCACCACCCCCTGCACCTCGCCCCAACAACCCCAACCGCAACTACAACCCTCAGCGTTCTGGAGGAAGCAACTACAACCCCAACTACAATCGCCAGAGCAACACTGTCCGCCCCGCCACCACTGGATGCTATACCTGCGGTCAGCCGGGTCATTTCTCCAAGGAATGCCCCAACCGAGCCACTTCTGGACAGCGCCCCAATGCGCCCAAGCCTAATCCGGGACAAGCTCGCACTGCTACTGGAAGGAACCTGAATCAGAAGAAGCCAGCTGGACCAACTAGGGGACACCTCAACCACGTCAACGCTGAACAAGCTCAGGAAGCTCCGGATATTGTACTGGGTACGTTTCCTGTCAACTCAATCTCCGCCACTGTCTTGTTTGACTCCGGAGCATCGCACTCTTTTGTTACTAAGCCGTTTGCTAGGAAGAGTGGTTTGAGGCCTACTATCATGCAACGTCCTATGTTAGTCCAAATTCCGGGATCCACCACCAAAACGGATCTATCCTGCAAGGATGTTCCTATAGATATTCAGGGGAAGCGTTTCTACGCAGATCTGATCGTATTAGGAGAGCAAGGCTTAGAAGTTATCCTTGGGATGAATTGGATGGTGAAGTATAAGGGTCACATAGATTGTGTTCGCCGAGCCATAACCTTGACTGCTGAGGACGGAGAAATAGTTGAGCATGTGGCGACGATACCTTCATCGAAGGTCTTATGCAAGAAGAGTGTCGCTAGCCCAGCCCTGCATGAGGTACCCATAGCTTGTGAGTATCCTGAGGTTTTTCCCGATGAGCTACCCGGTATGCCCCCTGATCGGGATATCGAGTTTATCATCGAGCTAGTCCCCGGAACCGCCCCCATCGCTCAGCGACCTTACCGGATGAACCCCCAAGAATTAGTGGAGTTGAAGAAGCAGTTGAATGATATGTTGAAGAAAGGTTTGATTCGCCCGAGTGCATCCCCCTGGGGATCTCCCGTTATCTTTGTGGATAAGCGGGACGGTACTATCCGCCTGTGCGTGGATTACCGGAAACTGAATGATGTAACCATCAAAAACAAATACCCCCTCCCGAAGATTGAAGATCTGTTCGACCAGATGAATGGCGCCCGAGTTTTCTCTAAGATAGATCTCCGAACTGGTTATCATCAACTCAAGGTTCGAGAGTCAGACATACCCAAGACTGCCTTCACCACACGGTATGGACTTTTTGAATATACCGTGATGTCCTTCGGACTGACCAATGCTCCTGCCTATTTCATGAATCTCATGAACAAGGTGTTCATGAAGTACCTCGACAAGTTCGTCGTGGTTTTCATCGACGATATTCTGATCTACTCAAAGAGTGAAGAAGAGCATGCTGAACATCTGCGGATTGTTCTGGGAACGCTCAGAGACCATCAGCTTTACGCCAAGTTTAGTAAATGTGAGTTTTGCCTGAAAGAGGTAGGATTTCTAGGTCACGTCATATCTGCCGGAGGAGTGTCTGTCGACCCGTCCAAAATCCAGTCCATCATGGAGAAGAAGGCCCCCACCAATCAGACTGAAGTCCGCGCCTTTTTAGGATTGGCGGGATATTACCGCAAGTTTGTTGAGGGATTCTCCAGCATTGCGAGGCCCTTAACACAGCTATTGAAGAAGGATAAGAAGTTCGAGTGGACCGACAAATGTGAGGCCAGTTTTCAGGAACTCAAGAAGAGGTTAGTCACAGCCCCCGTCTTGACCATGCCCGATATTACCAAGGATTTTGATGTGTACTGCGATGCATCAAAGCTTGGATTGGGAAGTGTGCTGATGCAGGAAGGAAAGGTGATAGCTTATTTGTCAAGGCAACTTCGACCGCACGAGATGAATTACCCTACCCATGACTTAGAGCTTGCCGCTGTAGTCCACGCCCTGAAGACCTGGCGCCACTACCTAGTGGGTAATCGTTGCGAAATCTACACCGACCACAAGAGTTTGAAGTACATCTTCACCCAGCGGGAGTTGAACATGAGGCAGAGCAGATGGATGGAACTCATCAAGGACTACGACCTCGGTATTCATTATCATCCCGGTAAAGCCAATGTGGTGGCTGATGCCCTTAGTCGAGAGCCCTGTTCGCTGAACGCCCTTATCAAGGTTGCTCAACCTAAGCTGTATGAAGAACTGGAGGAGTTCGGCCTCGAACTCGTTAGCCATGGTTTCCTGGCAAATCTCGAATTGAAGCCTACTCTAATCGATCAAATCAAAGAAGCTCAAGAGGGTCATGATAGTATTGAAGGAATCAAGCGTAGGATGAATAGGGAAGAAGTTCCTGGTTTTGAAGTTGACACCAATGGAATTTTGTGGTACAAGGGACGCCTGTGTGTACCTAATGTTGAAGACCTGAAGCAACTCATCATGAAGGAAGCTCACGACACCCCATATTCAATCCACCCCGGAGGAACCAAAATGTATCAAGACCTGAAGAAGCAATTCTGGTGGCACGGAATGAAACGCGAGATCGCCTTTTTCATTGCTCGCTGCGATGTGTGCCAGAAAGTGAAGGCTGAACATCAGCGACCAGCTGGACTACTCCAACCCCTCCAAGTTCCCGAGTGGAAATGGGAAGAAGTTGGGATGGATTTCATCACCGGACTCCCTAAGTCTCAGCGTGGCCATGACTCCATCTGGGTCATAGTTGATCGACTCACCAAGGTTGCTCATTTCATTCCAGTCAAGACCACTTACCCCGGAACCCGGCTGGCGGATCTATATATGTCCAGGATAGTGAGTCTCCATGGGGTTCCCAAGCGAATAGTTTCCGATCGCGGTACACAGTTCACGTCAAAATTCTGGAAAAGCCTGCATGAAACCTTGGGAACCAAGTTATCTTTCAGCACCGCTTATCACCCGCAGACCGGTGGCCAGACCGAAAGGGTAAATCAGATTCTTGAAGATATGCTTCGTGCTTGTGTCCTAGCTTATGGAGCCAAATGGGAAGATTGTCTACCCTTCGCTGAATTCTCTTACAACAATAGCTACCAAGCTAGTCTGCAGATGGCCCCCTTTGAAGCCCTTTATGGCCACCGTTGTCGAACCCCTCTCAACTGGTCCGAGACTGGAGATAGTCAAGTCTTTGGACCTGACCATCTTCGCGAAGCTGAAGAACAAGTCCAACTGATCTGTGATCGCCTCAAGGCCGCTCAATCACGTCAGAAGAGTTATGCCGATTCCAAGCGTCGCGATTTGACCTTCAAGGTTGGTGATCATGCCTACCTTCGCGTCACTCCACTCAAGGGAATGCAGAGATTTCACGTCAAAGGGAAGCTTGCCCCAAGATATATTGGACCCTTCAAGGTTCTCGCTCGTCGAGGAGAAGTATCCTATCAACTTGAACTGCCTGCTGAATTAGCGGATTTCCATGATGTGTTCCACATCTCTCTTCTTCGACGATGCCTCCAAGTGCCTGCCAAGCCTGAGACCTTCAAAAACATCGATTATCGCACCCTCGACCTCAACACCGATTTAACCTATCGAGAAGTACCCCTTCGGATTCTGGAAGAAGCTGTTCGTCTCACGCGTAGGAGAAAGATTAAATTTTGTAAGGTTCAGTGGACAAATCACTCCGAGGAGGAAGCCACTTGGGAAAGAGAAGATCAGCTCCGAAAGGATTTCCCCGCACTCTTCAGTTCTTAGCCACCGAATCTCGAGGACGAGATTCATTTTAAGGGGGAAGGTTTGTAACAACCCAACTTTTTGTGCATTGGTTTAATCTCAGAAATACAAAATTTTGGGCCAACAAAAACTTTTCTGTTTCTCAAGTTTGCATGCATATAGTTCATCATGCTCATGCATTGTAGAGATTGTGTGTTATTTGCTTGTGAATGTGGTGTTGTGTGTGGATCCTTAAAACCCTAAACCCACCTATTAATTTTTGGAATCCCTTTTCTTATTAGGGAGCAATTGAATCTCCCATAAACCCTTGAGCATGTGATTATGCTCACATAAGATCTCCTAAGATCTAGTCTATACCTAATAATAAAAGCAAAAGGGTTTCTCCCTCGGTCGTTCGTCCAATTTTTTATTGGACGAATTTACCCTCCCACCAAATCACATAATACGGCTAGATGCCACCGTACCGGTTCAATTTGTTTTATTCTCAACCCGACCTGAAGTCTTCTTCCCAGATCCACAATGCGATCCACGAGTGTGAGCTCCGCCCAAGGGAAGCGATCTGTGACGCAGCGCCGCGCCCGACCTCCTGGTCATCAGTGTGCGCACCTCGGCCTCCTGTTCATCCCCATCCAAAAATCCAGCAATTGTTGCAACGCCGCACCACCTCGCCGGCGGGAGCGACCGTCCTTCGTCGCACGGACTTCCGTCTGACGCGCAGCATCAGCGGCCTCACCTCCATATCCCTCCACGAAGGCTCGGTCTTCCCCTCCTACGCACCGGAGCAGGAGCCGCCGGCCAGCTTCCCCCACGTGGCCAGTACTGGACCCAAATCTTCAGAGGCCGCGGGGGAAGCACCAGCACGGAGGCGTGGAGCTCCTCCACTCACGCCTTATCTCTCCAAGACCAAGCACGTCCCCGCCGTCTCTGTCCTGCAGCGGGACAGCCTCCGGAAGGGCTAGCTGCTGCCCCCGCTCGAGCCTGATGTCGGTGATGAGGCGGCCCAATCCGATCAATTTTTCCCCTCCTGAATACCGATTGGATTTCTTGCAGCTCCTCCACAATATCTACTCTGGTCGGTATTGAACTTACAACAACTGGATAGTGCTCCTTGTGTATGCATGGCTGCGGAGTTCCGTACATCTATGTGGAGATTGAGGATCGAAGCAAAAAAAAAAACACCGGTGCCTACTCTCATCTGATTTGGCCAAAAAGATATGGGAATTGATCGAGTTAGAGAATATGAACTCTGAACTTTAGACATTAATTTTACCACTCATCTCCAGCTGCACGTTTTGATGTTGTGTGGCTGTGCCCAGGCTTGAGAAGTAGTGTTGTTGGATTATGAAAAAACTGAACATTTTAGAGAGAGATATGAGGCGATGCTCTTTTGTTGCTACTGACTAACTCAGTTAACATCGGGGATACTGAATGTTCAAGATGGAGAAACTGAACGTTTGTGAGAGACACGACAAGGATGCATTATGTTAGTTCTGATGGCCACGGTGCAAAGAACAGTCTATTGATGCTGTAATTCAGTTCCATTGGTTCAAAGCAGTAGCTCTGTTTCTCATTTGTTTATCGCATGAAATGTTGCAAATTCCTCATATAAAGGTAAATAAACCAGTAGTCAATTTGTATCATAAAAAACTGTTTGTAGGTATGCAACTTTTGCAAATAATTAAGGAACAATTTCTATCAAAATATTTTGTCCAATATTTTTTTAGACCGATTTACCCTACCACCAATTCTCATAATACTGCACATCTACCCCTGTACCGCTTCATTTATTTCCTTCTCAAACAACCTCCCGAACAGAATTGTGTCATCAAACGAACGAGCACGCGAGCGAGGAGACATGCGCTTCGCTGTGGCCAAGGTGGGCGAGCTTGCAGGCAGGTCAACGGCTGCCTAGACTGTCGGAGGGGAATACTTGGTTGAGCTTGACAACGTCATGGCTGGCTTGGACAAACGGAGGGAGGCAGGAGGCTGATCAGATATGTCAGTGCAGGACAGCTAACGTTGGGGATGAGGAGCTCATGCGAAAAGAGGGCTAGCAGAAGGACGAAGCGAGTGAGAGATCGAGCCGAGGAGGAGGGAGGCAAGCAGAGACATGGTGCTCTCATTCCTGATGGCGGAGATCGATTAAGGAGTGATCAGGAGACGAGCAACTTAGGGCAGGGCTCGCGAGCGATGCTTTGCTTTGCTAATTAACACACTTTTTAGGTGATACGGTACAAAGTGAGGTGATGCTAGAGTAGAGGAATTGCAGGCCAAGCGAATAATTGACCGACGCACGAGGAGGGATGAAGTTCGATAGAAATAGGACATGGGAGTGTGGATCTACGGAGCAGGAACAAGGGCTGAACCAGGCTGATCAAAAGCGGGAGGCCACGCATGGGTGAAAGACGTGGCGCACTGATGAAGTTCTCTCGGTATTGATGGGAGGATGATTAACTAAAGCGTTTGAGTATTTGTTTCTCCCGGTGCAATGCACGGGCACTTTTGCTAGTTCTTCCCAATTTTTCTCCTCCATATCTTTTTCTTCTTCTATCCATTTTCAAATCAGAAAAACTCTCCAAGCAAGAGGACAAATGACTCATCACCTTGTGTACCTAGGGTTGACTTAAATCATTTCTTTGTGATCACACATATTCATTTTCGAAATTGAGGATTAAATGAGAAGGGTCATGCCGGCTATGATCTTCCCTCTCCCTTGATCCTTCTTTTCACTATTCCTCCACACCATCTCACACTCTTGTGCATGTGATCATGCCCCCTTATGATCTTCCAAGATCATGTTTTTCTCAAAACTCCCTCATCCATATCTATGCCTTACTTTCTACAATTTTCAAATCTGAAAATTCTCCAAGAGAGTACATCACTTGATTCATCATATGGATGCCCTGGATTATTTTGGATCACCTCTTAGTGGTTTGTTTCAAAAAAAACCTAACTTGGTGAAATGGAGGGAGAGGCCATGCCGGCCATGAACTCCACCTCTCCCATCTTTCTCTCCCTCTCATACCCCTCCCTCACCAGCACCCATGCACGGCCTGGGGAGGCCATAGCTCCACGACTGTACCCTCCCTGGACCCACTCGACCCCTCCCTCTCTCCTTCTCTCCCATGATCACCACCTCGGGAACCCGCACCAGATCATGGAGATCTCTCCCTCTCCTCCCTTTTTGGCAGCACCTAGATGTCCTGCACGACTCCCAGCACTCCCTCCTCCTTCCTGACCCCGCCTGCACGTTTCCCTCGGCCTCCCTCTCGCCGACCCGCGCTGGCAACCCCCAATGGCCGTGGCGCACGTCTGCCGGACACGGCCACGTCGCCCACCCCACCTCCCTTCCTCGGTGGCTCTAAGCATGTCCTCTGGACGCGCCCTGCTCCACAACGTCTCGGAGACACGACCGCGACGCCCGCCCTTGACCCACCTACCCTGTGCAGCGACGCCCAGCTGCCCGGTCACCTCGCCGTGCGGCTGCTGGCAGGCGCCGTCGCATCCCTTCCTCTCTGTCGCGCAGCACGACGCGCGCGTCCCTCCAAAACCCCAGCACCGCCTCTCTGAGCCGCATCGGCACCGCCCAGGCCAGCCTATCCATCGCTGCCGCCACCTCCCTCGTCGGTGCACGGACATGGTGCACGGTGCACCCGCGCGCCCCTTTAAATAGCGCAAGGCCCTCCTTCCTCTGTCTCCCTTCGCCACCACGTCTCACTTCCCCCACCAGAACACCTCCCAAGTGGAGAGGAGCTCAGCTCCTCCCTGCTGTCCGCGAAGCGTGCTCGACGCCGGCAGGCAAGCGGTGAAGGTTGCCGTCGCCGGAGACCTCCATCCCCCTCCCTATCTTGCTCAACGGATGCGCCTCCCTCTTCCCAACCTAACGAACTCTCTTTTTCGTCCCAGGCTTGCCCGTAGCCGACGCCGCCGTGAACAGCAGATCCGCCACCTTCGCCGGTCGCCGGAAAAGCCGCCGCTGTTTCGACTCCGACGACCACCGCTCGGAAGCCCCTGCTCCGCCGCATCCGACGCGCCCCACCTCGCCGTCGACAGAGCCCCGAGGTGAGCATGCCGCGCCCCGCCATTTCCCTGTGCGCCGTAGGGTTAGCCGCGCAGACGCCGCGTCGCGTCGAGGACGACGGTGCATGCACCGTTGGATTAAATCCAACGGGTGCATGCGCACACCGCCGGGTCCCACGCGCCAGCGTGGCCGCCAGCTCGCCCTCCCGTTCAAATCGCGGCTCCCGCGCTGCGCTGCCGCTCTTGGGCCGATTCTGGCCGAGCCCAACCTCCCCGGCCCGTTTCCTCTTTTGCTTTTTCTCCTCATTTAATCAGCCAGTATATACCTGCTCAGGTTTTAAATCACTACAAATTCCTCCGGTGACCAAATGAGTTGATTCAAGTTCCTACATGCTCACAGATGTTTTCTTAACCATATACCATTGCATGCATGTGATTTAGTGCTGTAAAAATGAGTTGTTAAATGAAAACCTAAAAAGTATCTGATTGTGTAATTTAATTAGGGTGTGATATTTATGAAACCTTTTTGCATGAGGTTAATTTGGTTGTGAAGTGTATGTTAGTAGCTTCATTTTGACACTAGTGTAGCATGCAGGAGCTTCCTGGATTTTAATTGTTTTAGAAAATAAGATCTGTCCAGAGAGGCAGTAAATGATTTTTAATTTGAAAAATAATAATGATTTTGAAATAAAACCAAGTGCTACTGGTAGGTATATCTATAGGGTAATTTTGTGCCAAAGGAAATATTTTTAAGAGTTATAGTTTAATTCCAAGAATTTAATTACTAAAACAGTATACCTTTTCAGTATTTGATTTTTATAAAATCATTCACAAATCAGAAAAATACAAATCCAGTGGGGTTAGTTCACATTTGTTCTTAGCTATCTAGGGGTATGCTTTGTTATGGTTGGAGGTGCTCTGGTTAGTGTTGGTTTAAGTTTTGGAGTGCTCTGGTTTCTGTCTTGATTACATTATTGAGGCAAAAAGAAATTTTATTTGCATATGATTCTTGTGCAGGAGTGTTGTGCATGTCAATAGCTTTCTGTAGGTATGCTGCATGCATTTTTGTGACTTCCAGAAAGATTTAGGTCATTTAATTGGTTCTTAAGTCAATTCTGGAATTGCAAAAATCATATCTTTTGTTTTAAAAATCAAAAATGGGTGAAACCACTTTCAGTAGTTTGCATTTGTCAACCTCTATCTACTGTGATTTTATCAAATTTTTGTGTGCATTATTCTGGAGACAGTTTGTTGATTGGTATGGTGTGTTTCCTTTATTTTTGCGACGATAGATTCGAACGCCGCCGGAGACGAAGGAGGAGGTGATTTTGGGGGATTTGAAGAGGAAGACCAGGGACACTTTGCTGAGCAAGGCAAGCCACCTCTTGATGCATCTCTGATCCTATATATCTTATTCTTGCATTATTACAAGTTTTACAAAGGTGCATGTCTTCTATTTATTTTTCGGTGGTTAGTGCCACCGGGAGTTTTATTATTCCACCCTTAGGGTGCAGCCCTCGTTGGTACCTACTGAACACATCTCTATTAGTGATATGGTGCTTATCACCTTGTCATCCTTGTCGCCATTTTCGAAGAAGAATTGGACTATAGGTTGGGAGCCCTGGAAAAATGTTTACGAAAATGTTTCTCCCGAAAAGAAGTATTTCGAAAACCTTGGGATGGGTTAGCCCTGCCCAAGTGTGGTGTTGGTGAAACACAAAAAGGTTTATGAAAGATATTGCTGGAGGCAAATGGGGATGAAAAATGGTTTTCGAAAAACCTTGGTGACCATAGTACGAAACCGGACCTAGCCAGTACAACCACATTACCCTTTTGTGGGACGGGGCGTAGTGTAGTAGTGTGTCTCGCCTTAGTTTGGGTCCTGCAAATGTAAGGGGTAGTCCGAGCATGGACACCTATCGACCGTGGCCTTCCCGACGAACTGGGAACGCCTTTCCATTGCGTATCGATGGCAGGGGTACAACCTATGAGCTCCCATTGAATAATGCCCCGCAGTTGGTCGCGGCATTCCGGAGGGTCGAGCTGGTCGGGGAATTTGCTACTCCTGGGTAAACGACCCCTCGGACTCTGGTGTTGGGAGGTACAACTCTAGGCGGCATGTCTTAGGCTAAGGCGAGCAGGCGAAAAACTACGATCGGGTACTTGTCGTGGCATATGTTATTATGCAGGGATGACGCCCACACGATGAGTATTCGGGTCTTGTGGGGAAAGTGTACAACCTGTGCAGAGTGTAAAATCTATTCGAATAGCCGTGTCCGCGGTTATGGACATGGGAATGGCGGTACGTGGCATTAGAGGAAAGTTTTGTTTTCTTCAAATGAATTTTTCAAAAGTGATTATTTCGGGAGGTATACCCGTGGGGATGGTGAAAAAAGTACCTGCGAGGTACGGTGGAAAGTGGAAAGGAAGTGGCCATATGAGATGGCTGGAATTAAATTGGGTCACCCTTACCTATTAGTCTGCAAATAAAATGGTTTATCAAGAAGTTTTCAATAAAGATATGGAAATATCATACTCTCGAGAGGAACCACCTCTCGCTCTTTGTCGCCTTAGTTAGTGCCTGTTCCTTGCTACTGCCATATTGCATTTCCTTTATTTCTCTCTAAGGTGGTTTGCGAGTACATTCAAAAGTACTCATTGGCATTGTTGTCCTGGTTATCTACTTGACCAGACTGTGAAGAAGAGTACTTCGAAGAAGAGGAGTACGACGCCGAAGACGCGAACTAGGACGCTCTCCCAGTCAGCTGCCTGTAGGGTAAAGGCCTGACTTGGGTTCCACCGCTTTTGGAGTCAAGTTGTTTCCGCTGCTGTTTGGTGAACTACGGCCTTGATGGCCTATGATGTAAGACTTCGTATTACTTAAATTCGGTACTGTAATGGATGATGTAATCTGGTATCAGTTCGGTTATGTATTCACGATGGAATGATCTTGGGATCGTGAAATTGAATGCATAATTGGAGTTCTGGACTGGTAAGTTCGGGGCCCCACACCAATACTAGTACTTTATAAAATCATGGTCGAACATAAGATGGTTTGAAATATATTTCGAACATCTTGGTAAAACTTCATATGGATTTAAAACATGTTCCCCAAAATATTGGTCCAAATTTTAGATGGTTTGAATATAGTACTCCTTATTCTCTAGAACCGGGGGAATATAAACAAATGAAAGTATTTATCAATATTGCATGGCACCTTTATTGATTCTATTTCTACTCTACCTTAAATTTTCTAGGGAGTAATAATAAAGAAACTTAATTACTAGGGGGCCTTTTTCCTAAGGAACAACATGCACATTAGACCATACTAAAATTCCTATAGATGTTAAATTCTATATATGTCCATACCACAAGAGGGTTATGGTGTGCGCCTATGGAATTCCTTTAAGCCAAAAGATGCCAAGACAGTTCAACAAATAAGAGGTGAAATACTATATAAGTTACGTATATAAAAAAGATAGGGAGGAAATGTTACCAAATTGATTAGGATCCCATGCATAAACATTTCCAAGCTCAGTAACGGCGAACACAAGTCCATTATGTATAATTGCATCGCAGTATATGGCGCCGTACTGAAACTGGTTTTCAAGAAATATCCATGTACGAGGATATTCGCCATGGAGGTAGGAAATTGCAAAGTCGAAGATTGCGACAAGGGAGAAATCTTTATACCCCCTAGCAGCTGTAGGAACTTGGCAAATAGCTATCTTCTGCAGTTGAATAGCAGAACGTTGATACTCGAATATAAGTGGATTGCGTGTGGTTTCCAACTTCTTCCTCAAAGATGGAAGCTTAATCTTGCGATGAGTGTAGACATTGAGGAGGTTCCACTTGCCTTCGGGGCCAACCATGGCTATCCAATCTCCATTGGCGCCTGCCCGCTCCTCATCCTTACCGTGTGGCATTAGGCCATCATAGGAGAACCTGTCCAGCGGCAGTAGTTTGCACTTGCTGTGCACCGGCAAATCCTCCTTGAACACCCATGGTTTATCCGCCGGGTCACAACAGAGAACACACGGAAGGCCAAACGGCTGAGAAGCAGGCAGAGTGGCACTTTGGCTGACTGAAGAATACTTTTGGAGGAACCGACTAGGGACGCGGCGGTGATGGCGTCGCACTGGCTGATGAGCACTTCAAGGGGGCCTTCCGTAAACACCTTGTGAAACAGCCCAGATCCACAGACCCTGCTCGATTTCGCCATCGCAATGAGGCAGGTGGTACAATGGGGTTGGTATTTTCTTGGGAGATCTACTGATTCGAACTTTGGGAGAGAGATGGCGATCAATGGCGGCAGGTGGGGGTTTGAGTTGGAGAACAGAGGCTCTCAAACTGGGCACTGCTGGATAGGATGCGAAAGCGCCATGGCGGAGACGCAGGCGTGCTATGGAAGCTGGGCGGAGTGGGGATAGACGACGGAGGTGAACCGAGACGCTCCTCCTCTTATGCATATACTGCCTACTGCAGTTTCGAGGAGAGTGTGAATGTGTTCAAAAAAAGAGGAGAGTGTGAATGTGTTCAAAAAAAGAGGAGAGTGTGACTGTGACCCGACACCCGAGTAGAGCAGACGGACTATAGGAGTAGCCCCATCATTACAGAACATTAATCGTGCTTCCTAACATCCCAGGCTTGTGTTGTCTAATCAAATCGATGGCCATGTCAGTATTATGGTGAACAAATAAAACAAATACACACCAACCTTGTTCTTTTTGCAACGTACACCAACCTAGCAAGGCATCAACCTTCTCGCCATCAACTACGACTCCGTGGCTCCGTCCCACCAAAGTTGTCTCAACTTTGTAAAAAAAATACATCTATCCATCTAAATTTTAACAAAGGTGAGACACTTTTGGTGGGACCGAGGGAGTACAAAAAAACTTTACTACTCCATGCTAGTATCGGCCACTAATTCAAATTTCAACTGAAGGCGTGCTATTTTATGGTCCTGAAAATTGCCAAAAAAAAATACAACCCAAAAATGCAACAGATCCATGTTAAGGGGGTACACCCTACGCAATATACATTAAGAAACTTCGAAACTTCAGCGACCTTGTAAGAATGCCCATGACAGTGCAGTTTTGCCAAATTAGGAAGAGACGAAATATGAATTCAACCAAAGAAATCTAAACGAATCCTTAGACAATAGCATAGTTAACACGTTCAGAAAAAATGATGACTCCAAAAGAACAACATTAGCAAGAAATACTCCATTTTAGTTTGAATTTGCAGTCACATACATATACTAGTAGTACTGCCAAAATACTATAATACTCCGAGCTGCATTCTAGCACTCCAACTAGCTAGCTAATAGTTCTGGAGTAGTAGTACTACTATACAAGTCCAAAATACATCCGAACGAACCCTACTTCGAACTAAACTACTCCCTCCGATCTTCGAGTAACTACATTGCAGTATGACTAAACAAAGATTATTGTATAACCTTCTTGTTGATGCAAACGCAGATAGGCAACACACGCTGCCCTCCATTCTGCTTCGCGTAACGGGGCGGCACCGCCAGGAAAGAAGTGAGCTGCTGCAACATGATCGAGCTAGGCGTCGGGGAGCTCGTCGGCTCGATTACCGCCATCAAGGTGTCCGTCGAGAGGTCACTGGTCCCAGCCGTCGCCGGCGCCGGCGGACTGATACGTCTCCAACGTATCAATAATTTCTGATGTTCCATGCTACTTTATTGATGATACCTACATGTTTTATGCACATTATATGTCGTATTTACGCATTTTCTGAACTAACCTATTAACAAGATGCCGAAGAGCCAGTTGCTGTTTTCTGCTGTTTTTGGTTTCAGAAATCCTAGTAACGAAATATTCTCGGAATTGGACGAAATCACCGCCCAGGGTCCTATTTTTGCACGAAGCTTCCGAAGACCGAAAGGGATAAGAAGTGGGGCGACGAGGCGCGCCACCATAGGGCCGCGCGGAGGGGGCCCGCCCCTGGGCCCCTCGGTGGCCCCCCGACCTACCTTTCGCCTACTTAAAGCCTCCGTCGCGAAACCCCCAGCACCGAGAGCCACGATACGGAAAACCTTACGAGACGTCGCCGCCGAATCCCATCTCGGGGATTCAGATCGCCTCCGGCACCCTGCCGGAGAGGGGATTCATCTCCGGAGGACTCTTCATCGCCATGATCGCCTCCGGGAGTGATGAGTGAGTAGTTCACCCAGACTATGGGTCCATAGCAGTAGCTAGATGGTCGTCTTCTCCTTGTTGTGCTTCATTGTTGGATCTTGTGAGCTGCCTAACATGATCAAGATCATCTATCTGTAATACTATATGTTGTGTTTGTCGGGATCCGATGGATAGAGAATACTATGTTATGGTGATTATCAATCTATTGTTTATGTGTTGTTTATGATCTTGCATGCTCTCCGTTATTAGTAGAGGCTCTGGCCAAGTTTTTACTCTTAACTCCAAGAGGGAGTATTTATGCTCGATAGTAGGTTCATGCCTTCATTGACACCTGGAACAGTGACAGAAAGTTCTAAGGTTGTGATGTGCTGTTGCCACTAGGGATAAAACATTGATGCTATGTCTAAGGATGTAGTTGTCGATTACATTACGCACCATACTTAATGCAATTGTCTTTTGCTTTGCAACTTAATACTGAATGGGTTCGGATGATAACCTGAAGGTGGACTTTTTAGGCATAGATGCAGTTGGATGGCGGTCTATGTACTTTGTCGTAATGCCCAATTAAATCTCACTATATTTATCATATCATGTACATGCATTGTTATGCCTTTCTATTTGTCAATTGCCCGACTGTAATTTGTTCACCCAACATGCTTTTATCTTATGGGAGAGACACCTCTAGTGAACTGTGGACCCCGGTCCTATTCTTTACATAGCATACAATCTACTGCAATACTTGTTTACTGTTTTCTTGCAAACAATCATCTTCCACTCGATACGCTTAATCCTTTGTTACAGCAGATTGACAACCTCACTGTTTCGTTGGGACAAAGTACTTGGGTTGTGTTGTGCAGGTTCCACGTTGGCGCCGAAATCCCTGGTGTTGCGCCGCATCACATTTCGCGACCATCAACCTTCAACGTGCTTCTTGGCTCCTCCTGGTTCGATAAACCTTGGTTTCTTTCTGAGGGAAAACTTGCCACTGTGCGCATCATACCTTCCTCTTGGGGTTCCCAACGGACGTGTACATTTACGCGCATCAAGCCTGTTTTCTCGCGCCGTTGCCGGGAGATCAAGACACGCTGCAAGGGGAGTCTCCACTTCCAATCTCTTTACTTTGTTTTTGTCTTGCTTCATTTTATTTACTACTTTGTTTGCTGCACCTAAACAAAACACAAAAAAAGTAGTTGCTAGTTTTACTTTATTTACTGTCTTGCTCTATATATCAAAAACACAAAAAAATTAGTTACTCGCATTTACTTTATCTAGCTTGCTTTATTTACTGTTGCTAAAATGAATACCCCTGAAAATACTAAGTTGTGTGACTTCACAAATGCAAATAATAATGATTTCCTATGCACACCTATTGCTCCACCTGCTACTACAGCAGAATTCTTTGAAATTAAACCTGCTTTACTAAATCTTGTCATGAGAGATCAATTTTCTGGTTAGTTCTGATGATGCTGCTGCCCATCTCAATAATTTTGTTGAACTTTGTGAAATGCAAAAGTATAAGGATGTAGATGGTGATATTATTAAATTGAAAGTGTTTCCTTTCTCATTAAGAGGAAGAGCTAAAGATTGGTTGCTATCTTTGCCTAAGAATAGTATTGATTCATGGACTAAATGTAAGGATGCTTTTATTGGTAGATATTATCCTCCCGCTAAAATTATATCTTTGAGAAGTAGCATAATGAATTTTAAGCAATTAGATACTGAACATGTTGCTCAAGCATGGGAGAGAATGAAAACTTTGGTAAAGAATTGCCCAACCCATGGACTGACTACTTGGATGATCATCCAAACCTTCTATGCAGGACTAAATTTTTCTTCGCGGAATTTATTGGATTCAGCTGCTGGAGGTACCTTTATGTCCATCACTTTGGGGGCGGCTACAAAACTTCTTGATGATATGATGATGAATTACTCTGAATGGCACACGGAAAGAGCTCCACAAGGTAAGAAGGTAAATTCTGTTGAAGAAACCTCTTCCTTGAGTGATAAAATTGATGTGATTATGTCTATGCTTGTGAATGGTAGATCTAATGTTGATCCAAATAATGTTCCTTTAGCTTCATTGGTTGCTCAAGAAGAAAATGTTGATGTGAATTTCATTAAAAATAATAATTTCAACAACAATGCTTATAGGAACAACTCTGGTAATAACTATAGGCCATATCCTTCTGCTAATGGTAATGGTTATGGTAATTCTTATGGGAATTCTTACAAAAATAATAGAAGTGTACCCCTGGTCTTGAAGCCATGCTTAAAGAATTTATTAGTACACAAACTGCTTTTAACAAATCTGTTGAGGAAAAGCTTGATAAAATTGATACTATTGCTTCTAGAGTTGATAGACTTGCCTCTGATGTTAATCTTTTAAAATTGAAAGTTATGCCTAATAATGATATTGATAATAAGATTACTACTACAGCAAATGCCATCCAAGTTAGAATTAATGAGAATATAAGATTAATGGCTGAATTGCGTGCTAGGTGGGATAGAGAAGAAAATGAAAAACTAGCTAAAGAGAATAATGTAGCTAAAGTTTGGACTATTACCACCACTAGTAATGTTGATTCTTCACATGTTGCTGCACCTCCTACTATCAATGGTAGAATAATTGGTGTTGGCAATGTTTCTACTCCTAGTGCAAAGCGTACAAAACTGCCTGAAATTGCTAAAACTGCTGAAACTGCTTGTGATAAAACTGCTGAAATTTTTTCCAACCTTGGGAACAATGATCCCATTGCTGTAGCTCATAATGATTTAGACTTTGATGATTGTCACATCTCTGAAGTTATAAAGTTCTTACAAAAACTTGCTAAAAGTCCTAATGCTAGTGCTATAAATTTAGCCTTTACAAAACACATTACAAATGCTCTCATAAAAGCTAGAGAAGAGAAACTAAAACTTGAAACTTCTATTCCTAGAAAGTTAGAAGATGGTTGGGAGCCCATCATTAAAATGAAATTCAATGACTTTGAATGTAATGCTTTATGTGATCTTGGTGCAAGTATTTCTGTTATGCCTAAAAAGATTTATGATATGCTTGACTTGCCACCATTGAAGAATTGTTATTTGGATGTTAATCTTGCCGATAATGTTAAAAAGAAACCTTTGGGGAGAATTGATAATGTGCGCATTACGGTTAACAATAACCTTGTCCCCGTTGATTTTGTTGTCTTGGATATCGAATGCAATGCATCTTGTCCTATTGTGTTGGGAAGACCTTTTCTTCGAACCGTTGGTGCTGTTATTGATATGAGGGAAGGTAATATTAAATATCAATTTCCTCTCAAGAAAGGTATGGAACACTTCCCTAGAAAGAGAATGAAGTTTCCTTTTGATTCTATTATTAGAACAAGCTATGATGTTGATGCTTCTACTCTTGATGTTACTTGATTTGCACTTTCTGCGCCTAGCTGAAAGGCGTTAAAGAAAAGCGCTTATGGGAGACAACCCATGTTTTTACTACAGTACTTTGTTTTATATTTGAGTCTTGGAAGTTGTTTACTACTGTAGCAACCTCTCCTTATCATGTTTTTGTGCCAAGTAAAGTTTCTATGTCAAAGTTGATGTTATATTTGGGATCGCTGCGCAGAAACAGCATTGCTGTCTGTCACGAATCTGGGCACAAGTCTCTGTAGAAAATTCGAAAAAATCTGCCAATTTACGAGCGTGATCCTCAGATATGTACGCAACTTTCATTAGTTTTGAGTTTTTCCATTTGAGCAAATCTGGTGCCATTTTAAAATTCGTCTTTACGGACTGTTCTGTTTTTGACAGATTCTGCCTTTTATTTCGCATTGCCTCTTTTGCTATATTGGATGCATTTCTTTGATCCATTAATGTCCAGTAGCTTTATGCAATGTCCAGAAGTGTAAAGAATGATTGTGCCACCTCTGAACATGTGAATTATTAATTGTGCACTAACCCTCTAATGAGTTTGCTTGAAGTTTGGTGTGAAGGAAGTTTTCAAGGGTCAAGAGAGGAGTATGATATACTATGATCAAGAGGAGTGAAAGCTCTAAGATTGGGGATGCCCCCTGATTCATCCCTGCATATTTTAAGAAGACTCAAGCGTCTAAGCTTGGGATGCCCAAGGCATCCCCTTCTTCATCGACAACATCATCAGGTTCCTCCCTGAAACTATATTTTTATTCAGTCACATCTTGTGTTCTTTACTTGGAGCGTCGGTTTGTTTTTGTTTTTGTTTTTGTTTGAATAAAATGGATCCTAGCATTCACTTTGTGGGAGAGAGACACGCTCCGCTGTTGCATATGGACAAATATGTCCTTAGGCTTTACTCATAATGTTCAAGGCGAAGTTTCTTCTTCGTTAAATTGTTATATGGTTGGAATTGGAAAATGCTACATGTAGTAATTCTAAAATGTCTTGGATAATGTGATACTTGGCAATTGTTGTGCTCATGTTTAAGCTCTTGCATCATATGCTTTGCACTCATTAATGAAGAAATACATAGAGCTTGCTAAAATTTGATTTGCATATTTGGTCTCTCTAAGGTCTAGATAATATCTAGTATTGAGTTTTGAACAACAAGGAAGACGGTGTAGAGTCTTATAATGTTTACAATATGTCTTTTATGTGAGTTTTGCTGCACCGGTTCATCCTTGAGTTTGCTTCAAATAAACCTTGCTAGCCTAAACCTTGTATCGAGAGGGAATACTTCTCATGCATCCAAAATCCTTGAGCCAACTACTATGCCATTTGTGTCCACCATACCTACCTACTACATGGTATTTCTCCGCCATTCCAAAGTAAATTGCTTGAGTGCTACCTTTAAAATTCCATCATTCACCTTTGCAATATATAGCTCATGGGACAAAATAGCCTTAAAAACTATCGTAGTATTGAATATGTACTTATGCACTTTATCTCTTATTAAGTTGCTTGTTGTGCGATAACCATGCTTCTGGGGAACGCCATCAATTACTCTTTATTGAATATCATGTGAGTTGCTATGCATGTCCGTCTTGTCTGAAGGATCTATCACCTTAGTGGTTGGAGCATGCATATTGTTAGAGAAGAACATTGGGCCGCTAACTAAAGCCATGAATCATGGTGGAAGTTTCAGTTTGGACATATATCCTCAATCTCATATGAGAATAATAATTTTGCTACATGCTTATGCATTAAAGAGGAGTCCATTATCTGTTGTCCATGTTGTCCCGGTATGGATGTCTAAGTTGAGAATAATCAAAAGCGAGAAATCCAAAATGCGAGCTTTCTCCTTAGACCTTTGTACAGGCGGCATGGAGGTACCCCTTTGTGACACTTGGTTGAAACATGGCATGCAAAGATCCGGTAGTCCAAGCTAAGTAGGACAAGGTGCGGGCACTATTAGTATACTATGCATGAGGCTTGCAACTTGTAAGATATAATTTACATAACTCATATGCTTTATTACTACCGTTGACAAAATTGTTTCATGTTTTCAAAATAAAAGCTCTAGCACAAATACAGCAATCGATGCTTTCCTCTTTGAAGGACCATTCTTTTACTTTTATTGTTGAGTCAGTTTACCTATCTCCCTCCACCTTAAGAAGCAAACACTTGTGTGAACTGTGCATTGATTCCTACATACTTGCATATTGCACTTGTTATATTACTTTATGTTGACAATATCCATGAGATATACATGTTATAAGTTGAAAGCAACCGCTGAAACTTAATCTTCCTTTGTGTTGCTTCAACACCTTTACTTTGATTTATTGCTTTATGAGTTAACTCTTATGCAAGACTTATTGATGCTTGTCTTGAAGTACTATTCATGAAAAGTCTTTGCTTTATGATTCAGTTGTTTACTCATGTCATTACCATTGTTTTGATCGCTGCATTCATTACATATGTTTACAAATAGTATGATCAAGATTATGATGGCATGTCACTTCAGAAATTATCTTTGTTATCGTTTTACCTGCTCGGGACGAGCAGAACTAAGCTTGGGGATGCTGATACGTCTCCAACGTATCGATAATTTCTTATGTTCCATGCTACTTTATTGATGATACCTACATGTTTTATGCACATTATATGTCGTATTTACGCATTTTCTGGAACTAACCTATTAACAAGATGCCAAGAGAGTTCTGCTTTTTTGGTTTCAGAAATGCTAGTAACGAAATATTCTCGGAATTGACGAAATCACCGCCCAGTCCTATTTTTGCACGAAGCTTCCAGAAGACCGAAAGGGATAAGAAGTGGGGCGACGAGGCGCCGCCACCATAGGGCCGCGCGGCCGAGGGGGCCCGCGCCGCCCTATGGTGTGGGCCCCGCAGCCGACCTACCTACGCCCTACTTAAAGCCTCCGTCGCGAAACCCCAAACGAGAGCCACGATACGGAAAACCTTCTGAGACGCCCGCCACGAATCCCATCTCGGGGATTCAGAGATCGCCTCCGGCACCCTGCCGGAGAGGGGATTCATCTCCGAGGACTCTTCATCTCCATGATCGCCTCCGAGTGATGAGTGAGTAGTTCACCCCCGGACTATGGGTCCATAGCAGCTAGATGGTCGTCTTCTCCTTGTTGTGCTTCATTGTTGGATCTTGTGAGCTGCCTAACATGATCAAGATCATCTATCTGTAATACTATATGTTGTGTTTGTCGGGATCCGATGGATAGAGAATACTATGTTATGGTGATTATCAATCTATTGTTTATGTGTTGTTTATGATCTTGCATGCTCTCCGTTATTAGTAGAGGCTCTGCCAAGTTTTTACTCTTAACTCCAAGAGGGAGTATTTATGCTCGATAGTGGGTTCATGCCTTCATTGACACCTGGGACAGTGACAGAAAGTTCTAAGGTTGTGATGTGTTGTTGCCACTAGGGATAAAACATTGATGCTATGTCTAAGGATGTAGTTGTCGATTACATTACGCACCATACTTAATGCAATTGTCTGTTGCTTTGCAACTTAATACTGAATGGGGTTCGGATGATAACCTGAAGGTGGACTTTTTAGGCATAGATGCAGTTGGATGGCGGTCTATGTACTTTGTCGTAATGCCCAATTAAATCTCACTATATTTATCATATCATGTACATGCATTGTTATGCCTTTCTATTTGTCAATTGCCCGACTGTAATTTGTTCACCCAACATGCTTTTATCTTATGGGAGAGACACCTCTAGTGAGTGGACCCCGGTCCTATTCTTTACATAGCATACAATCTACGCAATACTTGTTTTTGTTTTCTTGCAAACAATCATCTTCCACTCGATACGCTTAATCCTTTGTTACAGTCGGTGAGATTGACAACCTCACTGCTTCGTTGGGACAAAGTACTTGGGTTGTGTTGTGCAGGTTCCACGTTGGCGCCGGAATCCCCGGTGTTGCGCCGCATCACATTTTGCGACCATCAACCTTCAACGTGCTTCTTGGCTCCTCCTGGTTCGATAAAACTTGGTTTCTTTCTGAGGGAAAACTTGCCACTGTGCGCATCATACCTTCCTCTTGGGGTTCCCAACGGACGTGTACATTTACGCGCATCACGGACCAATCACCAGCAGCTGCGCCTTGTACATCGGAAACAAGCACGCGGCCGACCTGATGCACACACATGACACAATGGTGGTCGGGCCGAGCGCGCCAACGGTGATGGCGAACACGCTACCGTCTTCTTCCCCACTGCCGATGAACAGGTGTCCCCGCGGTTGTACCGGAACACGAACTATGCACCAGGCGGGTATGCCATACTGGAACGTAAACACTGGGATGGAGTGGGATGCTTGGAGGTGTACCAGGAGCTCCCGCGGCGGGCCGGTGAAGCTGCAGCCGGTATTGATGGCCTCTGTGCAGCCGCACGGACCATGCGGGCACGCGATATAGTGCTTGTAGGACTCCGTGGAGGCGACCAAGCTCTGGCAGCCGACGCACTTGACCATTGCCCCAGATCGATTCGACGGCGGCAATCTTGCCCCAGATCGATTCGACGGCGGCAACCTCGCCGGCTGCTCGCACTTCTTGCACGGGTTCGGCGCAAGCTCGCCGACGCAGCGCCGACAGCCCATATGACCGCCCTTGCACTGCACGGAACAACGTACGTGGCATCAGTTGTCATTGACATTTCTCACAGGTGAACCTAAGAATGAAATCGGAAGGGAGCGACCTTGGATATGGGGGGTTTGAAGGGCAGCAGGCAGAGGGGGCACAAGAAGAGGGCCTCCTCCATCTTCAGAGAAGAGTGATCGGGAAAACGAGAACGGGATGGGTTCTTTTTTTATACATGCCTTGGAGTGGAGTATGGATACTACTACTTATAGGAAGAACTTCCTTGCTAAGAATCGGCGTCGGCCGTACGCAACCATAGATGCACCAGCGGCTCTGCAGTTTGTCAAAATAAAAGGACAGAGCTGCAGTGACTTGAAGTCTCCAAATCTCATTGTGACTTGGTGCCACCATCTACCAACCATTTGAGATCCAACGTTCCAAACTATCTCTTATTTCGAACCTAAAAACAAAAATTATGAAAAAAATCCAGTAAAATGTAGATGCCTTGTTCTAAAATCTGTGAATATTTCATCCCACTCGGACGATTAGCTTGTGATTAAAGAGCTTTTTACGTATACGAGCACTAGTTTAAACTAAATACTCCCTCTGATTCATATTAATTGACTTCAATATGGATGTATCTAGAACTAAAATGTGTCTAGTACATCCATATTAGAGTCAATTAATATGAACCGGAGGGAGTATATATTTGCTCACAAACCTTTGATTCAAATCGAATGAAACTTCACCAAAATATAAATCGAAATATGCACGATTAACTGGAAGTTCTTGAAATATTTCTGAGCAATTATAATAATTATTTAGTTTAAATTCTAAGTCGATCGCATACATTGGATCTGAGATGGATGGTGGATGGTGGCACCAAGTCACTGTGAGACTTGGAAGTATCAAGTCAGTGAAGCTCTATCCCAAAATAAAAGCTTCGTGAAGGGGGCAGTTTGGTTCAAAAAAGAAGACAGTGCCAAGCAGTTGTCAAACAATACCCATATAGTCAAATGTACTCCCTCTGATTCAAATGAATTGACTCAACTTTGTCTAGATATATGGATGTATCAAGTCACTGAAGCTAAAATAAAAGCTTCATGAAGGGGGAAGTTTGGTTCGAAAAAAAATACAGTGCCAAGCAGCTGTCAAATAGTACCATAACGTCAAATGTACTCCCTCCGATTCAAACGAAATGACTCAACTTTGTATTTTGCATGTTAAAGGTTTTTCGTAAAACTTGGCCAATCTTAACATAGTTTGCCTTTCTAAAAAAAGATATAAGCCCTAAGGCTCCTTTGATTCATAGGATGGGAAAACCATAGAAATATGAAAAACATAGGATTGAGATTTAATGGCTAGTTGAATCATATAGGAAGATGAGTTGTGTTTGATTGTGCCAAAGGAAATTTTCCATGAGGTATGACCTAATGTTTTATTCTTATAGGATTTGCACTGCAAGATTCCTATAGGATATGTTCCTATGAATCAAACAACTAGTGTGGGGAAAATTCACATGTGATCTAAATCCTACATAATTCCTATACAAATCCTATATATGAATTTTAGTTGTTAGGTCACTTAAAATGACTTCACTTGAAGGGTTACATTTTTGTTTTTTCTGAATTAGTAGTGATGCCTAACCATATATATACCTAAACCAAGAGAATCAGCATAAACTTATGTATATTAATAGTAAGCGCATATATGAATGTTTTTTATCTACAAACCCAGGGTCATATATATGTACATAGAAACATGCATATATGCTAGTTTTTGTACCTTGGTGTGTTCCTCTTTTGGGCTATCTCTTTTTTGTTCACCGGTTCACAACCAACGCCCTAGATTAATTTGGCACTTAGAAAATAACATTTTGTTTTTGGCGCACTAACACAAATAGTAGTAGCACGGTCAACACTGTAGAGAAGTACAAAATAAATGTGTGTGGGAAAAAATGACTTAAAGTGACCATTACATTGAGAAAAAGGGTAGAACCAAGCATTGCACAGGGAAAAAGCAGTGTAGTGCCCAGAAGAAAAAAACAAGTTGGGTTATACTCCCTCCATCCTGAAATAATGGGTGTAGAGTTAAAATTTGTCCATAAAAGAGTGTACTTCTCGTTTTGCAATGCACTTCAAAATTTGTCCACAAAAGAGTGGTAGTAAAAAATATTTCTTTCTCATCACGAGGGATATAGTTTCTTCACGACTAGTACGTACTACCTCCATCACAAAGCTTAAGTCTTTTTTTAAGAGTCAAAGCAAGTAAAGGTTGACGAAAATTTAGAACAATCTATCAACTAATATAATATTTTGTAGATACCATACCAAAAAAAATCATTGTCTATGTATTGATATTAATTTTGTATTTTGCATGATAATGATTTTTGGTAAAATCTTAGTTTACCTTGACATAGTTTGAGCTTCTAAAAATAATATAAGCCTTACGCTTTGGGATGGAGGTAGTAGTATTTAGCATAATATGGTTTTCTTATTTACTACATGCATTTAGATCATTGGAGGTGGAAAAGTTGAAGAGGAAAGTGATGGTCGATGACAGTTTCCCAATGTAATAATAAAATCCTTAATATGCCTTGAAAACCCACACGTACGCTCTTTCTAGGACAGAGGCAGTATGAGGTAATGCACCCACGCGCTGTCATCTGCCCGTTCGTGCTATGTCTCCCAAATCTTGAAATATCGTCAGTTATCCATTTCACGTCCACACTTCTCCCTCTCTCCACGGACTAGGAAAAAACCCTCTCTTCACTTCCCCTTCCCATTCCACCGATGGAGAGCCCAACCGACGCCGTCAACGCAGCGAAAGCGAAAGCCGCGCGGCTGGCCTTAGCCGCAGAGGAGGCGTCCAGAGCCGCGACCGCAGCACGCATGGCCGCAACGGCGGCGATCATCGCCGCAGCGGATGCCAAAGACGAAGCGGAGGCCATTGCCGAAGGTCGGGCCATCGGTCGCTCATCGGCATCTGATGCTGTTGGTAGATGGGTCCACTCTCTTGGGAAGCATCCCCTAGATGACGAGGACGAGGTTGAACTCATCTTTGAACCGCCGCCGCCGACCTTCGACGAGAATATCATCGACGAGGGGGAGGAAGTATGTTCCGATTCACCTCTCTCCCTTATTCAACATAGCCCTGTATCGATTTGCGCTATGGTCTCTCCCTCTTTTTTTGCGCTATAGCGTTTTGAATTAGCGTCAGAATCTTTTTAGATTCATATTCAGTATTAGTTGCAACTGCTACATATTTGCTTCACATCCGATTCACCTCTCTCCCTTATTCAACATAGCCCTGTATCGATTTGCTCTATGGTCTCTCCCTCTTTTTTTTGCGCTATAGGGTTTTGAATTAGCGTCAGAATCTTTTTAGATTCATATTCATTATTAGTTGCAACTGCTACATATTTGCTTCACCTGTTTATTTGGCATGTATCAGGTTGCTACTGATGAGGTTGACAGCGATGTCGAGTCGCGTCATAGGAAGGCCAGGGCCACTCTCAACAAGCTTAAGGCGGGGAAGTTCGACAAGTATTGGAGTGAACCCTGGACTGGTGCCAGGAACAGCTGCCCCTTCTGCACAAAGAGCATAAAGGTTGACTTTCGAAGCGTCCTGCAGCATGCCGAAGCCGGTGGGTCCGGCTGTCTCAAAGTTGGGGAAACTGTTAACCGATCCGGCTTCATAGCCAACCACATGGCCTATGGGCTATTCCTAAGGAAGAAATTGAACCAAGCTATCGAGACCGGTCGTGTGCCTCCTCCCAAGCCCAAGCCACCAAAGATTAAAGGTATGGGCAGCAAGAAGCAGAAGAAGCGGGACCGGGAGGAGGCGACAGGAAGAAGATGGTAAATATACTCCGTAACTGTTGTGCATGTTTGTCTCTCCTACTGCTTCAAAAGCAGCATCTTTTGTTGAACTCTGTTTATGTTTGCTGCTCAGCAGCGTTTGTGGTGAACCTATTAGCTTAATTAGGGGTTGTTGAACTATGTCTGTGTTGAACCTTGCTTAATTAGGTTGTGTTGAACTCTGTTTGTGTTGGCGTGGGAAGGGGGGCATGATGCTACCCTGAATTTGCGGGACCCCCAAAAAACTTGCAAATACGAGTGATGCATCCAAAAGGAACAAACTTTTACATGGTAGACCCCAGTCTGAAAGCAAGAAATGCGATCGGGTCCTTAACAGCCACCGCCCGGATTGATCGGGTATTTTGCCTGCCTACCGCATGTGACTTGTGCTCACTGAAGTTTGGGACCTCACGCATGGGCACCACACGTAAGTGACAGACCTGTTGGTGTAAAAACTCGGGTGATTATTATACTGCATTAGTACAAAGTTTCCTATGGATTCAAGGGTTGGAAAGCCAAGTTAACTCATTTTCATGACTAAGAAGGAGCCAGGCTTACTTTTTCATTTTCATGTTTTAACTTGTTTAAATCTTGGTCAAACAAAGGATTTGACCAGGATTCAAATGGGCATAAAAATTCTAAAAAGAAATCAAAAAAAACCAAAGCACATAAGCTTCTTATGTCATATAGTAAGCATTACAGTTGATCAACGAAGTATAGACATATTCAAACCAGAAAAATCATGTATATACCCCCTAACCCTAAACTCTGTCTTATGAAGTCAAGCATGAAGAAAAGTGGTTTTGGGTTTCAAACATTGGAAATTGAAAAAACTCCCAAAAGCTTCATTTTGGAGTGACTAAGAAGAATCCAGGCTTACATTTTCATTTTCAAGTTTTAAACTGGTTTAAATCTTGGTCAAACCTAGGATTTGACCAAGATTCAAATGGACATAACAAATTCAAAAAAATCAAAACCAAGCACATAGTCTTTTGATGTCATATAGTAAGCATTCAAGTTGATAAACAAAGTCTAGACATATTTAAACAAGAAAAATCATGTATATACTTGGCCCCTAACCCTAAACTCTGTCTTATGAAGTCAAGCATTAAGAGAAGTGGTTTTGGGTTTCAAACATGGAAATTTAAAAAACCTCCCAAAAGCTTCATTTTGGAGTGACTAAGAAGAATCCAGGCTTACTTTTTCATTTTCATGTTTTAAACTGGTTTAAATCTTGGTCAAACCTAGGATTTGACCAAGATTCAAATGGGCATAACAAATTCAAAAAAATCCAAACACATAGTCTTTTGATGTCACATAATAAGCATTCAAGTTGATAAACAAGGTCTAGACATATTCAAACCAGAAAAATCATGTATCTACCCCCTACCCCTAAACTTTGTCTTATGAAGTAAAGCACGGAGAGATATCATTTTGGGTTTCGAACATGGAAAATTAAAAAAACCTCCCAAAAGCTTCATTTTGGAGTGAATAAGAAGGATCCATACTTACTTTTCATTTTCATGTTTTAAACTTGTTTAAATATTGGTCAAACCTGCTAGGATTTGACCAAGATTCAAATGGGCATAAAAATTCAAAAAAAAATTAAACCGAAAACCACTTCTCTTCGTCCTTCATTAGATTAGAGTTTAGGGTTGGGGTATATACATGATTTTTAATGTTTAAATATGTCTAGACTCCGTTGATCAACATGAATGCTTACTATAACTTAAGAAGCTTAATTATGTGCTTTGGTTTTTCATTTTTTGAATTCTTTATTGAATTTTTATGCCCATTTGAATCTTGGTCAAATCCTAGGTTTGACCAAGAATTAAACAAGTCAGTAACATGAAAATGAAAAAGTAAGCCTGGATCCTTCTTATTCACTCAAAAAATGAAGCTTTTGGGAGGGTTTTTGAATTTTCCATGTTTGAAACCCAAACCATTCCTCTTATATGCTTGACTTCATATATATGACAGAGTTTAGCCTTAGGGGGTATATACATGATTTTTCTAGTTTGAATATGTCTAGACCTTGTTTATCAACTTGAATGCTTACTATAAACCAAAAATTCATGTATCTACACCTAACCCTAAACTATGCATGAAGAGAAGTGGTTTTGGGTTTCAAACCTGGATATTTCAAAAACCCTCCCAAAAGCTTCATTTTGGAGTGAATAAGAAGGATCAAGGCTTAATTTTTCATTTTCATGTTTTAATCTTGTTTAAATCTTGGTCAAACCTAGGATTTGACCAAGATTCAAATGGGCATAATTTAAAAAAATGAAAAATCAAGGCACATAGTCTTCTTATGTCATATAGTAAGCATTCAATTAAGTTGATAAACAAGCTCTAGACATATTCAAACCAGAAAAATCATGATGTATCTACCCCCTATATATCCCTAAACCCTGACTTATGAAGTCAAGCATGAAGAGAAGTGGTTTTTGGTTTCAATCATGGAAATTTCAAAAACCCTCCCAAGAGCTTCATTTTGGAGTGACTAATTAAGAAGCATACATGCTTACCTTTTCATATTCATGTTTTAAACTTGTTCAAATCTAGGTCAACAAACCTAGGATTTGACGAAGAATCAAATGGGTATAAAAAATAAAAACAAGCTCTAGACAAGCTCAAGTTGAAAAACAAGTTCTAGACATATTCAAACCAGAAAAATCATGTATCTACCCCCTATATATCCCTAAACCCTGACTTATGAAGTCAAGCATGAAGAGAAGTGGTTTTTGGTTTCAATCATGGAAATTTCAAAAACCCTCCCAAGAGCTTCATTTTGGAGTGGCTAAGAAGGATAGATGCTTAATTTTTCATATTTATGTTTTAAACTAGTTTAAATCATGGTCAAACCTAGGATTTGACCAAGATTCAAATGGGCATAAAAATTCAAAATAAATGAAAATAAATGAAAAACCAAGGCACGTAGTCTTCTTATGTCATATAGTAAGCATTCAATTAAGTTGATAAACAAGGTCTAGACATATTCAAACCAGAAACATCAATTATCCCCTAGCCCTAAACTCTGTCTTATGAAGTCAAGCATGCATGAAGAGAAGTCATGGTTTTTGGTTTCAAACATGGAAATTTCAAAAACCCTACCAAGATCTGTTACCTGCCAAAACCCACCGGCGGGCAATGGTTAAGCAACACGAAGAGCCGGGAGGCTCCCAAGGCCGCTTAGTGGACCCTGGCACCTCGCGTCGTCCCGCAAGTCTTCCAGCCACGTCCTGGCGGTTGCTAGGGCGTGCCACCTGACCTAGACCCGATCAGGAAGGTGTTAGATTGCTTCGATTGTTCCTGCATGGTAGACACGTAAACATTAAATACGAGCCCTATCGGCTCTCAGGTTGCCCTGTGGATCGGCTCAAAGAGCCGATCGCCCCATGGTTCACGTTGGATTTGCAATGACATGGGGATCCTGCTTGATCAAAACAAAGCTAAACGATCTACGACAGTTTAGGGTTTTCACCGCATAACCGGAACGTCCTACGCGTGATCGGGCCTAGCAGATACGGAAGATGATGAAAACTACCCCTACAAGAGGCCTAAAAACCAACATAACGTCAATTCCCGGAACATCCCTTGTAGGAACGGTAAACAACATCTAACGCACTACCGGATCGTCCGACCCCAACATAAGGCCTAACTATGCAGATATTAAACTAATCCTTGCGGAGCAAGGAGCAACTATAACGGATCGGATCTACTAAGTAACGAACAAGCAAGATGCTGCCCTTACACCCGTATAGGTGTAAGGGCAGCTAGGTGTCGAGGGACGGCATTGCCACGCAGATATGCACGAGAAAGCATCAATGCAAGCCCCTAAACACCTAATGATAAGTAGTACTGCTCGCCATCAACAACGCTTCAGCACGAGCAGCACAAGGTAAACGAATAAACGTATACTGCCTAGATCGCGAGATGCGATCTAGGCAGCATGGTGCTTACCCGGAAGAAACCCTCGAAGGAAGGGGTGGCGATGCGCCTGATTTGTGTTTGTTGTGAACGTGATTGTCCTCCTTTCTCGATAACCCTAGATACATATTTATAGTCCAAGGGACTTTCTAATTGGGCGTGCACCTAACCGTGCACGGGTTAAACTCTATCTTTTATCTAAACTAGAGATGCGATCTACTATATTACAGATACACGGGCAATTAAGCCCAAACTCTTCGCGCAAGGCCGCTTCAAAGATGCTCCACGTGTAATCTTCAAAGCCCATCTTCACTTACGGCCCACCTCCTGATTTGGCCAAAATCTGGTGATAACACATGCCCCCTGGTTTTGGTAATGATAATTTCAAAACCATCTGTTTTTTCTTCGAGGGGTCACGTCGTGGCAGAGCAGAACCGTCGCAGTATTTTCTCATCATGACGACTTGCCTTCCCAACTTCTCTGCACGATTTGACAGTTTTGGCACCACGTCCTCGAAAACTGCTCGACAATTAAATTTCCATCTCCTTTTATTTAACCGCATCGAACAGTTCTCCTCTTCATCCCCTTCGCATCAGCACTTCCAAAAGCCCTCCTCTGCCACCATGTCTTCTTCTTCCTCCTCCTCATCGGATCTTTCCACCCAGTCCTCCCCTTTCCGCGAGCCGACGCCGGAGTGGAACCCGGAGGAGGCCCATGCGGCCAACATCCGCCGCGCCATCGAGGCCGGGGACGAGCCGAGCCACAACTTCTCCATCTGGTCAGAGGACGACCAGTCCCTGACCGACGGGGAGAGCGACCTCCGCTTCCTCGCCAATGGGGAAGCGGAGGAGGAAAGCGACGACGACCACTTTCCCTGGGACGGGGTCACCTCCTCCGAGGAGGTGAAGGGGGAGGAGGAGGAGGAGGACGACGACCCTTCCGACGAGCCGCCGGCCAAGCGCCACTGTCCCTGGCCCGGGAACCTCAATGACTTCGACAGCGAAGACGACGACGCTGATGAAGAAGACGAGGACAACGAAGGTCCAGCCGGCGGCCGCTACAGCAGCAACGACGAGCCCGCCGAAGCACCGACGACGCGGCGACGGCGATGACGAGGGCAGCAATGGCCCCTAGATAGGATCCCTAGAATAGGATCAGTAGTAGTAGGAGGGGCAATGCATCCCCCTAGGCCTTCCTTTTGAGAGCAATCAGCTCTTTTATGTAAGAAATCTGATTATCAATGAAGAAATTTCCCCAATTTGACTCTGCCGATTCCTTGCAAATTGATTTAGCCGATTCTCCCTTGTATTGATTTTGCCGATCGCCACCTTGGTTGATGCTCAATGAGCCGATGGCAATGCATCAGTTTTCATAATGAATTGCAACACAGATCAATCTAATTGCCTCCCCAGATGGTAACTTGCAATCCTTGAAATTCAGATCCAAACTTCCAATCGAACAGGTCCAGCACACAGCCTTGAGACCCCTAGATCTTTGGACTTCAAAATCATCCGATCGTGATGTTTGTCCTGACGGCAAAACTCCTGGATTAATGCTTCCAGGAAAGCTTCCTAGCCCGTTGCTGACAACCTTGACGTTGAAGCTGATACATCTGTATAACAGGTACCATTTGCTCACAACTTCCCTTGTGATGTTCTCTGTCTTTGCAGCAACAAACTGGTCTAGAGCCTGATCAACGATGATGGCTCCTTCTTCAAACTCCTCCCATCAAACCTGGTAATCCTCTTCTGCAAGAGCTCATCACCTTTCAACATGGTCACGATGCAGAGACAGCCGATTTCAACACCATCGGCTCTTAGGAGCGAAGAATTTTCAAGGCCAGCTGCCCCCCGAGCCTCAGTCAAGGCGAGAATAATACCAAAGAAGGTGGCTGCCCGGAAAACCTTGTAGACTTCCCCGAAGATGATATCGTCAAGGTCACGTGAACCAGTGACGGAGCCCGATGGACGATAAGGCAGACCAATGCCTTCAACAGAGTCCTAAAACCGCTGCTGAAACAACTTGCCGTTGAAACCGAGACTCCGTAGTCCAGATATCCCCTGCTCTGTTCTTTTACAGCAACCAAATAGCCCAGAGTCAATTCTCCATCGGTGATGATGGAATCCCTCTTTTGCAAGAACTCATCGCCTTTGAGAGGAATTGCATTGCGGGACCAACCGATGACTCTCCAACCGGCTTCTAGAAACAGGGACACCTACGAGGTCAGCTGCCCCGAGCCTCAGTCAAAGTGAGGGCAGTAATGAGCCATCAAATGGGCTTCCATCGGCTTCCAAGTTGTAAGGCAGAAACAGCCGATCCCAACCAAATCGGCTCTCCAGTAGCGAAGAAATTTCAGGGCGGGCTGCCCCCTAGCTTTTCTTGCGCCTTGCTGATCAGATCAGCTCATCATCTTGGGAGGCTAATGCAACTGCTAGTAGGGATGTTTGATGAAGTCCTGATGCCCTTCCCAAATCTGGACGTAACATCCTCTGAAGGTAATATCTACCAAGTTGCCACCTTGGCCAAGCCCTCAGGCAGAAATGCCGTAGCCGATTGCTTCATCATCGGCCATCCTCATGATCCTAGAAGAGATACGCTCCCTTCGTTGGGCTCTGCTCTTGTCGTTGGTCAGGGTTACGATCCTCAATCTTGCAGACGAATATCAACGGCTTTAAATGAGCCAAGGCAGTATTGGACGCCACAACTGATGCTCCTGCTAGCACTGCTGAACCTGATGGCTCACTAAGGAAGTTGGAGGTCCTTGCAGAGAGGATCCAAGTCATCAAACATTGGATGAGGAGCCCTCGTAGAACTACTTCATCGAGGCTTCTTCTTATAACAGTTTGTACCCCTTGAGTCGATGGCCGTGCATCGGCTTTTAATTCTTAAGTCGATGTCTACGCATCGGCTGTGCTCAAAATTTTTGGATTTTCCATTTTTTAAATCTTGAGCTGCTGGGCATTTGGCATGCATTCTCAGCTTCGTATCCTCGTGTCTCATCCATCTATGTGCCCCCCGAGCCGATTCTGTCAAGTAATTGATGGTATCGGCTCTTCAGGCATCCGTTGGATCAATGCTGAACACAGACAAAGGTATGTTGAGGATAGTTTTGGCCGATTGCGGGAATCGGCCTCCCTTTCCATTGCAATGCTTGACGATGGTTTGCAACTTCTTGGATTTCCACTGTAGCTACGTGACATGTTGGAGATAAGATCCTTTGCTTTTCATTTTTTGAGGGCCGATCGCAGGGATCGGCCTTGCCACGTATGTCCAATGTCTTGGACGTGCTACTCTGTCAGGACCACGGACACCATGTTTGTGTCAGCCGATGCCTCTGCATCGGCATCAGCCGATGCCTGTGCATCGGCTTTCGCCTGTTTGGGGCGCCATACTTTCTTTGGCGGGCGCGCCTTGTCTCCAATGTCTGCTGAATTTTCACGGCCAGATCGGGCCGTGCCTTCCTCAATGTGTACAGGTACTGTGCCTCGGCTTCTTCCAGGTTTCGCAGCCGCTGCCTACGCTTCTGAGAATGGCTGAGTCCATCGGGCACCACCTTGGTCGGTGATACCTATCTTCCTCTCCATCTGACTCCTCAAAGTCTTCTTCTTGAGACGACTCAACCCGTTTGTTATGGGGTGGGAGAGGCCCTAGACGCTCGAACACTGAAACTTCATTTGTCCTCCTCCTTTGCTGTTTGCATTCTGGGCAGTTCTCGATTGTTGGCAATCGGCTCATTCCGGAGTCCCAGCAATGTTTGAAGAAAGGACAGTCCCAGTGTTTATCCACGTTGTCTTGCTCCCTTGACCTCCCTCTAGCGTGACGTTCGTACCCGTCGTTGTTTCTGTCATGCTGACGATACCTCCTACCTTCCGCATCAGACCGACGATATTTCTCATCGTCTTCGTCGTAGCGCCGACGTCGGTCGTACTGCTGCTCATATTTGTTGAGGAGATGCACGGATAGTGGGCGTTGATACCGCACGCTTCTCACCTCCTCCTCGGTTAGGTACCGTCTATCATCATCTTGGGGCCGGTCGCGTGGAACGGCCTCCTCTTTATCTTTGCCACGAGAGTGGCTGCTCTCTGCTTTGTCCGTGCCATGGCGGCTCACAAGCCCTGCCATATTGACATCAAAAGAGAACCCTGGCTCCCTTATGGAGTGGCTGAGATCCACCATGTTGTCGCCACGCAACGGACGCGTGTTTCCTTTGAACTTGATGCCGTGTGAACGGGTCTTCTCAAAGGAGCCTATGAGCTCGGCTTCACAGATGGCCTTCAGCTCATCGTATTTCTTCTTGTGCTCCGCAGGGAGATCCTTGTATGTGATCTGTTCCTCTGCCATCTCGGATGTCGGTGTTGACGTGGATGTTGCAGAAGATGTCCCACCGGGCGTGCCAGAATGTGTTACCTGCCAAAACCCACCGGCGGGCAATGGTTAAGCAACACGAAGAGCCGGGAGGCTCCCAAGGCCGCTTAGTGGACCCTGGCACCTCGCGTCGTCCCGCAAGTCTTCCAGCCACGTCCTGGCGGTTGCTAGGGCGTGCCACCTGACCTAGACCCGATCAGGAAGGTGTTAGATTGCTTCGATTGTTCCTGCATGGTAGACACGTAAACATTAAATACGAGCCCTATCGGCTCTCAGGTTTCCCTGTGGATCGGCTCAAAGAGCCGATCGCCCCATGGTTCACGTTGGATTTGCAATGACATGGGGATCCTGCTTGATCAAAACAAAGCTAAACGATCTACGACAGTTTAGGGTTTTCACCGCATAACCGGAACGTCCTACGCGTGATCGGGCCTAGCAGATACGGAAGATGATGAAAACTACCCCTACAAGAGGCCTAAAAACCAACATTACGTCAATTCCCGGAACATCCCTTGTAGGAACGGTAAACAACATCTAACGCACTACCGGATCGTCCGACCCCAACATAAGGCCTAACTATGCAGATATTAAACTAATCCCTGCGGAGCAAGGAGCAACTATAACGGATCGGATCTACTAAGTAACGAACAAGCAAGATGCTGCCCTTACACCCGATAGGTGTAAGGGCAGCTAGGTGTCGAGGGACGGCATTGCCACGCAGATATGCACGAGAAAGCATCAATGCAAGCCCCTAAACACCTAATGATAAGTAGTACTGCTCGCCATCAACAACGCTTCAGCACGAGCAGCACAAGGTAGACGAATAAACGTATACTGCCTAGATCGCGAGATGCGATCTAGGCAGCATGGTGCTTACCCGGAAGAAACCCTCGAAGGAAGGGGTGGCGATGCGCCTGATTTGTGTTTGTTGTGAACGTGATTGTCCTCCTTTCTCGATAACCCTAGATACATATTTATAGTCCAAGGGACTTTCTAATCTGGACGTGCACCTAACCGTGCACGGGTTAAACTCTATCTTTTATCTAAACTAGATACGATCTACTATATTACAGATACACGGGCAATTAAGCCCAAACTCTTCGCAAGGCCGCTTCAAAGATGCTCCACGTGTAATCTTCAAAGCCCATCTTCACTTACGGCCCACCTGATTTGGCCAAAACCCTACCAAGATCTACATTTTGGAGTGACTAAGAAGGATATATGCTTAATTTTTCATATTCATGTTTTATTAAACTTGTTTAAATCATGGTCAAACCTAGGATTTGACCAAGATTCAAATGGGCATAAAAATTCAGAAAAAACAAAAAATGGAAAATCAAGGCACATAGTCTTCTTATGTCACATAGTAAGCATTCAATTAAGTTGATAAACAAGGTCTAGATATATTCAAACCAGAGAAATCATGTATCTACCCCCTAACCCTAAACTCTATCTCATGAAGTCAAGCATGAAGATATGTGGTTTTTGGTTTCAAACATGGAAATTTCAAAAACCCTCCCAAGAGCTTCATTTTGGAGTGACTAAGAAGGATATATGCTTAATTTTTTATATTCATGTTTTCAACTTGTTTAAATCATGGTCAAACCTAGGATTTGGCCAAGATTCAAATGGGCATAATTTAAAAAAATGGAAAATCAAGGCACATAGTCTTCTTATGTCACATAGTAAGCATTCAATTAAGTTGATAAACAAGGTCTAGACATATTCAAACCAGAGAAATCATGTATCTACCCCCTAACCCTAAACTCTGTCTCATGAAGTCAAGCATGAAGATATGTGGTTTTTGGTTTCAAACATGGAAATTTCAAAAACCCTCCCAAGAGCTTCATTTTGGAGTGACTAAGAAGGACATATGCTTAATTTTTCATATTCATGTTTTCAACTTGTTTAAATCATGGTCAAACTTAGGATTTGACCAAGATTCAAATGGGCATAAAATTAAAAAAACAATAAAATGAAAAACCAATGCACATAGTCGATCTTCTTATGTCATATATATAGTAAGCATTCAATTAAGTTGATAACAAGGTCTAGACATATTCAAACGAGAAAAATCATGTATCAAGCTACCCCTAACCCCAAACTCTGTCTTATGAAGTCAAGCATGAAGAGAAGTGGTTTTTGGTTTCAAACATGGAAATTTCAAAAACCTCCCAAAAACTTCATTTAGAGTGACTAAGAAGGATAAATGCTTCCCTTTTCATTTTCATGTTTTAAACTTGTTTAAATCTTGGTAAAACCTAGGATCTGACCAAGATTCAAATGGGCATCAAAAATAAAAAAATCAGAAAAATGAAAAACCAAAGCACATAGTCTTCTTATGTCATATAGTAAGCATTAAAGTTGATAAACAAGGTCTAGACGTATTCAAACCAGACAAATCATGTATCTACCCCTAACCCTAAACTCTGTCTTATGAAGTCAAGCATGAAGAGAAGTTGTTTTGGGTTTCAAACATGGAAATTTCAAAAACCCTCTCAAAGAGCTTCATTTTGGAGCGACTAAGAAGGATCCATAGGAAACTATGTACTAATACAGTTAATTTTTCATATTCATGTTTTAAACTTGTTTAAATCATGGTCAAACCTAGGATTTGACCAAGATTCAAATGGGCATAAAAATTCAAAAAAAAATAAAATGAAAAACCAATGCACATAGTCATCTTATGTCATCTAGTAAGCATTCAATTAAGTTGATAAACAAGGTCTAGACATATTCAAACCAGAAAATTCATGTATCAAGCTACCCCTATCCCCAAACTCTGTCTTATGAAGTCAAGCATGAAGAGAAGTACGCGGTTTTTTGGTTTCAAACATGGAAATTTCAAAAACCCTCTCAAGAGCTTCATTTTGGAGTGACTACGAAGGATACATGCTTAATTTTCATATTCATGTTTTAAACTTGTTTAAATCATGGTCAAACCTAGGATTTGACCAAGATTCAAATGGGCATAAAATTTAAAAAAAAAAAAAAAAACGTAGCTAGTCTTATTATGTCATATATAGTAAGCATTCAATTAAGTTGATAAACAAGGTCTAGACATATTCAAACCAGAGAAATCATGTATCTACCCCCTATATCCCTAAACCCTGACTTATGAAGTCAAGCATGAAGAGAAGTGGTTTTTGGTTTCAAACATGGAAATTTCAAAAACCCTCCCAAGAGCTTCATTTCGAAGTGATTAATTAAGAAGCATACATGCATGCTTACTTTTTCATATTCATGTTTTAAACTTATTCAAATCTTGGTGAAACCTAGGATTTGACCAAGATTCAAATGGGTATAAAAATTCAAAAAAAAACAAAAAAGGTCTTCTTATGTTATATATATATAGTAGGCATTCAATTAAGTTGATAAATAAGGTCTAGACATATTCAAACCAGAAAAATCATGTATCTACCCCTAACCCTAAACTTTGTCTTATGAAGTCAAGCATGAAGAGAAGTGGTTTTTGGTTTCAAACATGGAAATTTCAAAAACCCTCTCAAGATCGAGCTTCATTTTGGAGTGACTAAGAAGGATACATGCTTAATTTTTCATATTCATGTTTTCAACTTGTTTAAATCATGGTCAAACTTAGGATTTGACCAAGATTCAAATGGGCATAAAATTAAAAAAAACAATAAAATGAAAAACCAATGCACATAGTCGATCTTCTTATGTCATATATATAGTAAGCATTCAATTAAGTTGATAACAAGGTCTAGACATATTCAAACGAGAAAAATCATGTATCAAGCTACCCCTAACCCCAAACTCTGTCTTATGAAGTCAAGCATGAAGAGAAGTACGTGGTTTTTGGTTTCAAACATGGAAATTTCAAAAACCCTCCCAAGAGCTTCATTTCGAAGTGATTAATTAAGAAGCATACATGCATGCTTACTTTTTCATATTCATGTTTTAAACTTATTCAAATCTTGGTGAAACCTAGGATTTGACCAAGATTCAAATGGGTATAAAAATTCAAAAAAAAGGTCTTCTTATGTTATATAGTAGGCATTCAATTAAGTTGATAAATAAGGCCTAGACATATTCAAACCAGAAAAATCATGTATCTACCCCTAACCCTAAACTTTGTCTTATGAAGTCAAGCATGAAGAGAAGTGGTTTTTGGTTTCAAACATGGAAATTTCAAAAACCTCCCCAAACTTCATTTTAGAGTGACTAAGAAGGATACAAGCTTCCCTTTTCATTTTCATGTTTTAAACTTGTTTAAATTATCTTGGTCAAATCTAGGATTTGACAAGATTCAAATGGGCAAACATATGATAAGTGATGCAAATATCATTTCTAAGTGCGGGCAAACCAGCCTTTAGCTTAACATATTTCTAAGTACAAGGTTTCAGAAAATTGAGTGGGGGCGGCTGCCCCCCTTGGCTATAGTCTGGATCCGCCCATGCTATAGTTTGAGGCCATTTGGATGACGTCGAAAAAATTCTTTGATTAGAAATGGGGTTGTTCGAACCCCGTAGTTGGATTTTTTGAACCTTGATCTGTAGTACTGGGCAAAACCCTAGTTTAACCTATTTAATTATAGATTCGTAGGTCGATTTTTCTACGTACCTTTTTATTATTACTCTACTATGCAGCACATATGTGTTTGCCCGTCGAGTGAAACTCGGAGGAAGAGGGATCACTCGGAAGGAGAGAAGAAGAGAGCATTATGGTGTCTCCCCTTTTTCGGGTGATGATGTTGACTTTTGTGCAGGGTTGCGAGAGAGCGAGCGAGTCGAGCGAGGCCGAGAATGAGAGAGATTTGTTTTTTTTGGTGAGAGGGACAACCGAAGGATCTGAAGGACCAGACTTCCAATACGCATCCTGATGCGTCTTCTCTTGACAAAGAAAATGGCTGGGAGTTTGTGTACCTATTGCACGTGACTTGTGCTCACTGAAGTGTGGGACCTCATGCATGGGCACCACACGTAAGTGACAGACCTGTTGGTGTAAAAACTCGGTTGATTATTATAGTGCATTAGAACAAAGTTTCCTATGGATTCAAGGGTAGGAAATCCAAGTTAACTCATTTACATGACATTATTTTTTCCATGAAGCAAAGTTAACACATCTATCAATTGGTACATTTTGGAGTGACTAAGAAGGATCCATGCTTACCTTTTCGTTTTCACGTGTTAAACTTGTTTAAATCTTGGTCAAACCTAGGATTTGACAGAGATTCAAATGGGCGGAAAATTCAAAAAAAAACAGAAAAATGAAAAACCAAAGCACATACGTAGTTTTATTATGTCATATAGTAAGCATTCAAGTTGATAAACAAGGTATAGACATATTCAAAACATACAAATCATGTATGTACCCCTAACCCTAAACTATGTCTTATGAAGTCAAGCATGAAGAGAAGTGGTTTTGTTTAAATCTTGGTAAAACCTAGGATCTGACCAAGATTCAAATGGGCATCAAAAATAAAAAATCAGAAAAATGAAAAACCAAAGCACATAGTCTTCTTATGTCATATAGTAAGCATTAAAGTTGATAAACAAGCTCTAGACATATTCACCAGACAAATCATGTATCTACCCCTAACCCTAAACTCTGTCTTATGAAGTCAAGCATGAAGAGAAGTTGTTTTGGGTTTCAAACATGGAAATTTCAAAAACCCTCTCAAAGAGCTTCATTTTGGAGTGACTAAGAAGGATCCATAGGAAACTATGTACTAATACAGTATAATGATCACCCGAGTTATTAGAGCAACAAGTCTGTCACTTACGTGTGGTTCCCATGCGTGAGGTCCCACACTTCAGTGAGCACAAGTCACGTAGTCTTCTTATGTCATATAGTAAGCATTCAATTAAGTTGATAAACAAGGTCTAGACATATCAAACCAGAAAAATCATGTATCTACCCCCTATATATCCCTAAACCCTGACTTAAAGTCAAGCATGAAGAGAAGAAGTGGTTTTTGGTTTCAAACATGGAAATTTCAAAAACCCTCCCAAGAGCTTCATTTTGGAGTGACTAGTTAAGACGCATACATGCTTACTTTTTCATATTCATGTTTTAAACTTGTTCAAATCTTGGTCAACAAACCTACGATTTGACGAAGATTCAAATGGGTATAAAAAATTAAAACCAAGGTCTGCTCATGTCATATAGTAAGCATTCAATTAAATTGATAAACAAGGTCTAGACATATTCAAACTAGTAGGAAAATCATGTATCTACCCCCTAACCCTAAACTATGTCTTATGAAGTCAAGCATGCATGAAGAGAAGTGGTTTTTGGTTTTCAAGCATGGAAATTTCAAAAACCCTCCCAAGAGCTACATATTGGAGTGACTAAGAAGGATATATGCTTAATTTTTCATATTCATGTTTTAAACTTGATTAAATCATGGTCAAACCTAGAATTTGACCAAGATTCAAATGGGCATAAAAATTCAAAAAAAAATGAAAAACCAATGCACATAGTCATCTTATGTCATCTAGTAAGCATTCAATTAAGTTGATAAACAATGTCTAGACATATTCAAACCAGAAAATTCATGTATCAAGCTACCCCTAACCCCAAACTCTGTCTTATGAAGTCAAGCATGAAGAGAAGTACGTGGTTTTTTGGTTTCAAACATGGAAATTTCAAAAACCCTCTCAAGAGCTTCATTTTGGAGTGACTACGAATGATACATGCTTAATTTTTCATATTCATGTTTTAAACTTGTTTAAATCATGGTCAAACCTAGGATTTGGCCAAGATTCAAATGGGCAAAATTTTAAAAAAAATCAAGGCACATAGTCTTCTTATGTCATATAGTAAGCATTCAATTAAGTTGATAAACAAGGTCTAGACATATTCAAACGAGAGAAATCATGTATCTACCCCCTAACACTAAACTCTGTCTCATGAAGTCAAGCGCATGCATGAAGATATGTGGTTTTTGGTTTCAAACATGGAAATTTCAAAAACCCTCCCAAGAGCTTCATTTTGAAGTGATTAATTAAGAAGCATACATGCATGCTTACTTTTTCATATTCATGTTTTAAACTTATTCAAATCTTGGTGAAACCTAGGATTTGACCAAGATTCAAATGGGTATAAAAATTAAAAAAAAAAAAAAGGTCTTCTTATGTTATATAGTAGGCATTCAATTAAGTTGATAAACAAGGTCTAGACATATTCAAACAAGAAAAATCATGCATGTATCTACCCCTAACCCTAAACTCTGTTTCATGAAGTCAAGCATGAAGATATGTGGTTTTTGGTTTCGAACATGGAAATTCAAAAACCCTCCCAAGAGCTTCATTTTGAAGTGACTAAGAAGCATACATGCTTACTTTTTCATATTCATGTTTTTAACTTATTCAAATCTTGGTGGAACCAAGGATTTGACCAAGATTCAAATGGGTATAAAAATTCAAAAAAAACAAGGTCTTCTTATGTTATATAGTAAGCATTCAATTAATTTGATAAACAAGGTCTACACATATTCAAACCAGGAAAATCATGTATCTACCCCTAACCCTAAACTCTGTCTTATGAAGTCAAGCATGCATGAAGAGAAGTGGTTTTTGGTTTCAAGCATGGAAATTTCAAAAACCCTCCCAAGAGCTACATATTGGAGTGACTAAGAAGGATAGATGCTTAATTTTTCATATTCATGTTTTAAACTTGTTTAAATCATGGTCAAACCTAGGATTTGACCAAGATTCAAATGGGCATAAAAATTCAAAAAAACAATAAAATGAAAAACCAATGCACATAGTCATCTTATGTCATCTAGTAAGCATTCAATTAAGTTGATAAACAAGGTCTAGACATATTCAAACCAGAAAATTCATGTATCAAGCTACCCCTATCCCCAAACTCTCTCTTATGAAGTCAAGCATGAAGAGAAGTACGCGGTTTTTTGGTTTCAAACATGGAAATTTCAAAAACCCTCTCAAGAGCTTCATTTTGGAGTGACTATGAAGGATACATGCTTAATTTTTCATATTCATGTTTTAAACTTGTTTAAATCATGGTCAAACCTAGGATTTGACCAAGATTCAAATGGGCAAAATTTTAAAAAATGAAAAATCAAGGCACATAGTCTTCTTATTTTTGGTTTCAAACATGGAAATTTCAAAAACCCTCCCAAAGAGCTTCATTTTGGAGTGACTAAGAAGGATCCATAGGAAACTATGTACTAATACAGTATAATGATCACCCGAGTTATTAGAGCAACAAGTCTGTCACTTACGTGTGGTTCCCATGCGTGAGGTCCCACACTTCAGTGAGCACAAGTCACGTACGCTAGGTAGGCAAACTCCCATCTTCTTTGTCAAGAGAGAGGCATCAACACTCTCTCTCTCTCCAATTATCCACCTCCGTTGGCTGCCGGTTTTGGCAGGTCGTTTCTAGCTCAGCTCGTAGGCCATGGTGTGCAGGCTCTGTAGCCATGGCGATTTGGTCGCGCCAAGTGGTTCGTCCCCGGCTGCGACGAGGATCAATCCGGACGGTGCCTATTAAGGACCCGATCGCATTTCTTGCTTTCAGCATGGGGTCTACCATGTAAATCTTAGGGATTTAGACGTAATTTCCTGTTTATTTTGTGTCCTGCTGTAAACTGCGCTCTGATGCGTATTGGAAATCTGGGTCCTTCAGGATCGTTCGGTTGTCCCTCTAAAAAAACATCTCTCTCATTCTCGGCCTTTCTCGCTCGCTCGCACCCCCCTGCGCACTGACAACCCTGCACAACAGTCAACATCACCAGAAAAAGGATAGACACCATAAATAAGTGGGGCCCCGTGACTGCTCTCCCTTCGTCTCCTCCCGTGTGATCCCTCTTCCTCCGACTCCCGACCTTGCGGAAAAGAAAAATGAAATGAAAGAGTTTCACTGGACGGGCAAACACATGTGCTGCCTAGTAATAATAATAATAACGTAAAAAAATCGACCTACGAATCTATTATTAAATAAGCTAAACTAGGGTTTTGCCCAGTACTACGGATCAATTTCTGAAAATCCAACTACGGGGTTCGATTTTGGCCTGCTAATATAAAATTATATAATCCGAACTAGTATTCCTCTAAAAAATCATTTTGGTATGCATCGTTTGGTACTTTTCATAGCTAGAGTGCTTACTCCCTCCGTTAGCAAATAGTCTTCGTATGTCATATAGTAAGCATTCAAGTTGAAAAACAAGCTCTAGACATATTCAAACCAGAAAAATCATGTATCTACCCCCTATATATCCCTAAACCCTGACTTATGAAGTCAAGCATGAAGAGAAGTGGTTTTTGGTTTCAATCATGGAAATTTCAAAAACCCTCCCAAGAGCTTCATTTTGGAGTGACTAATTAAGAAGCATACATGCTTACTTTTTCATATTCATGTTTTAAACTTGTTCAAATCTTGGTCAACAAACCTAGGATTTGACGAAGATTCAAATGGGTATAAAAAAATTAAAACCAAGGTCTGCTCATGTCATATAGTAAGCATTCAATTAAATTGATAAACAAGGTCTAGACATATTCAAACTAGAGGAAAATCATGTATCTACCCCTAACCCTAAACTATGTCTTATGAAGTCAAGCATGCATGAAGAGAAGTGGTTTTTGGTTTTCAAGCATGGAAATTTCAAAAACCCTCCCAAGAGCTACATATTGGAGTGACTAAGAAGGATAGATGCTTAATTTTTCATATTCATGTTTTAAACTTGTTTAAATCATGGTCAAACCTAGGATTTGACCAAGATTCAAATGGGCATAAAAATTAAAAAAAACAATAAAATGAAAAACCAATGCACATAGTCATCTTATGTCATCTAGTAAGCATTCAATTAAGTTGATAAACAAGGTCTAGACATATTCAAACCAGAAAATTCATGTATCAAGCTACCCCTATCCCCAAACTATGTCTTATGAAGTCAAGCATGAAGAGAAGTACGTGGTTTTTTGGTTTCAAACATGGAAATTTCAAAAACCCTCTCAAGAGCTTCATTTTGGAGTGACTACGAAGGATACATGCTTAATTTTCATATTCATGTTTTAAACTTGTTTAAATCATGGTCAAACCTAGGATTTGACCAAGATTCAAATGGGCATAATTTAAAAAAAATGAAAAATCAAGGCACATAGTCTTCTTATGTCATATAGTAAGCATTCAATTAAGTTGATAAACAAGGTCTAGACATATTCAAACCAGAGAAATCATGTATCTACCCCCTAACCCTAAACTCTGTCTCATGAAGTCAAGCATGAAGATATGTGGTTTTTGGTTTCAAACATGGAAATTTCAAAAACCCTCCCAAGAGCTTCATTTCGAAGTGATTAATTAAGAAGCATACATGCATGCTTACTTTTTCATATTCATGTTTTAAACTTATTCAAATCTTGGTGAAACCTAGGATTTGACCAAGATTCAAATGGGTATAAAAATTAAAAAAAAACAAAAAAGGTCTTCTTATGTTATATAGTAGGCATTCAATTAAGTTGATAAACAAGGTCTAGACATATTCAAACAAGAAAAATCATGCATGTATCTACCCCTAACCCTAAACTCTGTTTCATGAAGTCAAGCATGAAGATATGTGGTTTTTGGTTTCGAACATGGAAATTCAAAAACCCTCCCAAGAGCTTCATTTTGAAGTGACTAAGAAGCATACATGCTTACTTTTTCATATTCATGTTTTTAACTTATTCAAATCTTGGTGGAACCAAGGATTTGACCAAGATTCAAATGGGTATAAAAATTCAAAAAAAACAAGGTCTTCTTATGTTATATAGTAAGCATTCAATTAATTTGATAAACAAGGTCTAGACATATTCAAACCAGAAAATTTATGTATCAAGCTACCCCTAACCCCAAACTCTGTCTTATGAAGTCTAGCATGAAGAGAAGTACGTGGTTTTTTGGTTTCAAACATGGAAATTTCAAAAACCCTCTCAAGATCGAGCTTCATTTTGGAGTGACTACGAAGGATACATGTTTAATTCATGTTTTAAACTTGTTTAAATCATGGTCAAACCTAGGATTTGACCAAGATTCAAATGGGCATAAAATTCAAAAAAAACAATAAAATGAAAAACCAATGCACATAGTCATCTTATGTCATATAGTAAGCATTCAATTAAGTTGATAAACAAGGTCTAGACATATTCAAACCAGAAAAATCATGTATCAACAAGCTACCCCTAACCCCAAACTCTGTCTTATGAAGACAAGCATGAAGAGAAGTGGTTTTTGGTTTCAAACATGGAAATTTCAAAAACCCTCCCAAGAGCTTCATTTTGGAGTGACTAAGAAGGATATATGCTTAATTTTTCATATTCATGTTTTCAACTTGTTTAAATCATGGTCAAACCTAGGATTTGACCAAGATTCAAATGGGCATAAAATTAAAAAAACAATAAAATGAAAAACCAATGCACATAGTCTTCTTATGTCATATATATAGTAAGCATTCAATTAAGTTGATAAACAAGGTCTAGACATATTCAAACGAGAAAAATCATGTATCAAGCTACCCCTAACCCCAAACTCTGTCTTATGAAGTCAAGCATGAAGAGAAGTACGTGGTTTTTTGGTTTCAAACATGGAAATTTCAAAAACCCTCTCAAGAGCTTCATTTTGGAGTGACTACGAAGGATACATGCTTAATTTTCATATTCATGTTTTAAACTTGTTTAAATCATGGTCAAACCTAGGATTTGACCAAGATTCAAATGGGCATAATTTAAAAAAAATGAAAAATCAAGGCACATAGTCTTCTTATGTCATATAGTAAGCATTCAATTAAGTTGATAAACAAGGTCTAGACATATCAAACCAGAAAAATCATGTATCTACCCCCTATATCCCTAAACCCTGACTTATGAAGTCAAGCATGAAGAGAAGAAGTGGTTTTTGGTTTCAAACATGGAAATTTCAAAAACCCTCCCAAGAGCTTCATTTTGGAGTGACTAGTTAAGACGCATACATGCTTACTTTTTCATATTCATGTTTTAAACTTGTTCAAATCTTGGTCAACAAACCTAGGATTTGACGAAGATTCAAATGGGTATAAAAAAATTAAAACCAAGGTCTGCTCATGTCATATAGTAAGCATTCAATTAAATTGATAAACAAGGTCTAAACATATTCAAAAACTAGCAGGAAAATCATGTATCTACCCCCTAACCCTAAACTATGTCTTATGAAGTCAAGCATGCATGAAGAGAAGTGGTTTTTGGTTTTCAAGCATGGAAATTTCAAAAACCCTCCCAAGAGCTACATATTGGAGTGACTAAGAAGGATAGATGCTTAATTTTTCATATTCATGTTTTAAACTTGATTAAATCATGGTCAAACCTAGAATTTGACCAAGATTCAAATGGGCATAAAAATTCAAAAAAAATGAAAAACCAATGCACATAGTCATCTTATGTCATCTAGTAAGCATTCAATTAAGTTGATAAACAATGTCTAGACATATTCAAACCAGAAAATTCATGTATCAAGCTACCCCTAACCCCAAACTCTGTCTTATGAAGTCAAGCATGAAGAGAAGTACGTGGTTTTTTGGTTTCAAACATGGAAATTTCAAAAACCCTCTCAAGAGCTTCATTTTGGATTGACTACGAAGGATACATGCTTAATTTTCATATTCATGTTTTAAACTTGTTTAAATCATGGTCAAACCTAGGATTTGACCAAGATTCAAATGGGCATGTTTAAAAAAAATGAAAAATCAAGGCACATAGTCTTCTTATGTCATATAGTAAGCATTCAATTAATTTGATAAACAAGGTCTAGACATATCAAACCAGAAAAATCATGTATCTACCCCTATATATCCCTAAACCCTGACTTATGAAGTCAAGCATGAAGAGAAGAAGTGGTTTTTTGGTTTCAAACATGGAAATTTCAAAAACCCTCCCAAGAGCTTCATTTTGGAGTGACTAATTAAGACGCATACATGCTTACTTTTTCATATTCATGTTTTAAACTTGTTCAAATCTTGGTCAACAAACCTAGGATTTGACGAAGATTCAAATGGGTATAAAAAATTAAAACCAAGGTCTGCTCATGTCATATAGTAAGCATTCAATTAAATTGATAAACAAGGTCTAAACATATTCAAAAACAGCAGGAAAATCATGTATCTACCCCCTAACCCTAAACTATGTCTTATGAAGTCAAGCATGCATGAAGAGAAGTGGTTTTTGGTTTTCAAGCATGGAAATTTCAAAAACCCTCCCAAGAGCTACATATTGGAGTGACTAAGAAGGATAGATGCTTAATTTTTCATATTCATGTTTTAAACTTGATTAAATCATGGTCAAACCTAGGATTTGACCAAGATTCAAATGGGCATAAAATTAAAAAAAACAATAAAATGAAAAACCAATGCACATAGTCGATCTTCTTATGTCATATATATAGTAAGCATTCAATTAAGTTGATAACAAGGTCTAGACATATTCAAACGAGAAAAATCATGTATCAAGCTACCCCTAACCCCAAACTCTGTCTTATGAAGTCAAGCATGAAGAGAAGTACGTGGTTTTTGGTTTCAAACATGGAAATTTCAAAAACCCTCCCAAGAGCTTCATTTCGAAGTGATTAATTAAGAAGCATACATGCATGCTTACTTTTTCATATTCATGTTTTAAACTTATTCAAATCTTGGTGAAACCTAGGATTTGACCAAGATTCAAATGGGTATAAAAATTCAAAAAAAGGTCTTCTTATGTTATATATATATAGTAGGCATTCAATTAAGTTGATAAATAAGGTCTAGACATATTCAAACCAGAAAAATCATGTATCTACCCCTAACCCTAAACTTTGTATTATGAAGTCAAGCATGAAGAGAAGTGGTTTTTGGTTTCAAGCATGGAAATTTCAAAAACCTCCCCAAACTTCATTTTAGAGTGACTAAGAAGGATACAAGCTTCCCTTTTCATTTTCATGTTTTAAACTTGTTTAAATTATCTTGGTCAAATCTAGGATTTGACAAGATTCAAATGGGCAAACATATGATAAGTGATGCAAATATCATTTCTAAGTGCGGGCAAACCAGCCTTTAGCTTAACATATTTCTAAGTACAAGGTTTCAGAAAATTGAGTGGGGGCGGCTGCCCCCCTTGGCTATAGTCTGGATCCGCCCATGCTATAGTTTGAGGCCATTTGGATGACGTCGAAAAAATTCTTTGATTAGAAATGGGGTTGTTCGAACCCCGTAGTTGGATTTTTTTGAACCTTGATCTGTAGTACTGGGCAAAACCCTAGTTTAACCTATTTAATTATAGATTCGTAGGTCGATTTTTCTACGTACCTTTTTATTATTACTCTACTATGCAGCACATATGTGTTTGCCCGTCGAGTGAAACTCGGAGGAAGAGGGATCACTCGGAAGGAGAGAAGAAGGAGGGAGAGCATTATGGTGTCTCCCCTTTTTCGGGTGATGATCACTACAAAAAAAGTTCTGATAGACAACGTCCCAAAATCGTCCACTAAGGGGTATTTTTCGTCGCCTATGGGCCTAACCCGACGATATGGGTTTTGTTGTCGAAACTGCGTCAGGCAAAGTCCTACGACATTTTTTTCGGTCCGTCGCGTTTGGGCGCCCTTCCGCCACGGAAAATCGGACCGTTGCGCATGTGTTTTCGGGAGCCCGTTGACTGCTGACGTCATGCAAACTGACACGTGGCAGACGCCGTTAACTGGCAGTTAACGGCGTTAACCGGCTGAAACCCCGTGATAGATGGTAGGCCCACACGAGGCCTGCCACGTCTTAAGCGGGCCGGCCCATTAAGTTTGCGGGCCGGGCCAGCTGACTTAGTTTGACCGGTCAACTATATAGTTGGGCTGGTCCATTAGTTACGTGGGCCGGGCCTAACCTCTAAGGTTGACTGGTCAAAACTTAAATGGGCCGGCCCACTAAGCATGTGGGCCGGGCCGAATGCACTCGTTTGACCGGTCAACATGCAAAAGGGCCGCCCATAAGGTATGTGGGGCCCACTTTCCGTTATCGGCCGGCCCATTTAACAAAGTGGGGTCCACCTACAGGCGGCCCAAGAAGTTAGTGGGCCGCCCAAGCGTGGGACCCACATTTTACAGGCCGCCCATTTAGTATGTGGGGTCCACCTTATAGCAAGTGGGCTGGCCCAAGAAGATAGTGGGCCGGCCAAAACACTGGGTCCCGCTTTCGTTAAAGGGCCGCCCATTTAGTCGTGGGGTCCACCATATAGCAAGTGGGCGGCCCAACAAGATAGTGGGCCGGGTCAAAACAAAGGTGGGTCCCACATTCCAATGGGCCGACCAATTAGTAAGTGGGTCCACCATACGCCAAGTGGGCTGGCCCAACAGTTGCGTGCCTGCCCAATAATAAATGTGGGGCCCACTATCCCGTTAACGGGCTGGCCCGCTAGCAAGTGGGGTCCACCAAAAGGAGTTGGGCTGGCCCAACAAGTTAGTGGGCGGCCCGATAAGCTTTGTGGGCCCGATTTTCCATGTGGCCCCTGGCCAGGGTGGGGTCCACTTTAAAGCAAGTGGGCCGCCCGTTAGAGTGTGGGGTCCACCATAAATCAAGTGGGCTGGCCCACTCGTTTATATGCCGTTTATAGGCGCTATAGGATTTTGCGGGCCGGCACATATGTGATTTCACTTAATTGGGCCGTTTAAGGGATGGGAATTTGTGATTTAGATACTGAGAATATTTACGCAGCACATGATTTCTGTCGAATAGCCTCACTTACCACAAGCACCATAGAAAAAATGCGCGAAAGAACTATAAAAACTAACTAAATATTACATCAGCTGCAAGGCTTTGAAAAAATATTACAGAACCCAGAGAAATTGAATGGTAATTAAACCTAGCAATACAATGAAGCGATTCGGCAATCTTTTAAGTTGTCCATGCACCATCTATATCTGAAACAAAGACATCATCATTTCGTCGTTATAACAAGATCATTGTAATGCGCACAATAAGCAAACAAAGAGTGCATGCCGCATACCAACAGCCAATATAACAGAGCACGTTAGAATGAAACAGCAGACTTACTACTGTCGAGTCCCATGCAAACCAACATGTTCAGGGAGTACAAAATTGGCATGAACAACATAGTAGCAGGCTATAAATTTTGTAACAACGACTGAGCAAGATACAGATGTGAACTTGTATAAGAGGGAATGCAAACCAATATGTTCAGCATTCCATATGTGAGCGTCATGCCAAGTCAGAGAAACAAGTCAATAATGCAGCTTTTGAAGAACAAGATGGCACACAAAATTATTATCTAGTAATATGACAAGTTTATTTGTACTACAGGCTTAGATAGCAGAGTGATAGCATGCCAAACTAAGTCCTTACTTTGTTAGCTTACAATGAACTAGATACAAAACAATGGCATCACCTGTAGTACAGGGAATGCAAGCCAACATGTTCATGGAGTAAAAAATTGGCACAAACAACATAGTAGCAGGCCATAATTTTTGTAACAACAACTGAGCAAGATAAAGTTATGATGGCTAGATCTACAGAGCAGGGAATGTAAACCAAATATAGAAGTTACGATGCCAAAAGCTATAGAGCAGGGAATGCGAACCAACATGTGCAATTACTTAAAATTGGCCATGAACTAAATAATAGCAGGATGTTACTATAATAGCTAGGAATAAAACAGATAGGAGTTATAATGGCATCACTGATAAACTTGTAGATAAGGGAAACAAATCAATTTGTTTCGGGATATAAAGTTGTAATGAGCAACACATAGAGGATAGTTAATGCTACGGCTTAGGATGGACCAGAAACGGAATATAGTGGGATCTGAACTTGTAGAAAAGGGAATGCACACCAATATGTTCACAATTCTATATGTGAGCGCCATGCCAATTAAGAGAAACAAGTTAATATTGCAGCTTTTGAAGAATCAGATGGCAGACAAAATTATGATGGAAGTAGCTGCTGTGACGAGTTCAAATAAATTTGTACTGCAGGATGGCAGAGCGATAGCATGCAGGAACTAATAGCAGGCAGTTAATTTGTTAGCTTACGACGAAGTAGATAGAAATAACAATGGCATCACCGTAGTACAGGGAATGCAAACCAACATGTTCAGGGAGAACAAGATTGGCATGAACAACGAATGAGCAAGATAGAAGTTATGATGGCTACATCTACAGAGCAGGGAATGCAAACCAAAATGTTCAATCGCTTAAAGTTAGCAATGAACTAGAAAATAGCAAGGTGTTACGGTCATAACTAGGAATGAACTAAAAGAGCTTCAGACAAACAAGCATCTGAACCCAGAACATGGCGCTAAAACAAGGGACTTACATTAGGAGAAGCACTCTGTGGGAATCACAGCAGATCTTCCTGGGGTTGATAGATCCGGTGATGAAGTACACTACATGTGCTCCTTGGGGTTGGAGAGACGGCCATTAAACTTCATGGTTACTCATCTCATCTGCAAAGACGTAACGGCGCGTCGTTAGCACAAACAGGTTCCCCCAAGATTAAACAAGAACTTGCAGGCAAGCAATAGAAAAGCGACAGTAGAAGAGTTTAGATCATGCACGGCGCCGGTGAAGCAGATTCGGTTCATGCACATCGGTGTCGGTGAGCAAGATCCGATGCGGTGGACGATACCGCAGCTGAAGCGACTGCGGTAGACTGCTGGATGAGCATATGGTTTCGAGGTTCGGCGGGGATGATCCGGTCCGGTTGATGACGGCGTCGATGAAGCGGCTCCGGCAGGCAGCCGGATGACGAGGATCGCGAGGCCTCGGGTAGGCCAGGGAAGTCCGGCGGGGATGTTCCGGTGCGGTGGTCGTGGAGGTGGTAGAGAGAGGGACTTGAGAAGTTCCGGTGGGTGGTCTCAGATGAGAGACTGAGGGAAATGAATTTTTTTGGGAGGGTTTCCGGGGCTAGGGAGGTGGTGATCCAAAAAATGACGGGCAGACCCCCCCACCAACCGACTTTGCTGTCATCTCCACAAGGGTAGAATGGGAATTTGAAAGCGTGTGAATTTTTTGTATTTTGTGGGCGGGAAGTTTTGCCGCTATGAGATTTTGAATTTGGCTAAGGTCCAAGTATAATGATAAAAAATTGTGAGACCGTACTAGTACCTCTGTTCAAGGCCGAGTGCAAAATCAAATCATCATCACCTTGAATATTGGTCACTACCATGGTCATGATCTATCTCTGAAATTAGCGTATCCGCTATATCTTGCAAAGTATAATGATAAAAAAAATTGTGAGACCGTACTAGTACTTCTATTCTAGGCCGAGTGCAACATCAAATCATCATCACGTTGAAAATTTGTTACCATGATCATGATCTATCTCTGAAATTGGCGCATCCGCTATATCTTTCAAAGTATAATTATAATAAAAATTGTGAGACCATACTAGTACTTCTGTTCAAGTTCGAGTGCAACATCAAATCATCATCACGTTGAAATTTGTTACCATGATCATGATCTATCTCTAAAATTGGCTCATCCGCCAAATCTTGCAAAGTATAATGATAAAAATTGAGAGACCGTACTAGTACTTCTGTTCAAGCCCGAGTGCAACATCAAATCATCATCACGTTGAAAATTTGTTACCATGATCATGATCTATCTCTAAATTTGGCGCATCCGCTAAATCTTGCAAAGTATAATGATAAAGAAATTGTGAGACAGTAGTAGTACTTCTGTTCAAGGTCGAGTGCAACATCAAATCATCATCACGTTGAAAATTTGTTACCATGATCATGATCTACCTCTGAAAATGGGCGCATCCGCTAAAACTTGCAAAGTATAATGATACAAAATTGTGAGACCGTACTAGTACTTATGTTCAAGGTCGAGTGCAACATCAAATCATCATTACATTGAAAATTGTGTTACCATGATCATGATCTATCTCTGAATTTGGCGCATCCGCTAAATCTCGCAAAGTATAATGATAAAAAAATTGTGAGATTGTACTAGTACTTATGTTCAAGGCCGAGTGCAGGATCAAATCATCATCACGTTGAAATTTGTTACAATGATCATGACATATCTCTAAAATTGGCGCATCCGCTAAATCTTGCACGTGGCGCATCTCGGTGCGGAGCAACAGGTCGGTGCTATCAAGGTTGAGGCGTCGGTAGCGTCATCGGGCTCTCCTCTCTTGATAGATCTTCTACATGGCGCGGCGCACCACCCGCCGATAAGCAGTCACATGTGAGACCGAGGTGGAGACGTCCCCGGCATCCTCGAGGCGCGGCCGCCCTTCTACGAGCCAGCGTCGACTCAAGGTATGAATCCATGTGTTGTCGCGCCCCTTCTGCCGATGAAGTGGGGTGCCTTAGATTTATTGTTCTTCTCTTACGATTATTTCGAGCCGAACATGTGTGCTCTTTCTCTGAATATATTGCTTGAAAAGCTAACCAAGTTACTTAAATTCACTTTGTTCTTAATCTTGCGTGCTAATTTTGTTATTTTTGCTGACAGTGGTGCGCGCAAGGAGATTTATTTGTGGGTGTGTTGAGCTGTTAGGCCTAAGTCGAAATCCTCAGCTAAACGAGGCCTCAGCTTAACACATAAAAAAGGTGTTCAATCTCGCCCACAATGTCCTCTTCTTTCCTCTTCCTTTATTGGAACTTGTTTTGCAGACAAGGAAAGTGGCACGTGTAATCTGAGTAAAACCCTCTTAGCCAAAATCAGCTACGAGCAAGATTTTCTGTATTGTAGATGCCCCAATTGACTCTCATCCCCAATGTAGTCTTTTTTATGTCAGTATAGACTTCTTTACTGGATGTATACTATCGTACATGGCATGCATTTGCCTAATGAGCAGCATTGTATTGCTATTCTAGCCAACCTGATCGATATGTCAAGCTTCATGCACGAGATGCCATGTTTAATTTACTCCCTCGCTCTGATCCATATTTCTTGGTGTAAAATGAATGTGAATCGGAGGGAGTACTTTTCTTAGATAGTACTATACCAGTTCAAAAAAAAGTACTACAACATCACAAATGCATCAAAAGAGTACTACATCACAAGACCACCACGGTTGTACTAGTAGAGTTTAATGCTGAACTTCCAAAGGGAATAAGATTACATCATTTAGACCAACCAAAAAAATTCAACCACCCTACACAAACCCTGGTCAAAACTAGTTTAACCAATATTACAAAAGTTGTACATAATTCAGAAACCGTCAGAAATATACGAAGCATTCAGGAGTCCCCAAATTCAGTGTCTTTGAGTCACTAACAAGTGTGGTCCACATGTCAGTCACCCAAAGTCATGGCAAAGTCAGCCTGGCAAAGTCACCGAAGTTCAATCCCGTAAATGGCATCTTCGCATGTTGGACCATAGAATATCAGTATTGCTACATTAGTTATCTCCCGAATCTTGTTCTGTCATTCGTCCTACACTCCGATGGAGAAGCATCAATTCCCACTGGAGGCGCGGGGCCCACGAGCGGTGGCAATGTCCTTTTAAATAGGAGGCAGAATATTTGACAGATGCGCGGAGGAGGGGGGAGGGGAGTCTCACCTGCGAGACTGACAAGAAGAGAGACGTTTGAGCAGACAAAGCAAGCAGTGAACAGACAACTCCGTAGCACTGAAAAGGCTACTACCTTCTCTTCCGGGATAAGCAAAAATAGCTGATCGGTACTGACGAAATGCACCAGGTCCGCAATGTACTCCAGCTATAATAAGTGAAGCATGCCTACCACTGAAGAGGAAATTCAAGATTCCACCAGATCTCCATATCACTCTTTTGCATAAAACACGGACTTATCTTTTGCACAATTCACCACTTGTTGGTCTAATCTATCGCAGCTTCCATCAGTTGGTCATCTAATTAACGATTTAACGGATTAGAAAAATAAGCGGTGGAATTAGAAGTACTAGTAGCGAAATGTGCAAAATATACCGTCCTTCCCGAGGGGGTTTGTCCAGAAGAGGGCCGGATGACAATGTCCCGGGTGCATCCAGAAAGGAGAGGGGTAGTTTCTAATACATGTAAGAAATTATTTTACAAAAAGGTACATACTAAGTAGTACAACTATTAGTACAGTACTACTATTTCGAGGGAAAATGCCATGTCGTGCGACCTCTAATCAATGAGTAGAAGTTGTAGGTGCGCATAACATGCATTGCTGAAAGCTGGTTCCGCTGGAATTTGAGCTCAGCCGGGGCGGATTCTGCGAAGTTCGCCCGACGTCACTCATGTATCCCACCAAACTGCTCATTTCTTTCAATGTCTCTTCTCTTTCACTGCAGCTCTCCAACATCAGGTGCATCAACTTATCTTGTGCCTTCTGCCTCTCGAGAAGGGCAAGGATGGCGATGTCAGCATATTCAAGGTTCAACTTTTGGAGCTGTACTTTATCCTGAAGAAGGATTTTGTACTCTATATCAGACTTGTCTCTTTCGAGGCACACAGTCTTGAGTATGCTGCTGGCTTTCTCCGCTGATGCAATGTTCCTCTCTTTCTGCTTAATCAGCTCGTTCTTCAACATGTCGCGCTCATTGCGAAGGCTGCAAATGAGCTCCACAAGAGTTTTCGAATTCTTCTTCTTGGCAGCCAAATCGTCTCGGAGGCGATCACACTCTAAGCTGAGCTCCTCGTTTTTTTCCATCAAGATGGCGACAGTGGTGTCGATAGTCGGCGCCGCTTCCTTCAGGGCGAAATCATCGGTAGCAAGTAAGCGCAAAGGAAGAAGAAGAAGAAGAAGAAGAAGAAGATAACTACACAGTGCTTGGTGCTACCTCATTTCGCCGGGGTAGGGCCGGGTTGAAATCATCGGACGACGATGATTCCTTGGTCGTGGAAGTTGGTGCAGTACGGGCGTCGTTGGAACTTCCAACCCTTTAAGATGTATAACCATAGAGACTCTTAAAGAGCTTGAGCCCGGGCAAGAAGAAACGAAAGTACATGGCGAAGGAAACTAACCCGGTGAGCACAGCACGGACGCGTTTCGGCGGCGGCGGCAGCGGCGACGGCGAGCCCACTTGGTTTCTGGAACCGTCTCTCGAAATTTCGAGCCGGCGTTTTTTATCCGCGTACTTGACCGCCGGCGACCTGAAGTTTGAACACATTGCTGGAGGAGAGAGCGACGAAAGAAACGAAAGTACATGGCGAAGGAAACTAACCCGGTGAGCACAGCACGGACGCGTTTCGGCGGCGGCGGCGGCGACGGCGAGCCCACTTGGTTTCTGGAAGCGTCTCTCGAAATTTCGAGCCGGCGTTTTTTCTCCGCGTACTTGACCGCCGACGACCTGAATTTTGAAGACATTGCTGGAGGAGAGAGCGACGAACAAATGTTTGTTAGGTGGAGAGAGGAAGAAAGTGAATGGAACGAGAGAGTTTAGCGTTTTGCCCTTATAGTCATAGTCGCTAGCCGTGACGCGGGAAGGTTGGTCGTCGGCGTTTAATGGTCTCCCGCGTGGAAACCGAGTCCGCCACGAAATGGTGATATAAATTTAGGGTGCGATTTGCTGATGAGAACTTAACCTCGGATGTCTTTATCGCGGTCCAGTCAACGACCGCCGCCTTGTCAGCGAGAGGACGCGATGGTTCGCATCGGTGACGCGGGAAGGTTGGTCGTCGGCGTTTAATGGTCTCCCGCGTGGAAACCGAGGCGGCCACGAGGCAGCGGCTGGCCACGCGGCGTCCAGTCGCCTACGCCGCCGTAAATGAGGGTAGTTGCCTACCACCACCAGGTGACATGCACCTTTTGCATGTCACCGTGTGACATGCGGCCTAAATTCAAATTTAAACATTGCGAAAAAAATCATGCATCCGGTGACATGCCCATGGCATGCCACCGATGAAGAGTTCCGTGCCATGCACTCTGGCACTCTGCGCCGTCTTGGATCAGAAAATGAGCGAAGAACGAGGACGAGGCACTAGTTCAAATTTAGGATGAAGTTTAAGTTTTATTTTGGTTTAAATTAGATTAGAGGGAGTAGTACTCTTACTTTATTATATTACTCGTACTTGTGTTAATGTAGTAGTATTATTATGGTGGTGTACTTGCGTTCATGTACTTGTTTCAGCTGTTTTGGTGAAGGAGACATGCATCACCTTTTTTGGTGATGTATCTAGTCGTCCTGTAGCCCTTGTCAAATTCCTCTGATATACTGATGGGAGGGCTTGTTCACCCCATACTGATGGGAGCCCTTGTCAAATCGTAATCATAGTTTTAAGTTTCGAAACCAATGAAAAATATCCTGCTACGTGCAAAATCTCAATGTGAAAATCTTAGTATATATTGTAGACTGCACAAAAATTAAGAAAATATGGCAGGTAAAATTATATTGGAATTGTGCGCTACTCCCTCCGTCTCTCTACTTACGGCGCATAGCATTCTTATGTCATATAGTAAGCATTCAAGTTGATGAACAAGGTGTAGACATATTCAAACAAGATAATCATGTATATCACTACAAGAAATGTGTTGACTCACGACCCTCCATTTTTGTCACCAATCGTCATGGTTTTTAATCTATGACGATTCTATGACGATAAATGGATTGTCAAAAACGGAGCGTAATCAACTACAACGACGATTTGTTTTAAAACGGCATAGTCATCTATGACGATACTAGATCGTCATAGCCTTTATGACGATACAATATCGTCATTGACAACTGTTATGCCACATCAGATCTTACGTGGCCAATCCAACGTGGCAAAATTATGACGAAATCAAATTGTCGTAGATCAAAATCAGCCCAGTCCATTTGGGTGGTCTACATGGGCCAAGCCCATTAATTCTGGCCTTTCACTTCTCTTGAGCCTAGCCTTTATGGTCAATATTTCATTTAGGGCTTGACACTTTTACAACATTTTTTTATTTTGGGCCTTGGCCTTTTACAGTCAATTTCTTCTTGGGCTTGTCCCACCGTTCTAATGAAACCGCACAACAAATTCAGCCCACTTGTCTGTTTCCATGTTCCTTACTTACCATATTTGCCAGGTTATATTTTCCAACGATTTGACAATTATTAAACAGATAACTTAATCAGAAACAATAAATACATTAAAAAGCTACTAAGAAGAGCAATTATTAAGTCTATTACATCCATTCAGGCAAAAATGTAACATCAATTTATATAAAGAACGGCATGACACAACACAACATCCATCTGAAGCATGTCCTTCCGGCCACCGGATGGGCTATGAACCTCCTAGTCCTATGTTTGCTACGGCATCACCAGGATCGTATCCCTACAATAAGGACAAGGTTAGCTCTACATGAATCATGTGCCTCCACACTCCACCAGATCTGAGAACAACCAATCAAGGTAAGAGTCAGTAAGCATCAAGGATGTTGCTACAGGTCAAAACCAAGTAAATAAGGGGCAAATAAATCTTAGAATGAAATAATAACACCGTGATGAACCATATGGATTAAAGAGAACTAGAATTATATTAGCATAGTACTGTGAATGATCGCAACAAATGTCTGAACTAATACAAATGAGTACTAGTTGCTTTAAGAAGTGAAACGGCAGGTTATAAATAGCAACGCCAATTTATTCAATACACTTCACCTTGGCTCCAAACAAACTATATCAAGCAGTGCATCATGCACTTGAGATAGTATAGTGAAGGAAATACTAATCAAGCTAACCTAGTGCTTTTACTCATCAAGCTAACCGAGATTGCAACAATATGGATTGGCGCAACACAAAATAAGGATCGATTCAGGAATAGCTAGTACTGCTTTTACAGAGTTAAATTTGATTTATTACTTCAGAGCATTGCTACATTGTAGATTGCAGCAAGAGAAATAGATAAAAAGCTTCAAAATGCATGCAAGCTTCAAAAATAGATAGAAAATTTCAAGCATGCGATCCAAGACTACAATGATACAGCAAGAGCTTCCAATATGAGTAAGGATAACTCACATATTACACAGATGTGACACTTTTCTACATAAAATCTACAGCTACCAAAACCAAGATGGAGGAATTTTATGTTTTCTAAATTTTTTACATTTTCGATGTTCATATAATATATGTATATATACAGCTTAAGAATGAAATATGCAAAATTGATAGTCGCCCATATGTATTCTACAGAAAAGACATGTAACCCAAGCAAGAAAAAAGTGATATAACAATACATGAGTATCATATATAGATGAAAGGAAGGACCATTACTTGACTTGGCTTATGGCTAACGCAGAAGGTTGCCTAACATTACCATTGGGTAAAAATACTGCAAATTAAGACAAATGCACAGATTAGATAGAAAAGAGTAGAACAATATATTTAAATTTAGAGATTTAGCAAACACGGACATGCAAGGTAACCACAACTACCATGCAACATGTCATGAACAGTAAGAATACCAGAACCTTATACTAAGCTATTAAACCATAATGTTCACATAAAACAGCAAAGAATGATAGGTATAGTACTTGGCATTCAAGAAAATTGTCTATTTCAACTACTGGTCACAGCAATAACACACGTTATCATTAGCTCTAACAGTTACACAACAATTAATACTTGTTCCAAAGAATACATGCATTCATCCCCATAGGATTAGGAATTAATAACTCGGATCTTTGTGTTCAGCACCAGATTAAGAGCATATTATTCAGCAGCAGATTAACAGTAGATCTATAACTCAGTGATTGTAAATTCACAAATGCAGTAAACTACAGAAATAGTACATATGAGCAGATGATGATTTTCATAGCATGCTGACTTGACTCCATATCACTACTATAGTACTACGGAGAAAAACATGCTGCATGGTAAGTCTCCAATGTATTATATGTCCAACGACACCAAACAACAATATAATTTGTTAACTAAACCATCAACCATCAACAACATATATCAACGTGTGGTCCGATAAACAGCAAATAAGTTTAGATGAGATGCCCAACAATATATGCATATCCTAAAAATGGTTGGACCATTTAAACTAACTTCACCTACCGAGAAGGGATCATATGCATAGCACCAACAAAAGGACAGAACTACAACACTACAACATCCTACTTTCATACGGATTGTAATACTTATTGATAGCAACACATATACACTACTTGTTACTTGCCTCAATTAATAGGACAACAGCAAGGCGAGATGAGGGCAGTACCGCCAACCATGTACAATAGGACAACAGATAATTAGGTGCACACAGCCAAGCCTCCGCTTCAAACCAAATACAACCCAAAATGCAAGATGAGTGCAATGAAACCTACGTAAACCTTCTAGCACAGGTCGGGAACATCTGGATGAGGTCGTCCATGGACATGTCGAGGAAGGCATCGAGGTCCACGGCATGGTGGTTAAACTTGTAGAACGTCCTCTTCTTGATGTGCCCAGGTTTCCACCTCCGGATCGACTTCTACATCCTCCTGGCGTACGAAATATTGATATGGTGTTATGGGGGTGGACGCTCCGGCCGAGGATATAACGCAGGTACCGAGGTGAACTCACCATGGTCGGCTGCAGGGTGAAGTGATAGCGGCGTGGATGGCATGGGTAGTGGAGTGGAGGCCGACGCAGCGGAGCCCGCTTGATGACCTCCATGGCAAATTCCACCAGGAACAGCCGGCGGTGAAAGTCGGGGCTTGTAGGCCGGCCGCATCGCCCCGCGGTGAATCCGCCTGGTCACCACCACCCGCTGCCGGGGAGCCGTGCGTCGCCATGACCTCCTGCTCATCTCTGTACATGCGGGATCCCATACTATGGTTTCGGAGGAGATGCGGTTCCACGAGGTGGAATAGAGATAGGGGGAGATGGTCGGCGAGGCAGAAGTGTCCGGAGTTGGCAGAATCTAGGCCGGCGCGGAGATGGAGGAAAGGGGAGGAGGCGCTGTGAGGGGTAGGTCACGATGCGTCTGTTCGATGTGGAGGGGCTCCAAATTTCCTTATGTTTTTGGGCTCCAAATTTTGTATCCCCGCTCAAATGTCCTGCTCGGCCCATTTTCAGATTCGTTTCGCGCTTCAGCCAAAAACGAGCGCGGGACTACACATGTGAGATGTAATTTCGGGTGTTGGATGGATGTCATGTGAATGGCTGAGATCTGCTTCACTGGCATGATCCGTGGATAGTCTGGTTGGCTTCCGATTGGCTGAAAACAAGTGTCCATGATTGTCTGGCTCTATTTCATAGTTCAAAAAATGAGTCTATTTCATAGTTCAAAAAATGAGTGATCAAACGGGTGAGACCGTCGAGTTAGTTTTTTTTTAGCAGTCAAACCCCCTAGTTCACATAATCAGTACTAGGTAGACAAGGTTCGTGTGTCCCATAGCCAAGTTGGGCCCTATATCTAGTGGGTCCCATTTGTTAGATATTTATCCTAGACAATTGGTTAATACTTTGATTTATGGAACCCACTTCTCAGTAACCTAATACATGCAGACACGAGGCGGAAATTGACACATGGACACACCACGTAGGTGAAACAAGTGAGGTGGTAGACAAATGGACATGACACATAGGCAGCAGCCGAGGTGGCCGCCTAGTCATTTGAACACATCATCAAATAACAACTACGACAATCTTAATTGGTCATAATTGCCTAGAAATAATGTCGTAGACCGTGGCTCAGGCTATGACGATTTCGTGCTAGGAAATAATGACAGTTTTGGCTCAAATCGTCGTAGTTTTAAATGGTTTTGACCCTCCCAAATAGCAAACGACCATTCGGTGCGAAATCATCATAGAATCATGACGAATTTACCCAGGGTCGCTGAGAAATGGTCACAAGTCAACACATTTCTTCTAGTGTATATATATATATCTACCCCTAACCCTAAACTCTGTCTTATGAAGTCAAGCATGAAGAGAAGTGGTTTTGGGTTTCAAACATGGAAATTTCAAGAACCTCCCAAAAGCCTCATTTAAGAGTGACTAAGAAGGATCCATGCTTACCTTTGCATTTTCATATTTTAAACTTGTTTAAATCATTGTCAAACCTAGGATTTGACCAAGATACAAATGGACACAAAATTAAAAAAATCAGCAAAATGAAAAACAAAAGCACATAGTCTTCTTATGTCATATCGTAAGCATTCAAGTTGATAAACAAGGTCTAGATATATCCAAACCAGACAAATCATGTATCTACCCTCTAACGATCTTATGAAGTCTAGCATGAAGAGAAGTCGTTTTGGGTTTCAAACATGGAAATTTCAAAACCTCCCAAAAGCTTCATTTTAGAGTGACTAAGAAGGATCCATGCTTACTTTTTCATTTTCTAAACTTGTTTAAATCTTTTTCAATCCTAGGATCTGACCAAGATATTCAAATAGGCATAAAATTCAAAAAAAAACCAGAAAAAGGAAAAACAAAAGCATATAGTCTTCTTATGTCATATAGTAAGCATTCAAGTTGATAAACAAGGTTTGGACATATTCAAACCTGACAAATATTGTATCTACCCGGCCCCTAACCCTAAACTCGATCGATCTTATGAAGTGTAGCCTGAAGAGAAGTCGTTTTTGGTTTCAAACATGGAAATTTCTAGAACAAACCAAAAGCTTCATTTTAGAGCGTGACTAAGAAGGATCCATGCTTACCCTTCCATTTTCATGTTATAAACTTGTTTAAATCGTGGTTAAACCTAGGATTTGACCAAGATTCAAATGGGCATAAAATTAAAATAAAACAAAAAAATGAAAAACCAAAGCACATAGTCTTCTTATGTCATATAGTAAGCATTAAAGTTGAGAAACAAGGTCTAGACATATTCAAACTATGCAAATCATGTATCTACGTACCCCCTAACCCCTAAACTCTGTTTTATGAAGTCAAGCACGAAGAGAGTGGTTTTGGGTTTCAAACATGGAAACTTGGAAAACCTCCCAAAAGCTTCATTTTAGAGTGACTAAGAAGGATACATGCTTCCCTTCTCATTTTCATGTTTTAAACTTGTTTAAATCTTGGTCAAACCTAGGATTTGACCAAGATTCAAATGGGCATAAAAATTCATAAAAAATCGAAAGAATGAAAAACCAAAGCACATAGCATTCTTATGTCATATAGTAAGCATTCAAGTTGATAAACAAGGTCTAGACATATTCAAGCCAGAAAATCATGTATATATCTACCCCTAACCCTAAACTCTGTCTTATGAAGTCAAGCATGAAGAGAAGTGGTTTTGGGTTTCAAACATGGAAATTTCAAAAACCCCAAAAGCTACATTTTAGGGAGACTAAGAAGGATCCATGCTTAATATTTTATTTGCATGTCTTAAACTTGTTTAAACCTTGGTCAAACCTAGGATTTGACCAAGATTCAAATTGGCAGAAAATAAAAAAAAAATCAAAAAATGAAAAACCAAAGTACATATTCTTCTTATGGCATATAGTAAGCATTCAAGTTGTTAAACAAGGTCTAGACATATTCAAACCAAACAAATCATGTATCTATACCCCTAACCCCTAATTAAACTCTATATATCTTATGAAGTCAAGCATGAAGAGACGTGGTTTTGGGTTTCAAACATGGAAATTTCAAAAACCTCCCAAAAGCTTCATTTTAATTAGAGTGACTAAGAAGGATACATGCTTCCCTTCTCATTTTCATGTTTTAAACTTGTTTAAATCTTGGTCAAACCTAGGATTTGACCAAGATTCAAATGGGCATAAAAATTCAGAAAAAATCAAAAGAATGAAAAACCAAAGCACATAGCATTCTTATGTCATATAGTAAGCATTCAAGTTGATAAACAAGGTCTAGACATATTCAAGCCAGAAAAATCATGTATATATCTACCCCTAACCCTAAACTCTGTCTTATGAAGTCAAGCATGAAGAGAAGTGGTTTTGGGTTTCAAACATGGAAATTTCAAAAAAAAAAAAGCTTCATTTTAGGGAGACTAAGAAGGATCCATGCTTACCATTTTATTTTCATGTTTTAAACTTGTTTAAATCTTGGTCAAACCTAGGATTTGACCAAGATTCAAATTGGCAAAATTTAAAAAATCAAAAAAAATGAAAAACCAAAGTACATAGTCTTCTTATGGCATATAGTAAGCATTCAAGTTGTTAAACAAGGTCTAGACATATTCAAACCAAACAAATCATGTATCTATACCCCTAACCCCTAATTAAACTCTATATATCTTATGAAGTCAAGCATGAAGAGACGTGGTTTTGGGTTTCAAACATGGAAATTTACAAACCTCCCAAAAGCTTCATTTTAGAGTGACTAAGAAGGATACAGGCTTCCCTACTCATTTTCATGTTTTAAACTTGTTTAAATCTTGGTCAAACCTAGGATTCGACCAAGATTCAAATGGGCATAAAAATTCAGAAAAAATCAAAAGAATGAAAAACCAAAGCACATAGCATCACTACAAGAAAAGTTCTGATAGACAACGTCTCAAAATCGTCCGCTAAGGGGTATTTTTCGTCGCCTATGGGCCTAACCCGACGATATGGGTTCTGTTGTGGAAACTGCGTCAGGCAAAGTCCAACGACGTTTTTTTCGGTCCGTCGCGCTTGGGCGCCCTTCCGCCACGGAAAATCGGACCGTTGCGCAAGTGTTTCCGGGAGCCCGTTGACTGCTGACGTCATGCAAACTGACACGTGGCAGACGCCGTTAACTGGCAGTTAACGGCGTTAACCGGCTGAAACCCCGTGGTAGATGGTAGGCCCACACGAGGCCTGCCACGTCTTAAGCGGGCCGGGCCAGATGACATAGTTTGACCGGTCAACTATATAGCTGGGCTGGTCCATTAGTTACGTGGGCCGGGCCTAACCTCTAATGTTGACTGGTCAAAACTTAAATGGGCCGGCCCATTTAACATGTGGGGTCCACCTTACAGCAACTGGGCCGGCCCAAGAAGCAAGTGGGCCGGGCCAAAAACACAGTGGGTCCCACTTTCCTGTTAAAAGGCCGGCCCATTTAGTGTGTAGGGTCCACCGTATAGCAAGTGGGCCGGCCCAACAAGCTAGTGGCCGGGCCAAAAACACAGGTGGGTCCCACTTTCCAGTTAAAGGGTCGGCCCATTTAGTATGTGGGGTCCACCATATAGCAAGTGGGCCGCCCAACAAGATAGTGGGCCGGGCCAAAAACACAGGTGGGTCCCACCTTCCTGTTAAAGGGCCGGCCCATTTAGTATGTGGGGTCCACCATATAGCAAGTGGGCGGCCCACCAAGCTAGTGGGCCGGGCCAAAACACAGGTGGGTCCCACATTTCTGTTAAAGGCCGGCCCATTTGATTTGTGGGGTCCACCATATAGAAAGTGGGCCGGCCCAACAAGATAGTGGGCGGGCCAAAAACACAGTGGGTCCCACCTTCCTATTAAAGGGCCGGCCCGTTTACCATGTGGGACCACCATATAGCAAATGGGTGGCCCAACAACATAGTGGGCCGGCCCAAAAACACAGGTGGGCCCCACTTTCCTGTTGAAGGGCCGGCCCAATTAGTATGTGGGGTCCACCATGTAGCAGGTGGGCCGGCCCAACAAGATAGTGGGCCGGGCCAAAAATACAGGTGGGTCCCACTTTCCTCTTAAAGGGCCGGCCCATTTAGTATGTGGGGTCCACCACAAAAGCAAATGGGCTGGCCCAACTATTTAGTGGGCCGGCCCAGTAGTATGTGGGGTCCACCTTTTTGCAAGTGGGCCAGCCCAATTAGAGTGTGGGGTCCACGGTAAATCAAATGGGCTGGCCCAAGAAGTAAGTGGGCCAGCCCGTTTAGTTGTTGTTTATATGCCGGCATAATATGCGCTTTAGGATTTTGCGGGCAGGCACATATGTGATTTTGCTTAATTGGGCCGTTTAAGGGATGGGAATTCGTGATTTAGATACTGAGAATATTTACGCAGCATTGATTTCTGTCGAATAGCCTCACTTACCACAAGCACCAAAGAAAAAATGCGCGAAAGAACTATAAAAACTAACTAAATATTACATCAGCTGCAAGGCATTGAAAAAAATATTACAGAACCCAGAGAAATTGAATGGTAATTAAACCTAGCAATACAATGAAGCGATCCGGCAATCTTTTAAGTTGTCCATGCAGCACCTATATCTGAAACAAAGACATTACAAGTTAAGACAACAACAATGGAAAGGCAAAGACACTACAATATTGTTTGCCAAAGAATTTGGAACTCATCATTTCGTCGTTATAACAAGATCATTGTAATGCGCACAATAAGCAAACAAAGAGTGCATGCCGCATACCAACAGCCAATATAACAGAGCATGTTAGAATGAAACAGCAGACTTACTACTGTCGAGTCCCATGCAAACCAACATGTTCAGGGAGTACAAAATTGGCATGAACAACATAGTAGCAGGCTATAAATTTTGTAACGACGACTGAGCAAGATACAGAATATAGTGGGATCACCTGTGAACTTGTATAAGAGGGAATGCAAACCAATATGTTCAGCATTCCATATGTGAGCGTCATGCCAAGTCAGAGAAACAAGTCGATAATGCAGCTTTTGAAGAACAAGATGGCACACAAAATTATTATCTAGTAATATGACAAGTTTATTTGTACTACAGGCTTAGATAGCAGAGTGATAGCATGCCAAACTAAGTCCTTACTTTGTTAGCTTACAATGAACTAGATACAAAACAATGGCATCACCTGTAGTACAGGGAATGCAAGCCAACATGTTCATGGAGTAAAAAATTGGCACAAACAACATAGTAGCAGGCCATAATTTTTGAAACAACATCTGAGCAAGATAAAGTTATGATGGCTAGATCTACAGAGCAGGGAATGTAAACCAAATATAGAAGTTACGATGCCAAAAGCTATAGAGCAGGGAATGCGAACCAACATGTGCAATTACTTAAAATTGGCCATGAACTAAATAATAGCAGGATGTTACTATAATAGCTAGGAATAATACAGATAGGAGTTATAATGGCATCACTGATAAACTTGTAGATAAGGGAAAAAAATCAATTTGTTTCGGGATATAAAGTTGTAATGAGCAACACATAGAGGATAGTTAATGCTACGGCTTAGGATGGACCAGAAACGGAATATAGTGGGATCTGAACTTGTAGAAAAGGGAATGCACACCAATATGTTCACAATTCTATATGTGAGCGCCATGCCAATTAAGAGAAACAAGTTAATATTGCAGCTTTTGAAGAATCAGATGGCAGACAAAATTATGATGGAAGTTGCTGCTGTGACGAGTTCAAATAAATTTGTACTGCAGGATGGCAGAGCGATAGCATGCAGGAACTAATAGCAGGCAGTTAATTTGTACTGCAGGATGGCAGAGCGATAGCATGCAGGAACTAATAGCAGGCAGTTAGCTTACGACGAAGTAGATAGAAATAACAATGGCATCACCGTAGTACAGGGAATGCAAACCAACATGTTCAGGGAGAACAAGATTGGCATGAACAACGAATGAGCAAGATAGAAGTTATGATGGCTACATCTACAGAGCAGGGAATGCAAACCAAAATGTTCAATCGCTTGAAGTTAGCAATGAACTAGAAAATGGCAAGGTGTTACGGTCATAACTAGGAATGAACTAAAAGAGCTTCAGACAAACAAGCATCTGAACCCAGAACATGGCGCTAAAACAAGGGACTTACATTAGGAGAAGCACTCTGTGGGAATCACAGCAGATCTTCCTGGGGTTGATAGATCCGGTGATGAAGTACACTACATGTGCTCCTTGGGGTTGGAGAGACGGCCATTAAACTTCATGGTTACTCATCTAATCTGCAAAGACGTAACGGCGCGTCGTTAGCACAAACAGGTTCCCCCAAGATTAAACAAGAACTTGCAGGCAAGCAATAGAAAAGCGACAGTAGAAGAGTTTAGATCATGGACGGCGCCGGTGAAGCAGATTCGGTTCATGCACATCGGTGTCGGTGAGCAAGATCCGATGCGGTGGACGATGCCGCAGCTGAAGCGACTGCGGTAGGCTGCTGGATGAGCATATGGTTTCGAGGTTCGGCGGGGATGATCCGGTCCGGTTGATGACGGCGTCGATGAAGCGGCTCCGGCAGGCAGCCGGATGACGAGGATCGCGAGGGCTCGGGTAGGCCAGGGAAGTCCGGCGGGGATGTTCCGGTGCGGTGGTCGTGGAGGTGGTAGAGAGAGGGACTTGGGAAGTTCCGGTGGGTGGTCTGAGGGAAATGAATTTTTTTGGGAGGGTTTCCGGGCTAGGGAGGTGGTGATCCAAAAAATGACGGGCAGACCCCCCCACCAACCGACTTTCTGTCATCTCCACAAGGGTAGAATGGGAATTTGAAAGCGTGTGAATTTTTTGTATTTTGTGGGCGGGAAGTTTTGCCGCTATGAGATTTTGAATTTGGCTAAGGTCCAAGTATAATGATAAAAAATTGTGAGACCGTACTAGTACCTCTGTTCAAGGCCGAGTGCAAAATCAAATCATCATCACCTTGAATATCGGTTACTATCATCGTGTTCTATCTTCTTATCCCATTCAAAAACACGCCTGAAATATTTCTAGATTGGCGGGAGATTTTGCCGCCCGACTGAGATTTGATTTTGAATATGGCTATGGTCAAGTAATATAATATAATACTAATATAAAGACGGTACACCTGGTTAAGTACTAATTGCTCTGCTTCGGCAGTTAAGGCCAGCAGCCACATCAAGCCATCATCATTACAAACAAAATCAGTCAAATCTAGAAGCTAGTATAGGATAAATTCACAGCAGCATAATAAATCCAGAAAACTAATATAATACTACATAAACTGCATACAAGAGCCAAAAGCAGCCAATAACAATGTTAATGTTCACGACAAACTAATCTGAAAATAATACAAGACACAATGTATGGCCAACATGAAGATTAGGATACCCCAGGATGAACGAATATGTTCTTCATTCAGCATATATTTCTTCGTCACTCCATTGAAGGAAATTTTCATTGAACTCCTTCCGTCTGCAGTGTGCAGCCAATACATCCTCCAAACGGTATGGCCTTTGTTCATTTCTCATACCGTAGTTTCCTAATCTATTCACATGTATTGGCCACTCATCCCAGGCCTTTATATCATCAAAGTACTCTCTGATATAACCAAAATCTGTGTAGTAGATGCAGCCAGGTCGAAGTGTCGGGTGCACTCTGGTGTCGACGGAGATACACCGGATATAATGGACGAAGAAGGCACGACTGCCAATGTTATTGACGGCATGGAGAGAGCGGCTCTCAGTGTCCACACGGTACACCAATGGTTGACCTTCCTCCAAATGCTTGTTGTCCAACAACACAAGCAGCAGAGCACCATCCGACTCCACAAGGTAGAACTTGTTATTTCCAAGTTCTGGAAATGAAAATAGTGTATCCATTTTGACAGTGCTCGCACGCTGCTCCAACTGGACATTGTTGGTGCACACTAATTTTCCGAACTCAAAATTGTTCACAGCTATTGCATACAATTCACCATTGAACGGGGTAATGCAACGCAGACAATGGTGCTCGATCGAAAATCTTCCTTCTCCCCAATCTTCATCTATACCCTTAGTTGGAGTGCTCTCATCGACCCAAGCAATTTCCGCCGGGTAATCTTTGGAAACGAAGACCATAGTCGGGGACTTCATCACAGCGACTGACTTCAGAATAACGTTTGGCATATGCGCCTCAAACATAGTATTCAATGTCTTTGTGAGTGGGTTCAGAAGCCGTATCTTGTGCGGCTGGTTCTTCTGGGCAAGCACGATGACGCCACGGCAAAAGCCGACAAAGTAGTATCTAAAATATATTGATGAAGATAACATTCAGCACTAAGATGTTTACGATTGAAAATAAAAATAGATTAACTCTATAGATATGGAGGAATTTGAACCTTGCATGAACTTCCGTTAGATCGATGGTGACGTAGCGGGATGTGCGGAGGTGGAGGAAGGTGAAATCAGCAGCGCGTGGAAGGCCGTGGTCTAGCATGATCCATTCGTGCAGGTGCACGTCGGGCTCAGGTAAACCTGAGCGCCAATTTCTACAGACTTGCCTCATAGCAGAGTAGGTGTCAGCGTACTGCTCGTTCGCCAGTAAGCATTCGCCGATCTTGTGAAGTGGTCCATCAGCCGAGAGAGAGGCCCAGTTCACGGAGGCGACGGCCGCCGGCGCATTCTTCTTGTCCATCGCCGGCAGGGAGCGCGCGTGGGCGGTTGCTGTTTTTTCCTTCGATTTGTCGGGTTTGAATATGTCTAGACATGCTTGTTTATCAACTTGAATGCTTACTATATGACCTAAGAAGACTATGCATGTGCATTGGTTTTTCATTTTTTGTTCTTTCTGAATGTTTATGCCCATTTGAATCTTGGCCAAATCCTAGGGTTTGACCAAGATTTAAACAAGTTTAAAACATTAAAATGAAAAGGTAATCATGGATCCTTCTTAGTCACTCTAAGATGAAGTTTTTGGGAGGTTTTCGAAATTTCCATGCATGTTTGAAACCCAAAACCACTTCTCTTCATGTTTGACTTCATAAGACAGAGTTTAGGGTTAGGGCTAGGGGTAGATACATGATTTTCTAGTTTGAATATGTCTAGACCATGTTTATCAACTTGAATCTTTGGCCAAATCCTAGGTTTGACCAAGATTTAAACAAGTTTAAAACATGAAAATGAAAAGGTAAGCCTGGATCCTTCTTAGTCACTCTAAAATGAAGCTTTTGGGAGGTTTTTGAAATCTCAATGTTTGAAACCCAAAACCATTTCTCATCATGCTTGACTTCATTAGATATAGTTTAGGGTTAGGTGTAGATACACGATTTGTCTGGTTTGAATATGTCTAGACCTTGTTTATCAACTTCAATTCTTACTATATGACATAAGAAGACTATATGTGCTTTGGTTTTTGATTTTTTAATTTTTTCTGAATGTTTATGCCCATTTGAATCTTGGTCAAATCCTAGGTTTGACCAAGATTTAAACAAGTCTATAACATGAAAATGAAAAGGTAAGCCTGGATCCTTCTTAGTCATTCTAAAATGAAGCTTTTGGGGGGTTCTTGAAATCTCAATGTTTGAAACCCAAAACCATTTCTCATCATGCTTGACTTCATTAGATATAGTTTAGGGTTAGGTGTAGATACACGATTTGTCTGGTTTGAATATGTCTAGACCTTGTTTATCAACTTCAATTCTTACTATATGACATAAGAAGACTATATGTGCTTTGGTTTTTGATTTTTTGTTTTTTTCTGAATGTTTATGCCCATTTGAATCAAGATCAAATCCTAGTTTTGACCAGGATTTAAATAATTTTAAAACATGAAAATGAAAAGGTAAGCCTGGATCCTTCTTAGTCACTCTAAAATGAAGCTTTTGGGAGGTTTTTGAAATTTCCATGTTTGAAACCCAAAACCATTTCTCATCATGCTTGACTTCATTAGATATAGTTTAGGGTTAGGTGTAGATACACGATTTGTCTGGTTTGAATATGTCTAGACCTTGTTTATCAGCTTCAATTCTTACTATATGACATAAGAAGACTACATGTGCTTTGGTTTTTGATTTTTTTGATTTTTCTGAATGTTTATGCCCATTTGAATCTTGGTCAAATCCTAGGTTTGACCAAGATTTAAACAAGTCTATAACATGAAAATGAAAAGGTAAGCCTTGGATTTCCTACCCTTGAATCCATAGGAAACTTTGTTCTAATGCACTATAATAATCAACCGAGTTTTTACACCAACAGGTCTGTCACTTACGTGTGGTGCCCATGCGTGAGGTCCCACACTTCAGTGAGCACAAGTCAAGTGCAGTAGGTACGCAAACTCCAAGCCATCTTCTTTGTCAAGAGAAGACGCATCAGGATGCGTTTTGGAAATCTGTGGGTCCTTCTGGATCCTTCGGTTGTCCCTCTCACAAAAAAAAACAAATCTCTCTCATTCTCGGCCTCGCTCGACTCGCTCGCTCGCTCGCTCGCACCTCCTGCTCACTGACAAACCCTGCACAAAAGTCAACATCATCACCCGAAAAAGGGGAGACACCATAATGCTCTCCCTTCTTCTCTCCTTCCGAGTGATCCCTCTTCCTCCGAGTTTCACTCGACGGGCAAACACACATGTGCTGCATAGTAATAATAATAAAAAGGTAGAAAAATCAACCTACGAATCTATAATTAAATACGTTAAACTAGGGTTTTGCCCAGTACTACAGATCAAGTTCATAAAAAATCCAACTACGGGGTTCAAACAACCCCATTTCTAATCCAAGATTTTTTCGACCTCATCCAAATGGCCTCAAACTATAGGGTTAATTAGCATCTAGTGCAGTATGTGTGAACATGTATGCACTATGTGTGCTATAACTTGTATGTCTTTCAAATTTGAACCAAATTTGAAATATATGAAATGGGGCTTTTGGCTTAAACGTTTGAAACCCAAAACGACTTCTCTTCATGCTAGGCATCATAAGACCGAGTTTAGGGTTAGGGGGTAGATACAGGATTTGTCTGTTTTGAATATGTCTATACCTTGTTTATCTACTTGAATATGCTTACTATAGATATATATGACGTAAGAAGACTATGTGCTTTGGTTTTTATTTTTTTATTTTTCCAGAATTTTTATGCCCATTTGAATCTTGGTCAAATCCTAGGCTTGACCAATATTTAAACAAGCTTAAAACATGAAAATGAAAAGGTAAGCTTGGATCCTTCTTTGTCACTCTAAGATGAAGTTTTTGGGAGGTTTTCAAAATTTCCATGTCTGAAACCCAAAAACACTTCTCTTCATGCTTGACTTCATAAGACAAAGCTAGTTTAGGGCTTTAGGGGGTAGATACATGATTTGTCTAGTTTGAATATGTCTAGACCTTGTTTATCAACTTCAATTCTTACTATATGACATAAGAAGACTATATGTGCTTTGGTTTTTGATTTTTTGATTTTTTTGAATGTTTATGCCCATTTGAATCTTGGTCAAATCCTAGGTTTGACCAAGATTTAAACAAGTCTATAACATGAAAATGAAAAGGTAAGCCTGGATCCTTCCTAGCTAGTCATTCTAAAATGAAGCTTTTGGGGGGTTCTTGAAATCTCAATGTTTGAAACCCAAAACCACTTCTCTTCATGGTTGACTTCATAAGACATGCAGAGTTTAGGGTTAGGGGGTAGATACATGATTTGTCGGGTTTGAATATGTCTAGACATGCTTGTTTATCAACTTGAATGCTTACTATATGACATAAGAAGGCTATATATGTGCTTTGGTTTTTCATTTTTCTGGTTTTTTGAATGTTATATGCCCATTTGAAGATTTTGGGTGGTTCTTGAAATTTTCATGTTTGAAACCAATACGACTTCTCTTCATGCTAGACTTCATAAGATCGACCGAGTTTATGGTTAGGGGCTAGATACATGATTTGTCTGGTTTGAACATGTCTAAACCTTGTTTATCAACTTGCAAGCTTACTATATGACATAAGAAGACTATGTGCTTTTGTTTTTCATTCTTCTATTTTTTTTATTTTATGCCCATTTGAATCTTGGTTAAATCCTATGTTTGACCTGGATTTAAACAAGTATAAAATATGAAAACGAAAAGGTAAGCCTGGATCCTTCTTAGTCACTCTAAAATGAAGCGACTTTTGGGATGTTCTTGAAATTTTCATGTTTGAAACCCAAAACCACTTCTCTTCATGATTGCTTCATAAGACAGAGTTTAAGGTTAGGAATAGATATATACATGATTTTCTAGTTTGAATATGTCTAGACCTTGTTAATCAACTTGAATGCTTACTCTATGACATAAGAATGCTATGTGCTTTGGTTTATCATTCTTTTGGTTTTTTCCTGAATTTTTATGCCCATTTGAATCTTGGTCAAATCCTAGGTTTCACAAAGATTTAAACAAGTTTAAAATCTGAAAATTAAAAGGTAAGCATGGATCCTTCTTAGTCACTCTAAAATGAAGCTTTTGGGAGGTTTTTGAAATTTCCATGTTTGAAACCCAAAACCACTTCTCTTCATGCTTGACTTCATAAGACAGAGTTTAGAGTGTTAGGGGTAGATACATGATTTGTCTAGTTTGAATATGTCTAGACCTTGTTTATCAACTTGAATTCTTACTATATGACATAAGAAGGCTATGTGCTTTGGTTTTTCATTTTTCTGGTTTTTTTGAATTTTATGCCCATTTGAAGATTTTGGGTGGTTCTTGAAATTTTCATGTTTTAAACCAATACGACTTCTCTTCATGCTAGACTTCATAAGATCGACCGAGTTTATGGTTAGGGGCTAGATACATGATTTGTCTGGTTTGAACATGTCTAAACCTTGTTTATCAACTTGAAAGCTTACTATATGACATACGAAGACTATGTGCTTTTGTTTTTCATTCTTCTATTTTTTTTATTTTATGCCCATTTGAATCTTGGTCAAATCCTATGTTTGACCTGGATTTAAACAAGTATATAATATGAAAACGAAAAGGTAAGCCTGGATCCTTCTTAGTCACTCTAAAATGAAGCGACTTTTGGGATGTTCTTGAAATTTTCATGTTTGAAACCCAAACCACTTCTCTTCATGATTGACTTCATATATAAGACAGAGTTTAAGGTTAGGGACAGATATATACATGATTTTCTAGTTTGAATATGTCTAGACCTTGTTAATCAACTTGAATGCTTACTGTATGACATAAGAATGCTATGTGCTTTGGTTTATCAATCTTTTGGTTTTTTCCTGAATTTTTATGCCCATTTGAATCTTGGTCAAATCCTAGGTTTCACAAAGATTTAAACAAGTTTAAAATCTGAAAATTAAAAGGTAAGCATGGATCCTTCTTAGTCACTCTAAAATGAAGCTTTTGGGAGGTTTTTGAAATTTCCATGTTTGAAACCCAAAACCACTTCTCTTCATGCTTGACTTCATAAGACAGAGTTTAGAGTGTTAGGGGTAGATACATGATTTGTCTAGTTTGAATATGTCTAGACCTTGTTTATCAACTTGAATTCTTACTATATGACATAAGAAGGCTATGTGCTTTGGTTTTTCATTTTTCTGGTTTTTTTGAATTTTATGCCCATTTGAAGATTTTGGGTGGTTCTTGAAATTTTCATGTTTTAAACCAATACGACTTCTCTTCATGCTAGACTTCATAAGATCGACCGAGTTTATGGTTAGGGGCTAGATACATGATTTGTCTGGTTTGAACATGTCTAAACCTTGTTTATCAACTTGAGGCCTACCTCTCATGGGCACTCAAGGTTGACAAGATCTTCCGCATCCATAACTACTCCGGTGCCAAGAAAGTAGCCATGGCCTCCCTCGAGTTTGAAGATTATGCCAACACTTGGTGGGAACAAGTTGTCACTCTTAGGGAAGAAAAGGGTGATCCTCCAATTGATACTTGGGAAGACATGAAGGAGGAGATGCAAGCCCGCTTTGTCCCTACACACTACAAGACCGATCTCTTCAACAAGCTACAAAAGTTGAAGCAAGGCACCAAGACCGTTGAGGAATTCTTCAAGGAGATGGAGTTAACCATGATGAGAGCAAACATCCAAGAGTCCGAGAACCAAACCATCGCTAGGTTCTTCAATGGCCTCAACTACCCCATCAAGAAGATTGTGGAGTTCCAACCATACTCCAACATGGTTGAGTTGGTTCACCAAGCTTCCAAGGCCGAGCGTCAAGTGAATGAGGACATCAAGTACTCCAAGTCCAAGCAATACTTCGCCTCCAAGCTTGCTACATCAACTCCTACAACAAGTGTCAAGCCATCCGCATCCTCTACACCTTCCAAGCAACCTTCCATACAAAGTCGCATGAAGCAAACGGTATCCTCCACCGCCTCCTCTAAGGCCTCTACGGGACCCTCCAATGTCACTTGCTTCAAGTGTGGCACCCAAGGCCACAAGTCCTTTGAGTGCAAGAACACCAAGGTCATGATCACTATGGAGAATGGTGATATAGAGACGCTAAGTGAAGGTGAATATGAAGCCCTAGTGCAAGCCGCCGTTGCTAATGAGGAAGACTATGATGAAGAAAGTGGAGAAGACCCTCTCTTATGCACACATGATCCAAGCCCTTCTCTTGTGGTCACTCGAGTGCTCACCACTCAACCCCAAGCTATGGAAGACCAAAGATGCAACATCTTCCAAACGCGTGCCGGCATTGGTGGCAAGTCTATCAAGGTCATCATCGATGGTGGGAGTTGCCACAACTTGGCAAGCACCGAGCTATGTGAGAAGCTCAACCTCACGCTTCGCAAGCATCCTCATCCATACCATGTCCAATGGTTGAGTGACAAGGGCAATGTCAAGATTCAACACACCGTCACCGTCAACTTCAAGATAGGACCCTATGAAGACACCGTCGAGTGTGACGTGGTGCCTATGACCGTGTGCCACATGTTGCTTGGCCGCCCATGGCAATTTGACAAGAAGGCCATACATGATGGTTTCTCCAATGCATACACCTTCAAGGTCAAGGACAAGAAGTTCGAGCTTCGCCCAATGACTCCTAGCCAAATCATCGCCGACAATGCGAAGGCTTTAGCGAGGGCACAACACCACATCCACCATAGTGAGTTGAGAGGAGAGGGAGCGACCCACCAAAAAGAGAGTGAGCGCCACCACCCACATATGAGTGAGAGAAAGAGTGTCCTCCTAACCACCAAAAGCGAGTGGAGAGAAGTGAAAGACAACCCATCCACCACCATACACTACGTGCTCATTTGCAAGGGCCTCTCGGCGGAGACTAATGACTTAACCAACATTCCTTCGTCTTTGTTGTCTCTTTTGAAGGAGTTCCAAGACGTCTTCCCCGACGAGCTACCACATGGACTACCACCGCTTCGGGGCATCGAGCATCGCATCGACCTCATACCCGGCGCTCCACTACCAAACCGCGCCGCCTACCGCACCAACCCCGAGGACACCAAGGAGATCCAACGCCAAATTCAAGACCTCCTCGCTAAAGGGTATGTCCGTGAAAGCCTTAGCCCTTGTGCCGTTCCCGTCATTCTTGTGCCTAAACCGGATGAGACGCAACGGATGTGTATGGATTGCCGCCCTATCAATGCCATTACCGTCCGTTATCGACATCCCATTCCGCGTTTAGATGATATGTTGGATGAATTGAGTGGTGCCACGATTTTCTCTAAGATTGATTTGCGTAGTGGCTACCACCAAATTCGCATGGCAATTGGTGATGAATGGAAGACGGCATTCAAGACCAAGCTTGGTCTCTATGAATGGCTCGTCATGCCGTTTGGTCTTTCCAATGCTCCTTCCACTTTTATGCGTCTTATGAATCACATCTTGCGACCTCTCATTGGCAAGAGTGTGGTTGTCTACTTTGATGATATTCTCATCTATAGCAAAAATCTCGAGGACCATGTTCAACATGTGAGAGAAGTCTTATGCATCTTGCGCCACGAGAAGCTCTTTGCCAACCTTCCAAAATGCCATTTCGCTCAAAACAAATTGGTTTTTCTTGGTTTTGTGGTTTCCGCCAACGGGATAGAAGTTGATTCTTCCAAGGTTGAGGCCATCCACAATTGGCCCACTCCCACAAATGTTGGCCAAGTGAGAAGCTTCCATGGTCTTGCCGGATTTTACCGCCGCTTTGTGAAAGATTTCAGCACCATTGCTTGCCCCTTAAACGAACTTACAAAAAAGAATGTTCCGTTCGTTTGGGGCAAAGCACAACAAAAAGCTTTTGATGAATTGAAAAAGAGACTCACCGAGGCACCATTACTTGCTCTTCCCGACTTTTCCAAAACATTTGAGATCGAATGCGATGCGAGTGGACTTGGAATCGGTGGTGTCCTCATGCAAAATGGAAAACCCGTGGCATACTATAGCGAGAAGTTGGATGGCGCACGCCTCAACTATCCTATATATGACAAGGAGCTTTATGCTTTAGTTCGTGTTCTTGAAGTTTGGCAACATTACCTTTGGCCAAAAGAGTTTGTCATCCACTCGGATCATGAATCCTTGAAGTATTTGAAAAGTCAACACAATTTGAACAAGCGACATGCTAAGTGGGTTGAGTTCATAGAGTCCTTCCCTTATGTAATCAAATACAAAAAGGGCAAGGAAAATGTGGTTGCGGATGCACTTTCCCGCAAGATTACTCTTCTACTCACCCGCTTGGAGTTTCACATTTTGGGTCTTGAGGAGATCAAGGAACTTTACCCTTCCGACGCTTTCTTTGGTCCAATCTTTGCCAAGTGTTCCGTTGACCATGGATTTGATGATTTCTATTTGCATGATGGCTACTTGTTTAAAGCTAACAAGATTTGCATTCCCGAGTCTTCTCTTCGTAAGTTGCTTTTGCAAGAGTCACATGGAGGTGGTCTCATGGGTCACTTTGGACGAGAGAAGACATATGCCATGCTATCAACCCACTACTATTGGCCAAGAATGTACCGCGACGTGGAACGCCTTTGCCGCCGGTGTACAACATGCTTACAAGCTAAGTCTACTTCCAATCCCTATGGTCTTTACATGCCTTTGCCCATTCCATATGCACCTTGGTCGGACATAAGCATGGACTTTGTACTTGGCTTACCACGCACCAAACATGGTCATGACTCAATATTTGTGGTAGTGGATAGGTTCTCTAAAATGGCTCATTTCATACCATGTCATAAGAGCGATGATGCTTCACACATTGCTTCGTTGTTTTTCAGGGAAGTGGTTCGCCTACATGGGATACCGGCAAGCATTGTGTCGGATCGAGACGTCAAGTTCATGAGTTACCTATGGAAGTCGCTCATGGCGAAGTTTGGAGTGAAGCTCTTGTTCTCATCATCCTCGCACCCTCAAACCGATGGACAAACCGAAGTGGTCAATCGAAGCCTCTCCACACTCCTCCGCACACTTGTGAAGACAAATTTGAAGTCATGGGAAGATTGCCTACCCCACGCGGAGTTCGCCTACAATCGAGCCAAGCACTCCACAACCGCAAGGAGTCCCTTCATGGTCGTCTACGGATTCGAACCTCCAACGGCACTCGACATCCTCCCACTACCTCTTCATGAAAGAACGAACATGGACTTCGACGAGCGCACCACCGCCATCAAGAAGCTACATGAAGAGACAAGAGCAACCATACAAGAGCATGTACTTCGCCAAGCTAACCGCCTCAACGCCAAGAAAAAGGAACGCGTGTTTGAAGAAGGAGACCTCGTGTGGATCCACCTAAGGAAAGAAAGGTTCCCGCAAGAACGCAACTCCAAGCTCAAGCCAAGAGGAGATGGGCCTTTCAAGGTCCTCAAGCGCATCAACAACAACGCCTACGTCATCGACATACCAACATCAAAGTACTTGGTGAGCAACACCTTCAACGTCTCGGATCTTTCACCCTATCATGGAGATGAGGAGGAACAAGAGTCGAGGACGACTCTCTCCCAAGGGGGGGGAGATGATGCGGGGTGGCCTTCGGTCACCTCCTCACCAAGACCAACAAGTCCCCCAAGTGGACCCATGACTCGGGCTCGAGCCAAAGCAATACATGACAAGGTGAACTCGCTCCTCACTTCCCTCGACCTAGATACCCCATTGGATGGAATGCTACCTCATGCCGAAACCCTTTGTGTCATTAGGTACGTGGAGCATCAAGATCCCGGAGAGGACGTTACGCCATGGTCAAGGGAAGGAGAGGAGCAGCTGATCGAGAAAACGTACACGGAGCTGGACCCGAAGTCGCCCGAAGAGCGCAAGGAAGAGGAGACGGACGGCCGGTCCAGAACCCGGACTGACCGGGCTCCTGACCGGCCACCCGGCTCAGAATCCGGTCGACCGGCCGCCTGACCGGGCCACCGGGATCACAACCGGGCTACCAACCGGTGCCATCCGGACAACATCCCGGGGCCTCGGGACCTCGTCCGGTCGGCGCCCGGTCACAGGCCCGGTCCGGACCGGACCGCCCGGTCACAGGCCCGGTCTGACCGGATCCCTGACCGGCCGCCCGGTCACAGACCCGGTCTGACCGGATCCCTGACCGGCCTGCACGACTTAAGTTATAATTTCGGCCCAAACTTACCTTTTCGGCCTGTGTCGCCTTGTAAGACTATATAAGCACCCCAAGCACCCCTTTAGCTCTTTAGACTTGTTTAGAACTCAAACCTAACTTTGAGCTTAGTCTCCCTTGGGTATCATCCCTCTGTAATCAAGGCACCTTGGTTGTTGACTTTGAATTTGTGGAGTGAGATTCTAGTACTTGTTACTCTCTCTCTCTCTCCCCAAGTTCATCCTCTCCAATCCCAATCTCTCTCCGGGAATTCTGCCTCGTGCCTCTTCCACGGAGATTCTATTGGCGTGGTCCATCGAGCCACGGAGGTAAGCATCGGGTGTATCGGGTTGGTGTGCGTGCGTGAGTCTCGGAGTTCATCGTGTTCTTCGTCCCCCTCGCGTTTTCCCATCTCTCCCGCTTGGTTTCGAAGTCAATCCGCAAGATCGGGCCACACACGGGGTCTTAGACCACATCATATGGTATCAGCAGCCTTTGGTTTCCGCGGATTTGACCCTCCATTTCGTTTCTTGAAATCTCAATGTTTGAAACCCAAAAACCACTTTCATGGTTGACTTCATAAGACATGCAGAGTTTAGGGTTAGGGGGTAGATACATGATTTGTCGGGTTTGAATATGTCTAGACATGCTTGTTTATCAACTTGAATGCTTACTATATGACATAAGAAGGCTATATATGTGCTTTGGTTTTTCATTTTTCTAGTTTTTTGAATGTTATATGCCCATTTGAAGATTTTGGGTGGTTCTTGAAATTTTCATGTTTGAAACCAATACGACTTCTCTTCATGCTAGACTTCATAAGATCGACCGAGTTTATGGTTAGGGGCTAGATACATGATTTGTCTGGTTTGAACATGTCTAAACCTTGTTTACCAACTTGCAAGGCTTACTATATGACATAAGAAGACTATGTGCTTTTGTTTTTCATTCTTCTATTTTTTTATTTTATGCCCATTTGAATCTTGGTCAAATCCTATGTTTGACCTGGATTTAAACAAGTATAAAATATGAAAACGAAAAGGTAAGCCTGGATCCTTCTTAGTCACTCTAAAATGAAGCGACTTTTGGGATGTTCTTGAAATTTTCATGTTTGAAACCCAAAACCACTTCTCTTCATGATTGCTTCATATATAAGACAGAGTTTAGGGTTAGGGGCAGATATATACATGATTTTCTAGTTTGAATATGTCTAGACCTTATTTATCAACTTGAATGCTTACTATATGACATAAGAATGCTATGTGCTTTGGTTTATCATTCTTTTGGTTTTTTCCTGAATTTTTATGCCCATTTGAATCTTGGTCAAATCCTAGGTTTCACAAAGATTTAAACAAGTTTAAAATCTGAAAATTAAAAGGTAAGCATGGATCCTTCTTAGTCACTCTAAAATGAAGCGGCTTTTGGGATGTTCTTGAAATTTTCATGTTTGAAACCCAAAACCACTTCTCTTCATGATTGACTTCATAAGACAGAGTTTAAGGTTAGGGGCAGATATATACATGATTTTCTAGTTTGAATATGTCTAGACCTTGTTAATCAACTTGAATGCTTACTGTATGACATAAGAATGCTATGTGCTTTGGTTTATCAATCTTTTGGTTTTTTCCTGAATTTTTATGCCCATTTGAATCTTGGTCAAATCCTAGGTTTCACAAAGATTTAAACAAGTTTAAAATCTGAAAATTAAAAGGTAAGCATGGATCCTTCTTAGTCACTCTAAAATGAAGCTTTTGGGAGGTTTTTGAAATTTCCATGTTTGAAACCCAAAACCACTTCTCTTCATGCTTAATTGACTTCATAAGACAGAGTTTAGAGTGTTAGGGGTAGATACATGATTTGTCTAGTTTGAATACGTCTAGACCTTGTTTATCAACTTGAATTCTTACTATATGACATAAGAAGGCTATGTGCTTTGGTTTTTCATTTTTCTGATTTTTTTTGAATTTTATGCATGCCCATTTGAATCTTGGTCAAATACTAGCTAGGTTTGACCAAGATTTAAACAAGTTTAAAACATGAAAATGAAAAGGTAAGCCTCGATCCTTCTTAGTCACTCTAAAATGAAGCTTTTGGGGGGTTTTTGAAATTTGCATGTTTGAAACCCAAAACCACTTCTCTTCATGCCTTACTTCATAAGACGGAGTTTAGGGTCGTTAGGGAGTAGATACATGATTTGCCTGGTTTGAATATGTCTAGACCTTGTTTATCATCTTGAATGCTTACTATATGACAGAAGAAGACTATGTGCATTGGTATTTCATTTTTTTTTGAATTTTCATGCCCATTTCAATCTTGGTGAAATCCTAGGTTTGAGCAAGATTTAAACAAATTTAACACGTGAAAACGAATAAGCATGGATCCTTCTTAGTCACTCCAAAATGTACCAATTGATAGATGTGTTAACTTTGCTTCATGGAAAAAATAATGTCATGTAAATGAGTTAACTTGGATTTCCTGCCGTTGAATCCATAGGAAACTTTGTTCTAATGCACTATAATAATCAACCGAGTTTTTACACCAACATTGCCAACAGGTCTGTCACTTACGTGTGGCGCCCATGCGTGAGGTCCCACACTTCAGTGAGCACAAGTCAAGTGCAGTAGGTACGCAAACTCCAAGCCATCTTCTTTGTCAAGAGAAGACGCATCAGGATGCGTTTTGGAAATCTGTGGGTCCTTCTGGATCCTTCGGTTGTCACAAAAAAAAAAATCTCTCTCATTCTCGGCCTCGCTCGACTCGCTCGCTCGCTCGCTCCTCGCACGCACCCCTGCTCACGACAAACCCTGCAAAAAGTCAACATCACCATAAAAGGGGAGACACCATAATGCTCTCCCTTCTTCTCCTTCCGAGTGATCCCTCTTCCTCCGAGTTTCACTCGACGGGCAAACACACATGTGCTGCATAGTAATAATAATAAAAAGGTAGAAAAATCAACCTACGAATCTATAATTAAATACGTTAAACTAGGGTTTTGCCCAGTACTACAGATCAAGTTCATAAAAAATCCAACTACGGGGTTCGAACAACCCCATTTCTAATCCAAGATTTTTTTCGACCTCATCCAAATGGCCTCAAACTATAGGGTTAATTAGCATCTAGTGCAGAATGTGTGAACATGTATGCACTATGTGTGCTATAACTTGTATGTCTTTCAAATTTGAACCAAATTTGAAATATATGAAATGGGGCTTTTGGCTTAAACGTTTGAAACCCAAAACGACTTCTCTTCATGCTAGGCATCATAAGACCGAGTTTAGGGTTAGGGGGTAGATACAGGATTTGTCTGTTTTGAATATGTCTATACCTTGTTTATCTACTTGAATATGCTTACTATAGATATATATGACGTAAGAAGACTATGTGCTTTGGTTTTTATTTTTTTTATTTTTCCAGAATTTTTATGCCCATTTGAATCTTGGTCAAATCCTAGGCTTGACCAATATTTAAACAAGCTTAAAACATGAAAATGAAAAGGTAAGCTTGGATCCTTCTTTGTCACTCTAAGATGAAGTTTTTGGGAGGTTTTCAAAATTTCCATGTCTGAAACCCAAAAACACTTCTCTTCATGCTTGACTTCATAAGACAAAGCTAGTTTAGGGCTTTAGGGGGTAGATACATGATTTGTCTAGTTTGAATATGTCTAGACCTTGTTTATCAACTTCAATTCTTACTATATGACATAAGAAGACTATATGTGCTAGCTTTGGTTTTTGATTTTTTGATTTTTTTGAATGTTTATGCCCATTTGAATCTTGGTCAAATCCTAGGTTTGACCAAGATTTAAACAAGTCTATAACATGAAAATGAAAAGGTAAGCCTGGATCCTTCCTAGCTAGTCATTCTAAAATGAAGCTTTTGGGGGGTTCTTGAAATCTCAATGTTTGAAACCCAAAAACCACTTCTCTTCATGGTTGACTTCATAAGACATGCAGAGTTTAGGGTTAGGGGGTAGATACATGATTTGTCGGGTTTGAATATGTCTAGACATGCTTGTTTATCAACTTGAATGCTTACTATATGACATAAGAAGGCTATATATGTGCTTTGGTTTTTCATTTTTCTAGTTTTTTGAATGTTATATGCCCATTTGAAGATTTTGGGTGGTTCTTGAAATTTTCATGTTTGAAACCAATACGACTTCTCTTCATGCTAGACTTCATAAGATCGACCGAGTTTATGGTTAGGGGCTAGATACATGATTTGTCTGGTTTGAACATGTCTAAACCTTGTTTACCAACTTGCAAGGCTTACTATATGACATAAGAAGACTATGTGCTTTTGTTTTTCATTCTTCTATTTTTTTATTTTATGCCCATTTGAATCTTGGTCAAATCCTATGTTTGACCTGGATTTAAACAAGTATAAAATATGAAAACGAAAAGGTAAGCCTGGATCCTTCTTAGTCACTCTAAAATGAAGCGACTTTTGGGATGTTCTTGAAATTTTCATGTTTGAAACCCAAAACCACTTCTCTTCATGATTGCTTCATATATAAGACAGAGTTTAGGGTTAGGGGCAGATATATACATGATTTTCTAGTTTGAATATGTCTAGACCTTATTTATCAACTTGAATGCTTACTATATGACATAAGAATGCTATGTGCTTTGGTTTATCATTCTTTTGGTTTTTTCCTGAATTTTTATGCCCATTTGAATCTTGGTCAAATCCTAGGTTTCACAAAGATTTAAACAAGTTTAAAATCTGAAAATTAAAAGGTAAGCATGGATCCTTCTTAGTCACTCTAAAATGAAGCTTTTGGGAGGTTTTTGAAATTTCCATGTTTGAAACCCAAAACCACTTCTCTTCATGCTTGACTTCATAAGACAGAGTTTAGAGTGTTAGGGGTAGATACATGATTTGTCTAGTTTGAATATGTCTAGACCTTGTTTATCAACTTGAATTCTTACTATATGACATAAGAAGGCTATGTGCTTTGGTTTTTCATTTTTCTGGTTTTTTTGAATATTATGCCCATTTGAAGATTTTGGGAGGTTCTTGAAATTTTCATGTTTGAAACCAATACGACTTCTCTTCAGGCTAGACTTCATAAGATCGATCGAGTTTATGGTTAGGGGGTAGATACATGATTTGTCTGGTTTGAACATGTCTAAACCTTGTTTATCAACTTGAAAGCTTACTATATGACATACGAAGACTATGTGCTTTTGTTTTTCATTCTTCTATTTTATTTTATTTTATGCCCATTTGAATCTTGGTCAAATCCTATGTTTGACCTGGATTTAAACAAGTATATAATATGAAAACGAAAAGGTAAGCATGGATCCTTCTTAGTCACTCTAAAATGAAGCGGCTTTTGGGATGTTCTTGAAATTTTCATGTTTGAAACCCAAAACCACTTCTCTTCATGATTGACTTCATAAGACAGAGTTTAAGGTTAGGGGCAGATATATACATGATTTTCTAGTTTGAATATGTCTAGACCTTGTTAATCAACTTGAATGCTTACTGTATGACATAAGAATGCTATGTGCTTTGGTTTATCAATCTTTTGGTTTTTTCCTGAATTTTTATGCCCATTTGAATCTTGGTCAAATCCTAGGTTTCACAAAGATTTAAACAAGTTTAAAATCTGAAAATTAAAAGGTAAGCATGGATCCTTCTTAGTCACTCTAAAATGAAGCTTTTGGGAGGTTTTTGAAATTTCCATGTTTGAAACCCAAAACCACTTCTCTTCATGCTTAATTGACTTCATAAGACAGAGTTTAGAGTGTTAGGGGTAGATACATGATTTGTCTAGTTTGAATACGTCTAGACCTTGTTTATCAACTTGAATTCTTACTATATGACATAAGAAGGCTATGTGCTTTGGTTTTTCATTTTTCTGATTTTTTTTGAATTTTATGCATGCCCATTTGAATCTTGGTCAAATACTAGCTAGGTTTGACCAAGATTTAAACAAGTTTAAAACATGAAAATGAAAAGGTAAGCCTCGATCCTTCTTAGTCACTCTAAAATGAAGCTTTTGGGGGGTTTTTGAAATTTGCATGTTTGAAACCCAAAACCACTTCTCTTCATGCCTTACTTCATAAGACGGAGTTTAGGGTCGTTAGGGAGTAGATACATGATTTGCCTGGTTTGAATATGTCTAGACCTTGTTTATCATCTTGAATGCTTACTATATGACAGAAGAAGACTATGTGCATTGGTATTTCATTTTTTTTTGAATTTTCATGCCCATTTCAATCTTGGTGAAATCCTAGGTTTGAGCAAGATTTAAACAAATTTAACACGTGAAAACGAATAAGCATGGATCCTTCTTAGTCACTCCAAAATGTACCAATTGATAGATGTGTTAACTTTGCTTCATGGAAAAAATAATGTCATGTAAATGAGTTAACTTGGATTTCCTGCCGTTGAATCCATAGGAAACTTTGTTCTAATGCACTATAATAATCAACCGAGTTTTTACACCAACATTGCCAACAGGTCTGTCACTTACGTGTGGCGCCCATGCGTGAGGTCCCACACTTCAGTGAGCACAAGTCAAGTGCAGTAGGTACGCAAACTCCAAGCCATCTTCTTTGTCAAGAGAAGACGCATCAGGATGCGTTTTGGAAATCTGTGGGTCCTTCTGGATCCTTCGGTTGTCCCTCTCACAAAAAAAAACAAATCTCTCTCATTCTCGGCCTCGCTCGACTCGCTCGCTCGCTCGCTCGCACCTCCTGCTCACTGACAAACCCTGCACAAAAGTCAACATCATCACCCGAAAAAGGGGAGACACCATAATGCTCTCCCTTCTTCTCTCCTTCCGAGTGATCCCTCTTCCTCCGAGTTTCACTCGACGGGCAAACACACATGTGCTGCATAGTAATAATAATAAAAAGGTAGAAAAATCAACCTACGAATCTATAATTAAATACGTTAAACTAGGGTTTTGCCCAGTACTACAGATCAAGTTCATAAAAAATCCAACTACGGGGTTCGAACAACCCCATTTCTAATCCAAGATTTTTTTCGACCTCATCCAAATGGCCTCAAACTATAGGGTTAATTAGCATCTAGTGCAGAATGTGTGAACATGTATGCACTATGTGTGCTATAACTTGTATGTCTTTCAAATTTGAACCAAATTTGAAATATATGAAATGGGGCTTTTGGCTTAAACGTTTGAAACCCAAAACGACTTCTCTTCATGCTAGGCATCATAAGACCGAGTTTAGGGTTAGGGGGTAGATACAGGATTTGTCTGTTTTGAATATGTCTATACCTTGTTTATCTACTTGAATATGCTTACTATAGATATATATGACGTAAGAAGACTATGTGCTTTGGTTTTTATTTTTTTATTTTTCCAGAATTTTTATGCCCATTTGAATCTTGGTCAAATCCTAGGCTTGACCAATATTTAAACAAGCTTAAAACATGAAAATGAAAAGGTAAGCTTGGATCCTTCTTTGTCACTCTAAGATGAAGTTTTTGGGAGGTTTTCAAAATTTCCATGTCTGAAACCCAAAAACACTTCTCTTCATGCTTGACTTCATAAGACAAAGCTAGTTTAGGGCTTTAGGGGGTAGATACATGATTTGTCTAGTTTGAATATGTCTAGACCTTGTTTATCAACTTCAATTCTTACTATATGACATAAGAAGACTATATGTGCTAGCTTTGGTTTTTGATTTTTTGATTTTTTTGAATGTTTATGCCCATTTGAATCTTGGTCAAATCCTAGGTTTGACCAAGATTTAAACAAGTCTATAACATGAAAATGAAAAGGTAAGCCTGGATCCTTCCTAGCTAGTCATTCTAAAATGAAGCTTTTGGGGGGTTCTTGAAATCTCAATGTTTGAAACCCAAAACCACTTCTCTTCATGGTTGACTTCATAAGACATGCAGAGTTTAGGGTTAGGGGGTAGATACATGATTTGTCGGGTTTGAATATGTCTAGACATGCTTGTTTATCAACTTGAATGCTTACTATATGACATAAGAAGGCTATATATGTGCTTTGGTTTTTCATTTTTCTAGTTTTTTGAATGTTATATGCCCATTTGAAGATTTTGGGTGGTTCTTGAAATTTTCATGTTTGAAACCAATACGACTTCTCTTCATGCTAGACTTCATAAGATCGACCGAGTTTATGGTTAGGGGCTAGATACATGATTTGTCTGGTTTGAACATGTCTAAACCTTGTTTACCAACTTGCAAGGCTTACTATATGACATAAGAAGACTATGTGCTTTTGTTTTTCATTCTTCTATTTTTTTATTTTATGCCCATTTGAATCTTGGTCAAATCCTATGTTTGACCTGGATTTAAACAAGTATAAAATATGAAAACGAAAAGGTAAGCCTGGATCCTTCTTAGTCACTCTAAAATGAAGCGACTTTTGGGATGTTCTTGAAATTTTCATGTTTGAAACCCAAAACCACTTCTCTTCATGATTGCTTCATATATAAGACAGAGTTTAGGGTTAGGGGCAGATATATACATGATTTTCTAGTTTGAATATGTCTAGACCTTATTTATCAACTTGAATGCTTACTATATGACATAAGAATGCTATGTGCTTTGGTTTATCATTCTTTTGGTTTTTTCCTGAATTTTTATGCCCATTTGAATCTTGGTCAAATCCTAGGTTTCACAAAGATTTAAACAAGTTTAAAATCTGAAAATTAAAAGGTAAGCATGGATCCTTCTTAGTCACTCTAAAATGAAGCTTTTGGGAGGTTTTTGAAATTTCCATGTTTGAAACCCAAAACCACTTCTCTTCATGCTTGACTTCATAAGACAGAGTTTAGAGTGTTAGGGGTAGATACATGATTTGTCTAGTTTGAATATGTCTAGACCTTGTTTATCAACTTGAATTCTTACTATATGACATAAGAAGGCTATGTGCTTTGGTTTTTCATTTTTCTGGTTTTTTTGAATATTATGCCCATTTGAAGATTTTGGGAGGTTCTTGAAATTTTCATGTTTGAAACCAATACGACTTCTCTTCAGGCTAGACTTCATAAGATCGATCGAGTTTATGGTTAGGGGGTAGATACATGATTTGTCTGGTTTGAACATGTCTAAACCTTGTTTATCAACTTGAAAGCTTACTATATGACATACGAAGACTATGTGCTTTTGTTTTTCATTCTTCTATTTTATTTTATTTTATGCCCATTTGAATCTTGGTCAAATCCTATGTTTGACCTGGATTTAAACAAGTATATAATATGAAAACGAAAAGGTAAGCATGGATCCTTCTTAGTCACTCTAAAATGAAGCGGCTTTTGGGATGTTCTTGAAATTTTCATGTTTGAAACCCAAAACCACTTCTCTTCATGATTGACTTCATAAGACAGAGTTTAAGGTTAGGGGCAGATATATACATGATTTTCTAGTTTGAATATGTCTAGACCTTGTTTATCAACTTGAATGCTTACTGTATGACATAAGAATGCTATGTGCTTTGGTTTATCAATCTTTTGGTTTTTTCCTAAATTTTTATGCCCATTTGAATCTTGGTCAAATCCTAGGTTTCACAAAGATTTAAACAAGTTTAAAATCTGAAAATTAAAAGGTAAGCATGGATCCTTCTTAGTCACTATAAAATGAAGCTTTTGGGAGGTTTTTGAAATTTCCATGTTTGAAACCCAAAACCACTTCTCTTCATGCTTAATTGACTTCATAAGACAGAGTTTAGAGTGTTAGGGGTAGATACATGATTTGTCTAGTTTGAATACGTCTAGACCTTGTTTATCAACTTGAATTCTTACTATATGACATAAGAAGGCTATGTGCTTTGGTTTTTCATTTTTCTGATTTTTTTTGAATTTTATGCATGCCCATTTGAATCTTGGTCAAATACTAGCTAGGTTTGACCAAGATTTAAACAAGTTTAAAACATGAAAATGAAAAGGTAAGCCTCGATCCTTCTTAGTCACTCTAAAATGAAGCTTTTGGGAGGTTTTTGAAATTTGCATGTTTGAAACCCAAAACCACTTCTCTTCATGCCTTACTTCATAAGACGGAGTTTAGGGTCGTTAGGGAGTAGATACATGATTTGCCTGGTTTGAATATGTCTAGACCTTGTTTATCATCTTGAATGCTTACTATATGACAGAAGAAGACTATGTGCATTGGTATTTCATTTTTTTTTGAATTTTCATGCCCATTTCAATCTTGGTGAAATCCTAGGTTTGAGCAAGATTTAAACAAATTTAACACGTGAAAACGAATAAGCATGGATCCTTCTTAGTCACTCCAAAATGTACCAATTGATAGATGTGTTAACTTTGCTTCATGGAAAAAATAATGTCATGTAAATGAGTTAACTTGGATTTCCTACCGTTGAATCCATAGGAAACTTTGTTCTAATGCACTATAATAATCAACCGAGTTTTTACACCAACATTGCCAACAGGTCTGTCACTTACGTGTGGCGCCCATGCGTGAGGTCCCACACTTCAGTGAGCACAAGTCAAGTGCAGTAGGTACGCAAACTCCAAGCCATCTTCTTTGTCAAGAGAAGACGCATCAGGATGCGTTTTGGAAATCTGTGGGTCCTTCTGGATCCTTCGGTTCTCACAAAAAAAACAAATCTCTCTCATTCTCGGCCTCGCTCGACTCGCGCTCGCTCGCACCTCCTGCTCACTGACAAACCCTGCACAAAAGTCAACATCATCACCCGAAAAAGGGGAGACACCATAATGCTCTCCCTTCTTCTCTCCTTCCGAGTGATCCCTCTTCCTCCGAGTTTCACTCGACGGGCAAACACACATGTGCTGCATAGTAATAATAATAAAAAGGTAGAAAAATCAACCTACGAATCTATAATTAAATACGTTAAACTAGGGTTTTGCCCAGTACTACAGATCAAGTTCATAAAAAATCCAACTACGGGGTTCGAACAACCCCATTTCTAATCCAAGATTTTTTTCGACCTCATCCAAATGGCCTCAAACTATAGGGTTAATTAGCATCTACTCCCTCCGTCCACAAATAAGTGTACATTTGAGTTTTTAGATAAGTCAAACTTTATTAACTTTGACTAACTTTTTAGGGAAACGTAACAACATTTATGACACTAAACTACCATCACTAGATTCATCTCAAAATACAGTCTCATAATATAGTAATTTGATGTCACACATGTTGCTACTTTTTGGTAAAAAAATGGTCAAAATTGTTAAAGTTTGACTTATCCAAAAACCCAAATGTACACTTATTTGTGGACGGAGGGAGTAGTGCAGTATGTGTGAACATGTATGCACTATGTGTGCTATAACTTGTATGTCTTTCAAATTTGAACCAAATTTGAAATATATGAAATGGGGCTTTTGGCTTAAACGTTTGAAACCCAAAACGACTTCTCTTCATGCTAGGCATCATAAGACCGAGTTTAGGGTTAGGGGGTAGATACAGGATTTGTCTGTTTTGAATATGTCTATACCTTGTTTATCTACTTGAATATGCTTACTATAGATATATATGACGTAAGAAGACTATGTGCTTTGGTTTTTTTTTATTTTTCCAGAATTTTTATGCCCATTTGAATCTTGGTCAAATCCTAGGCTTGACCAATATTTAAACAAGCTTAAAACATGAAAATGAAAAGGTAAGCTTGGATCCTTCTTTGTCACTCTAAGATGAAGTTTTTGGGAGGTTTTCAAAATTTCCATGTCTGAAACCCAAAAACACTTCTCTTCATGCTTGACTTCATAATTAAGACAAAGTTAATTAATCGTTAGGGGGTAGATACACGTTTTTTCTATTATGAATATGTCTAGACCAGCCATGTTCATCAAGTTGAATGCTTACTATATATGACATAAGAAGGCTATGTGCTTTGGTTTTTCATTTTTTTATTTTTTTTATTTTTATGCCCATTTGTCGTGGTGAAATCATAGGTTTGACCAAGATCTAAGGCAGTTTAAAACATGAAAATGAAAAGGTAAACCTCGATCCTTCTTAGTCACTCCAAAATGAAGCTTTGGGGGTTCTTGAAATTTCCATGTTTAATTTGAAACCCAAAACCATTTCTCTTCATGCTTGACTTCATAAGACAAAGCTAGTTTAGGGCTTTAGGGGGTAGATACATGATTTGTCTAGTTTGAATATGTCTATACCTTGTTTATCAACTTCAATTCTTACTATATGACATAAGAAGACTATATGTGCTTTGGTTTTTGATTTTTTGATTTTTTTGAATGTTTATGCCCATTTGAATCTTGGTCAAATCCTAGGTTTGACCAAGATTTAAACAAGTCTATAGCATGAAAATGAAAAGGTAAGCCTGGATCCTTCCTAGCTAGTCATTCTAAAATGAAGCTTTTGGGGGGTTCTTGAAATCTCAATGTTTGAAACCCAAAACCACTTCTCTTCATGGTTGACTTCATAAGACATGCAGAGTTTAGGGTTAGGGGGTAGATACATGATTTGTCGGGTTTGAATATGTCTAGACATGCTTGTTTATCAACTTGAATGCTTACTATATGACATAAGAAGGCTATATATGTGCTTTGGTTTTTCATTTTTCTAGTTTTTTGAATGTTATATGCCCATTTGAAGATTTTGGGTGGTTCTTGAAATTTTCATGTTTGAAACCAATACGACTTCTCTTCATGCTAGACTTCATAAGATCGACCGAGTTTATGGTTAGGGGCTAGATACATGATTTGTCTGGTTTGAACATGTCTAAACCTTGTTTACCAACTTGCAAGGCTTACTATATGACATAAGAAGACTATGTGCTTTTGTTTTTCATTCTTCTATTTTTTTATTTTATGCCCATTTGAATCTTGGTCAAATCCTATGTTTGACCTGGATTTAAACAAGTATAAAATATGAAAACGAAAAGGTAAGCCTGGATCCTTCTTAGTCACTCTAAAATGAAGCTTTTGGGATGTTCTTGAAATCTCAATGTTTGAAACCCAAAAACCACTTCTCTTCATGCATGGTTGACTTCATAAGACATGCAGAGTTTAGGGTTAGGGGGTAGATACATGATTTGTCGGGTTTGAATATGTCTAGACATGCTTGTTTATCAACTTGAATGCTTACTATATGACATAAGAAGGCTATATATGTGCTTTGGTTTTTCATTTTTCTGGTTTTTTGAATGTTATATGCCCATTTGAAGATTTTGGGTGGTTCTTGAAATTTTCATGTTTGAAACCAATACGACTTCTCTTCATGCTAGACTTCATAAGATCGACCGAGTTTATGGTTAGGGGCTAGATACATGATTTGTCTGGTTTGAACATGTCTAAACCTTGTTTATCAACTTGCAAGCTTACTATATGACATAAGAAGACTATGTGCTTTTGTTTTTCATTCTTCTATTTTTTTTATTTTATGCCCATTTGAATCTTGGTTAAATCCTATGTTTGACCTGGATTTAAACAAGTATAAAATATGAAAACGAAAAGGTAAGCCTGGATCCTTCTTAGTCACTCTAAAATGAAGCGACTTTTGGGATGTTCTTGAAATTTTCATGTTTGAAACCCAAAACCACTTCTCTTCATGATTGCTTCATAAGACAGAGTTTAAGGTTAGGAATAGATATATACATGATTTTCTAGTTTGAATATGTCTAGACCTTGTTAATCAACTTGAATGCTTACTCTATGACATAAGAATGCTATGTGCTTTGGTTTATCATTCTTTTGGTTTTTTCCTGAATTTTTATGCCCATTTGAATCTTGGTCAAATCCTAGGTTTCACAAAGATTTAAACAAGTTTAAAATCTGAAAATTAAAAGGTAAGCATGGATCCTTCTTAGTCACTCTAAAATGAAGCTTTTGGGAGGTTTTTGAAATTTCCATGTTTGAAACCCAAAACCACTTCTCTTCATGCTTGACTTCATAAGACAGAGTTTAGAGTGTTAGGGGTAGATACATGATTTGTCTAGTTTGAATATGTCTAGACCTTGTTTATCAACTTGAATTCTTACTATATGACATAAGAAGGCTATGTGCTTTGGTTTTTCATTTTTCTGGTTTTTTTGAATTTTATGCCCATTTGAAGATTTTGGGTGGTTCTTGAAATTTTCATGTTTTAAACCAATACGACTTCTCTTCATGCTAGACTTCATAAGATCGACCGAGTTTATGGTTAGGGGCTAGATACATGATTTGTCTGGTTTGAACATGTCTAAACCTTGTTTATCAACTTGAAAGCTTACTATATGACATACGAAGACTATGTGCTTTTGTTTTTCATTCTTCTATTTTTTTATTTTATGCCCATTTGAATCTTGGTCAAATCCTATGTTTGACCTGGATTTAAACAAGTATATAATATGAAAATGAAAAGGTAAGCCTGGATCCTTCTTAGTCACTCTAAAATGAAGCGACTTTTGGGATGTTCTTGAAATTTTCATGTTTGAAACCCAAACCACTTCTCTTCATGATTGACTTCATATATAAGACAGAGTTTAAGGTTAGGGACAGATATATACATGATTTTCTAGTTTGAATATGTCTAGACCTTGTTAATCAACTTGAATGCTTACAGTATGACATAAGAATGCTATGTGCTTTGGTTTATCATTCTTTTGGCTTTTTCCTGATTTTTTATGCCCATTTGAATCTTGGTCAAATCCTAGGTTTCACAAAGATTTAAACAAGTTTAAAATCTAAAAATTAAAAGGTAAGCATGGATCCTTCTTAGTCACTCTAAAATGAAGCTTTTGGGAGGTTTTTGAAATTTCCATGTTTGAAACCCAAAACCACTTCTCTTCATGCTTGACTTCATAAGACAGAGTTTAGAGTGTTAGGGGTAGATACATGATTTTTCTAGTTTGAATATGTCTAGACCTTGTTTATCAACTTGAATTCTTACTATATGACATAAGAAGGCTATGTGCTTTGGTTTTTCATTTTTCTGTTTTTTTTTGAATTTTATGCCCATTTGAATCTTGGTCAAATACTAGCTAGGTTTAAAACATGAAATTTAGCCCCCAAAAATTGTACATATATGGATTCACTTTGAGATAATTCATGAAACTTTGGAAATGGCCATCTCGTGTCATGTTTCCCCACAAATGAGAATTGGATTAATTGGTGGCAGACAAGTAAACACACATTTATGTGCGACAACCCAAAATGCACATATTTTGCAAAGTTTTCATGCGTGCATGAAAAGTTGCAAATATATACATAAAATGGGCCATGATTCAAAAGTTTGACATGGTTCTTGTGTAGTAGTAGTACCAAAGCTCACACGTGGGAAGAAATTAAGATGGTCGAATTCCAACATATATGTTGCCACACTTTTTTGAAGGGCTCTTTTCTAAAACATTGGTATGGCATGTCTGCTATTTTCCCTAGCTATATAGAAAAATGATGAACAATCCATGATTTCCGATTGCCGTTTTTGAACCACCTTTGGCTTGATTTCAAATTTAGGTCAAAATCATGGGGGGGGTAGGGGACAAGATCGTGTTTCTTTGGCTTGATTTGCAAGTTTTTTGGGGTCCCACAAATTTAGGGTAGCATCACAAGGTTTTTTTTCTAAATTTTTCGACACTTAGAATTCAAATATTATGAAGTGGTATCATGGTATCATGTAAGGGATGGTATCACTAGATATTTTCCCCCTATCCGGGAAGTGATGTTGACTGGCACGCAAGGTTTTTCAGTGCTGCAAACCTGCAGTGCGGCGATTTTGACAGAAATAACCCTTTTGGCAAAGAAAATTACGGACTGACCCTCTGAGCAATCTATTTCACTGGACTAACCTTTTTGTGTGGCTTTCTGTGTTTTTCTTCGCCAAAAGGATTACTTTTGTCAAAATCGCCCCCCTGCAGTGCAGGCTACGCGCCCGTCTAATATTCTTTTTTTTTCAATGACAAAAGGGGGGAGAGAGAGAGAGAGTCTTGACGACGTGTCTTCACTTGACAAAGAAGATTGTTGGAAGTTTGCCTACCTACCGCATATGATTTGTGCTCACTAAAGTGTGGGACCTGCACGCATATGGGACCCTGCAGCCCTCTGAGGGCAGTCCGTGTGAGACGCAAAATAGGGTTTTTAGTTTAGTAAGGCAAAAAAATTAAGCCTTGGAGGGCCGAGGCGGGGCGGCCGTCCGCCATTTTATACCTTTTACGCCCCCCACACCTCGTTTCATTTGTCATGTCTACCAAGGAAGAGCTCGGAGGAGAAGATGCAGTCCTAGCTTCTCGACCCCCTGGCGCCCCACGCATAAATACTACTACCAGAAGTACACTGTCTCTAACAATCCTGCCTGCGAAGGGAGATCTCGGAGGAGACGATGCGGGCTCAGCGTCCCCGCCGTTGATTAGCCAGGACACAAGGGTTACTACGCCTCTTTTAATTACCTTCGTTTTGCTGGTAATACTCGGACTTATATCTGTTATCTTCCGCAGGAGAGGGTCGATATCGCCGGAGAAGATGATGTGAGGCAGATGATCAAGCTCGCAGGAGAAGATGATGTAAAGGAGATGGTCAAGCTCGGAGCAGAAGATGATGTAAAGGAGATAGTCAATGTCGGAGAAGATGATGTAAAGGAGTTAGTCAATCTCGGAGAAGATGTGGTGGCATTGGACCAACCGCGGTCTTTGGGCGAGATCCCGGAGATTCACTTACCTCGTTTGCACTGGTAATGATATGCCTGATCTGTAACATTTTGAACATTTTTCGTCGGCTTACACAGGAGCTATCTCGGCTTAGGGTCAACAAGGCCCCGGGAGCGGAACTTCCGCATCTCGGCGCGGAGAACTCCGAGTTACGCCAGAAGCGCCCTGGGGAATCGCACGCGCAGGCGCAGCACATCCGTTCGCAGGATCTCTCATCCTTCGACGTCAGGTTCCAGCGAGAGGTCGTAGAAGAAGATAAGTTGCCAGCTTCCCCGCCGTTCAAGAGGATGAAGGAGCTGAAGACGGAGGTTAATATTACTAGCTGACTTTGGGTTGCTGGTTTTTGGGTACTTCGAGTCACTGACATGTAGACACCACTTAAGTCTGTCCTACATGTTAGTGACCATATTCGTTAATCAGCCAATTTGTGCCCTTCGTTTGCCGGTAACGCTCGATATGTTTGTTGTTACCTTTGGCAGGATCACTCCCCTTGCTTATCTTGTCGGAGGATGAAGTTGGATCTTGCCAGCATGCGGGAGGAGAACAGAGAGTTAGGGATCAAGATATTTCGGTACAGGCAGGCGGTGTCTTTCCTAGAAGTGGATGAGATCACGGCCTGTGCTCGTAGGAGTTGTGACGAGGCCATTCATCTGGGAGAACGGATCAAAGCTCAGCTTGTCTCTTTGATGGAAGTCGCAGAACGCGTGATTTTCAATGCTAGAGAGGCGCGGGAACGACTTCTGGTGGCTGAAGATCTCGCATAGCAGTTTAATCATGTGCGCTTATTAGCTGCCTACTACTTTTGTAATTATTCACAATTATATATGTATCAATGGCTTGCCTTTTGTGTGATGGAGGAAATTGCACATACCACCACTTCTTGGTGCAGTTTTTGCACATAACACAATTTGAGATTCTTTTTACACAAATAACCAGATTTTGACGTAAACTTTTGCACAAAAAACAACCTTACTCCATGTTTTCTTTTGTCTTCTAAAGACAAGTAGGTGCTTCGAAAAATACCTCCGTTCCAATGCTTAAAGCTTTGTATATTTTTCTTGAAAAGTCAAACCAAGTAAAGTTCGACCAAACTCTTAGAAGAATCTATCAGCACATATAATATTTTGTAGACACCATATGAAAATATAATTTATTTTCTATCTAATAATATTGATTTTGTATCTTGCATATTAATGCTTTTGGTAAAAACTTAGTCAAACTTAACATAGTTTGACTTTCTAAAAATCAATATAATCCTTAAGCTTTGGGAAGTGGTTCTAGACGTGGTCTAGACGTGTTTCTACATATTGCCTTCGCATTTGCTAAACGCATGGAGTTTCTTACGAAGTACAAAGTTTATTTTTCGAAATATTTTCGACTTTGTATTATTTTTATTCATTTTCCCCCTGGTTGTCATGTTTTCTGTCCGGCTTCCCCAGCCCATCCATCCGTAACCCACATGCGCGCGTGACACGAGTAGTGGGAGACATGGTGCCCAAAGGGATAGCTTTTATTAATGGTGGCGACGGTTCCCTAGGCCAATGCTGGCGATACGTCTCATCGTCGCTAGCTGTGCCTTCCCCATGCGGCCGTATTAATGCACACCACTGCTCCTTTGCGCCTCCGCGGCTGATCAAGTAAGTTTGATCATAAAAGATGATCACATAAGCTCGACGATTACCTATAACCTAAAAATTATCTTAATTTGTAAACGAAGACATAAAATAACTAGTTGTTTGATTAGGAAAGACAAAGGAAATTTCTATTGAGATTGAGTTCATTTCATAGTTGTTATAGACACATAGCAATATTACCGAGAGATAGGATTGTAGAGAAAGCAATCCATAGGTATTTTGGAGGGTTCTCAATCCTTTGAATCAAGCAAGCTCTATAGGAAAAATCCCTATGTGTAAAAATCCTACTCCGTACAAGATACCTTTAGAAATCCTTTGAACCAAACAAACTCGGATTCATATTAGTTGACTATAATATAGATATATCTAGACACATTTTAGTTCTAGATTCATCCATATCATTTGACAAGTAATATGAATCGGAGTGATTATATTAAATGGAGTACTAGTATATATTGTTCGAAAAAATTAAGTTATACTGTAATAAAGAAACCATTTCTGTGGTCAAACTGATTTGACGGGACAGTAACTGCACCAGGACGTAGTGGCGTGCTATCCTAGCCGAAGTTTTACTCGGCGCCTCGATGCAGCTGCTGAAGAATAAAAAAAGTCATATCCACTCCTACTCTTCATGTCCATCGTTTCCATCCTTGGCTCTCCACTTCCATCATCGTTCTCCACTCGCCAACCGCTGCTAGAAGTTTTTTCATCCTCTAGATCTCCCATTTGCATAGCTTTCTCTCCTCACCCCTCCGCAGAACCGCAGCACTCCTCCTTCCCGCTCGACTCTCCTACAAAACTCCAATCACACATACTTGCATCCGCCCTTTTAAATCCATCTCGTCTCCATGGCGGCATCGAACGACGACCAGCTGGATGGCGACTGGGGGAAGCTCCCCGCCGAGCTGTTCAATCTCATTGCCCAGAGTCTGGACGTTACAGTCGACGTCCGGCTGGCCGCATGCTCCAAAACGCTGTGCCGCCATGTCGCCGACAACATGAATCTACACCATTGGGATGGACCCTGCTTGCTGATGCCCGATTCTGCCCATTGGCACTATGATGATAGTAGTGCGCACCACACGGTGTACCACGTTGTGCCCCTCGACCATCCTCGGCGCACAGCCATCCTGCCGTTCATGGACAATAGATTCTGGGTTGGCATGAATGGCGACTGGATCGCCGGCGTGGACAGTGGTGGGAACTGGTTCCTCGCGAACATCTACACGCACCAAGAAATCTCCCTACCATCGTCGGAAACTTGCAACATTTTTCGGGAGGAATGGATTGGCTTCCCCGACTTGCCTCCTGAAAGGTACATGACGTATGGGCGTGCCATGTTTTTGTTGAAGATTGTAATTTGCGAAGTGCCCACAAAAGCTGGACATTACTCAGATTACAAGCTCATCGCTCTATTCAATTCTGGACTCGCTTACCTGGCTAATGGTAGCCAGGAGTGGAGGTTATTCTCTCTTGCTAGTTGGGGTGTAGATTACAGTGATGCCATCGAGCACAACGGCTTTATTGTTGCGGTGGATGGGTGGACCGGCACCACATATTGCTGGGATCAATCACAGGCTGGTAATTCTTCAATCCATATGATATACTTCGCAATAAATTTTAATATCAAGCCCATTCATGATATATTGTAACTGAAATAACTAATTGCTCACTAAGACTTTTTTTCACCTTTCAAATGACTGTGCACCATTAAATTATCCTAACCTGACTGAACCATTGCTACAAACGAATTACAGTAGTATATGCTGTGCACTAATCTGTCAACCCAAACCAGATTATTGCAGTATATGAATGCATTCCTGAATTAGTTACTGCATGCTCTTGTCAGAATATGAATAAGGAGCTTAGCCCTGGCCTCTTCATCAATTGATGCATGCAAACTTTCAATTTATTTCAATATTCGATGTACTCAAAGCATTACAATCATGGATCAGATAAGGTTGAGACATGTATCTACCATCAATGAATATGAGTGTAATTAACATACATCTCAAATGGGAACAATTTTATTTCTTCGAGATTTTATACAAGTATAATGACTGCATCCTCCATTTGATCCTACAAATGTGAAGTTGCAGCTACTGGTATTATTGTCTTCCCGAGCCATTCAAACACTATTTTTTGTTGTCTCCGTTTACAATGCAGATGCACA